>JAACJT020000001.1:11951922-11972111 GCA_009936485.2 Gymnarchus niloticus
GCCAGCTTCAACAGTGATGGGAGCAAGGTGTTTGTGAGCCAGCTTCGATGGTGATGACAGTGATGGGAGCAGGGTGTCCGTGAACCAGCTTCAACTTCCTGATTCCTGTTTTTTGATATATTAGGAAGCAGAGAATCAGGAGGCAGTGAGGAGGATTAATGCTATGCCTGAATGAAGGCTTCTAAGTTCCCCCATAGCATGGATTTGCCAACTGATTACAGGCAGAACAGGAGAAAACTATTTTTTTCAGGGTTTTCACACGCTCACATAATCGATGGCCTGTATCATACTACAGTCACATAGGCAACCATGGTGATGCGTCGCTAGTGTTGCCAGAAAGGTTAAAGAAAAATGGAAGACAAGTCATACATTGTCTATGTATGATTTATAATTTGTGACAAAGAATAACACATACGCTGTAATAAAATGTGGCAAGATGAACAGGAAGCAAATGGTCTTTTGTGTAATACCCTGAAGCTTTTTAAACGAGGAACAATATCTTTAATCATGCTTCTTCTTAAAAACAGTCAAACATCACCCACTGCGGGGAATAATACTTCATATCACCATAAATCAACACCAGTTTATACTGTGAGAGCCAGGCAAGACCCAAGCATTTACAGATTGTCACATGACTTTACCAGGCGCTTCAGAACAAGCTGACAGTAAGATAAAAAGATGGGAAACATCTTCCATATCAAGGCATCCCTGCTACCTCATCTGCTGCAAACACCCAGCAAGCTAGAGGTTAATTCTGGGCATTGCAGATTTTGCATTTATAGAAAACAGTTCCGTGAAACCATTAATCAAGGGAGAAGAGGAACAGTCAAGTGATGTAAACTCAGAAGTCAGGTTTCACATTATGCCTGTAACCCTTTAATACATGATTTAAGACTTAATTCATCACTAAATCTCTGTCACCCATTCATGTACGTGAGGACACGCTTCGGCATTAACAGGGGGTTCTGCAGGAAGGCATGAGGACATGCTTTGGCGTTAACGGGGGGCTTCTGAAGAATGGCATGAGGACACGCTTCAGCGTTAACGGGGGGCTTCTGAAGAAAGGCATGAGGACACATTTTGGCATTAACTGGGGGGCTTCTGTGGGGAGAAGACAGTGGAATAGTGGCACCCATCTTTTCACTCCTGAGCCAAGGGGAGTGTGCAGACAGCCGTTAATATGTGTGACAGACACAGGGAATGGGGCCCCGATGATTCATGGTGTATTTACCAAATCCCCAGTGCTGTTTACCCCTTAAAGTTGGTTATCACCCTCCACACATGCTGACTGTCCCTGATTGATTGTCACAGACTCTGTGCTCTCTGTGCTTATGACAAGGATACTTTACTAATTACCATGACCAGTGACTACTGCCATCCCAGCAATGATTCGCCCCCGGTTATGGAGAAAGGGAAGATGAAGGACTTAAAGTGGCCTCATAATTCTTTATCAAAACACGAATGGGGAGAGATAGACTCTCTCCTCCGAAAGGAACCTCATTCCATCTTTAGGGAGCACATCTTCACAGTTCCAACATTCGGCACCTGATTAGATGTCCATAATTGGTTTCATTCAGTCTTCTACTACGCCCCTGACTCCCAAATGTGAAAAGCAGAATACTGTTTGATAACAAAACCATATACATTTGCAGCACTCTAGTAGTAATTTTCTAAAAGGCTTCTTGGACGTGCAGTGGATAATGGAGCAGGTTCTGAGATTAAATTCCATCTCTGCGAGAGGTCTGTCCATGAATACAGCCACAGGAACACTCTGGATGGAGACACTCACTATTCATATTCTCCTATTCAGTCGAAATACATAAAGTATAATAGCATCTGTGAGTGCTTCTGTGGTGTTGCCATCTCAAAAGGAGGAGAGGAGGGTCCATATCAAAATGAGAAGGGGTGGTGCCATATTAAAATGAGAAGAGGTGTCGTCATATCAGAAGGATAAGAGGAGGAGCCATATTAAAATGAGAAGGGGTTGATTCATATTAAAAGGAGAAGGGGCGGAGCCATCTTGGAAGGACAGACACGTCACAATTTTGCTTCACTCCACCCTCAACCATGTAACAGGTATCACCCGAATGGACATGCAACCTGTGGCTTAAAAGACGAATGGCCTGGGAATCATTATGAGTGGACCAGTGGCTCCATCTGGTCTGCAGATGATCTGCATTTACCCCGTCATGTGTTGACAGCATTCCCTTCACTCACGTTGACTTTAGTCCACCTCCAATGGGTCATTCTCAGAGGCCGGAGCCTTTAAGCCAGCCTGGCCGTCACTGTAGCATCACAGCTGGCCAACCACAAGACAGCCTCTCATTCTAGCTGCATGCGAAGTATTGATTCGCATGCTCTTTATCATGTCAGTTTCAGTACTCTTCTTCAGGATAAGATGACACCAGTTGTGCATACAGGATTCACCTCATTTTTCTGATGCCTATTATCTGAGAACCGGGAATGTCAGTTGTACAGTAGACACTGATACACCTTGTGTGCCTTGTCACCTTTACGGGTCAAATGTGCTGGAAATGTCCATCTCCCTCTAACATACATTTTGCCCCTCCCAGAAGCACTGACTGCTTCTACAGTGGGAGCTGTTTTCTTAATCTTATACCATAAGACATATTTCAACTCGTAGATGTTTGTCAGTAAAAACACAGGGAAAAGCTGGACAGCTCAGGGAGGTTAAGCGGTTTTAATTTCCTTAGAAGTGATTTCATTTCAAAGCAGCTCTGATTATGTGGCTTTATACAGAGTGTCTTCTGTGCCAAAGGTAAATATTGACAACTGAGCCCCCACTTCTCCATGGGAGGCCACACAGTTAATACCATTCAGGGCCTCATGTCGGTTCTGTTGTCTGTTTCAGTCTCACACACTCACTCCAGCTGGGCCAACCTCTGCTCCACTCACATCCATGTTTAGTTTTCCTTTGGCCTTCAGAAGAATCTCTTATGTCCATCCACGTGGAAACAATTTCATTAGGAACTCTGAATGAGCTCCTGAGCATGACCAGATGAGCCGTAAACCTGCTGTATGACACCTCAGAGCATTCTAGAAAACCCCACTACAGGTAACACCCTCTAGCTGCAGATTTGTACCCCTAGGTTATTCATGCTACACATTCTTTAAGACTTTATTTTCTTTTAGGTGGCCATGGCATGTGAGGCCATGAGATGAGGTGGGCAGAGATAAGGAAGACGAGCAGTTGTGATAAGGCCGTCAGAAGGGTGATGAGGTACCTCAGGGAGAGTTACGGCTGCTCCTGGGCTCACAGAGGTATTGAGGCATGACCTGAAAAAAGATGGACCTCTCCAGAGTAATATGAATGACAGTACAAAGCCAGCAGAGTGTCTCTGGAAGGACGCTGGTCACCGATCGCTTTGCCTCTGTTTTTGTTGAGCAGATTATGAGAGACGTGCACACAGTGGCTGCTGAACCACGCAAGTAGGTAGAAGGTTTCGACAGGTTCTGTTTTAATAATCATTTTCTTTTTGATCTTTTCAACAATGTGGAGGGTTTGATGGTGACTAAAAAAGGCCATAGATGAAAAAACTAAATGACTTTAACAGCAGAGACTCCGAAAGACGGCACAAACAGTAGGTTATTACAGGTTAGTATCTGCTGTGGAGTTAGCACAGAAAGTGTATTTATTTATGTATATAAATGTGGATTGTCACTTTCTGGTACATATTTGATGAAGTGTGAGTCAGCATTCGTGCCATCGGCTAAGCCGAATATGTCAGGAGATGTCAGCACATAAAACAGAGGGCAGCTTAACAAGATGTGATGGCTGACGATCCCCCCGCCTGTTTTCTCTGTGGTCCCGTCCAGTTAGGCTCTGCCCTCCATCTGCCGATGGGCAGCCGAGCTGGTGATTGATGCCTGCGTATAGATCTTACACAGTATCATGACCTGCCAGGGCTCTCAGCCACTTCCGACTGTGCAGATTATAATGCGTGCTGCTGCTAAATCCTGCTGAAGTCTCCATAATTCTGACGGCGCGAGAAAGGCACTGTGCGGAATTAACTTGATGAAGAACGCGTAAATCATTACAAGATCCATTTGGCTGCCCCCAAGATGCGGTTTTGCAAAGGCTGCGATTACACTATTTAGTGCCGTATACAAAACTCCAAAAGCAGCATCCTGTCTGAACTGATGCGTAGACTCAACACTGACTAAGCATTCGGCTCAAAATGCATCTCAGGAACAAAATATGACCACACTGTTAAAAAATAACTTTTAAAACACATTTGCTCCCAACTGCCAGAGTTTTGGATTTAAGTCTCTCTTCATTTGTGTTGCTACGCCTGTCTCTGCACAGTGCTCAGTGCTTCTTCTCACTG
Source organism: Gymnarchus niloticus (assembly GCA_009936485.2). NCBI lineage: Eukaryota > Metazoa > Chordata > Actinopteri > Osteoglossiformes > Gymnarchidae > Gymnarchus > Gymnarchus niloticus. The sequence continues at coordinate 11,956,272 of JAACJT020000001.1, forward strand.
TAATTTGTATAAAAAGCTGTTTTAAACACTTAAATGGGTTTTCTATGGCCCTTTCAGCTAGGCAGGTGTGAATGTCCCTGACGTGACCCTTAACTCTCCAATTACTCACCATTTTCATGCTTGCTACCCATGCTTTAAGCCTCAGAGTCCTTCTGCTCCTGCCTTTAATGAGAATCACGTGGCTGCATGTTGATGGTGGACTACATCTCCAACGTGCCGTACCATTGTGACTGGGGGAGGTACTAGCTTAGCTGATTTTTAATTAGAGGCCCACCAGACACAAGTGTGCTTAGGAGGAAATCCAGAATAATTGGTTCCTCTGAGTTGTCACGGAACTTAATTTCCTACAGCTGCCTGAGGTCCATGTAAAACACGTTTTTCCTTGTTCAAATATGTAGCTATTAAATATTCCATATGGTATGAACATACTTTGACGTGTTACAAATGAAATCTCAACATTGCTCTCAGTCGTTATTTCTTTATATCAGTCTCATTATGACTATGATTCATATTCAGTATAATTGCTTATTTAGTGACAACCCTGCTCATTAAGGCAATCCTTCCTTTCAGAAAGTGTATGCAGAATTTTATACAGACTTATAAACCTGTAACACTCCTCTGAAAAAGATTTTGAAATATGTATGGATGGATGGATGGATGGATGGATGGATGGACGGACATCAGCGTGTTCTTTGACTCTTAGCCTGCTGGGGAACAGAACTTCTATTGAAGAGCAACATGTCTACTCAATAGTTTCAACATCCATATAACTGAATCCTGAGTAGTCCCTATGCGCAGTCTTGAGTTCTTTCTGGAAGATATGTCACAATACGTTTCTCGTTCTCCCAAACTTGGCCTGTGTTCCACGTTCACGCAGGCTACCATGTCTGAGCTTCCAGCTGCATGGCCTTCCTCTCTACCTCTTCATCTCATTGATCAATGATTCATGCATGCACAATTCTGAACATCTTAGAGAAAACCTCCCAGAGACAGATGAAATTAGACCTGCGCTAAAGGCCAGAGCAATGACGAGCAGGGACGCAAATTTACCACTGTCCCTGTCTTTTTGACGTGCATTCACCTCATCTCCAGATGAGCCTTGTGACTCAAAGTGTACCAGTGGTGTATTTCCATAACTGCTTGGCTCCTCTATATTGCCTCAAAATAATGCAAAATAACATTGCTTCTGGATCTCCTAGGTAAGCAACAGCAGACCAAACATTTTCAGAGAAGGACATGACTCACATTTTAGGGTTTGAATCCAGCCTCCCTATAGCAAATCAGATGAGATTGACGTAGATGAAGATTACTTAATTATGCTGAATTATAGCGAAGCATACGGTATCACCACAACAGAAATATCCCAGTGTTACTTTGGCACATTAACATAGATGGCATCATTATTTTAGTGCTTTAGTTAAGCTTTACTTTTGTGCACTGGCAAGAGAAAAGTCTAAAGTGTATCTGTAAACATTTAGTCAAAATCCATCCATTTCCTTTGGCTGCTCCCATCAGGGGTCACAACAGCGTATCAACCATCTCCATCTCCTCCTGTCCTCCGCATGCCACTCATGCCATGTCAGACCAACCACCTGCATGTCCTCTCTCACCACATCCATAAACCTCCTCTTTGGCCTTCCTCTTTTCCTCTTGCCCGGCAGTTCCATCCTCAGCATCCTTCTCCCAATATACCCAGCATCTCTCCTCTGCACAGGTCCAAACCAACGCAATCTCGTCTCTCTGACTTTGTCTCTTTAGATTAGACCCATTGACTATTTCCCCAGCAAGTCACTTTGTTGATCAATAATCAACACAGAAAGAACACAACAAGAATTTAATAGGTTAACACATATAGATTTTAACCCTAAAGACATCATTCATAAATTCATCTAAGCTAAGCAATGAAATACCTGGATGCTTTAGAAAATTAATACGTCACATTTTGTCCGATGGTTCTGGTGATGTATTAATTATTCTAACTATTAGTACTGGCACTTCATGCCAGTGTTAGAGGGTGGTCTACACCGCGCATGAATCTTTCAAGTCAGAGTAATGCCATTTCATGCCAGCATGAGAAAGTGGTCTATCCCAAGTTAAAATCTAGAGAGAGAGTAATTCCATTTCATGCCAGTGTGAGAGGGTGGTTATGCCAGGTATAAATTTACAAGGGCATAGTAACACCACTTCATGCCAGTGTTACAGGATGGTCTACACCAAGTATGAATCTTTCAAGGCAAAATAATCCGATTTCATGCCAGCATGAGGGGGTGGTCTATGCCAGGTATAAATCTACAAAGGCAGAGTTGTGAATGCAGTGATATAGTGTATTGGTCCACACAGTACCTTTGAACACACTGGGGGGGTCTAGTTTACAAAGGAGCATCAAAGACAAGCGATTCATCTTCTTGTCACCTTGGGACAAACAGTAAAAGGCTTTTAGCCTGCTTCATTTCCTGCCCACAGTGTACTGAGCATGCATTTAGAAGCCATTCAGATATTTCTTTGATGGTTATATTGTTTTTTCCCCAATCAGAGTGAAATAAATTCACACTGTGAACTCACTAGCATTCAATTTGTACTGAAGAGGATCCTAAAGACAGGCATTTTAATTATAATCTGTATTTTTAAATGAACAACCAGTTCTGGCAAGTATGAGCTAGAAAGAACCATCTAATATGGGTGAGAAAACACCAGTCCTGGCCAGTACTGGCTAGTATGGGCTATTAAGGGCCAGTACCAGCCAGTGCAGGCCACAAAGGGCTAGTTCTAGCCAGTGTGAATCAAGGGTCCAGGCAGTACAAGCCAGTAAGGGGTCGTCTGGGCCTGTGCTGGTCAGTACAGATATTGTGTGCCTTGCAAGTCATTCTTAAAGGTTTCTACTCTGTAGTTATTAATCTTAGGTGCATGTAAGACAACAGCTGAGAAGACGGAGGTGCTTAATCCTCAGGAAGAGACCAATTCTTGCAACAATGGCATTAGTGCAAGTTCTTAGAAGATAGTCTGGTTAAAATAATTAGGCAAGTTAGATAAGAAAATGCAAGGCAAAGCTAGACAAAGAAAATGAGGTGAAGTAACTTGATGGCACTGACGTTTGCCACATGACAGATAATACGTGTAACAGCCCACTCGCAAATGAGCTTTTCTGAATAATGGGAGATGCCAGCCTGTTTCGTGTTTCCTGCTGCCTCCCACAGGTGTCTCTGGGACAGAGATGCACCTCATGGTTTGACCAACCACCCCCCATCCAGAGCATGACCACAACTTCATGAAGCAGCGGGGTGGTGGTCAGACCAATCACATGCTCAGTGGTCAATGTAGCAGGCCTCGCTCGGCCAAAAGGGGGGGAACAGGAAGTAAACAAAGCAGACAAAGAAGGGGAAAGAATAAGGAAGGATGAGATCATAAGAAGATCATATTCAAATTAATTTTTATGTCATCTTGCAAGCCTGGGCAGGATAGGCAGGTAGAAGATAAATGGATGATGAGAGGATTTTCATTTTATTGTTGTTATTTTATTTAGGTTGAGACGCTAGATGAAGAAATCGATAGGAATTGAAAATGTGGTTTTCACTATGGTCTTGACTAGAACATGATGGTGGGGTTGGATAGAAGAGATTATTCCACATTAGAGTAACATCTGTTGGAAAATAGATCAGCATATGATAGGAAGAACATGCCAAAATCTAAAAAGCACACGGACAGGCACATTGTACAGTGTTAACCAATTAAAGAGCAATTAACCAAAAGAAGAAGCACTAATAAAATAAGTTTCCAGTGACTTCTGATAGCACTGATTGCTCTTTTTGTTTCTGATTCCTCATTTCCTGCATAGAGCACCTCTTACAGAAATACATTCCTCTCACAAATCCAGAGTTGTACCCAGATCTCTGGTTCATAGCTACTGCAATTAAAATGTGGTTCAGCTGGAGGCTTTTAGAAGATTGTTTTCTGTTTTTCACTTTTTTGTTTAATAAAGGCATAAGACTTCCGCTGGTGTGAAGATAAATTGCCTGATTCATCTTGTTTTCAGATTCTGTGTGTAATTAGCAATCAGAGAACGTGAAAAGGCACTTATATCCTCTGTTGCTTTTCTCCCATTCCATGAATGTACTTAATCATGACATTTACCATAATTAAACACCACTTCCTGGGGGTCACATGACACATGCAGCTTTTTTTTGTTTCACAGGCACCTTAAAGATTTCAAGAGGTACCCAGGAGGTAAGACTCAGAAGAAAAGAGGAGACTAAAGATGCAGGAACTTGTTCATGATGTAACATCTTCTCACAGCAGCCAGGGTCAGATAAATATGGTTTTTTTATTTCACTGGAGCTCGGAGGAATAGCTCCAAGACATGTCTATTGCTTCACACTGCCCCAAAGCTAGTCTCATTCCCATCCTTGTCTGACTGCTTTCTTCCACACAAATCATCTTGCTGGTGTCTCAGTGCCATCGACATTCACCCCCTTGTCATATGGGACTCTGCTCTGATTCTCTGGACCCCTTGACCCTTTGGAGCTATGCTCTGAATCGCTGCACTACTGAACTTTATGGAACTCTGCTCTGAGTCTTCACGCACCTGGACTTTATGGGACTCTGCTCTGAGTCACTGCACCCCTCGACCCTATGGAACTCCGCTCTGAGTCTTCACACCCCTTGACTTTATGGGACTTCGACTCTGCTGCTTACAGCTGGAGACCAACCAGAACTGTCAAGTATCTCCATTTATTGAATCCGTAACAGTTAGAATAATGCTAAATAAAATATATACATTGGGCAGTTTGGTTGTCCCAACTGATTGTTATTCTGTTGAAGACTAAATTTTAACTTCCCTTGGTCAAAAGATCTGTTAATTTCATTTCCATGTCATACAGTGTTTGACTCGGAGAACTCGATTTGATTGGAGTGTGTCATTACCATCACACTGAACAAAATCAACAGAACTCACCGTGGCTCTAGATTGGCAGCATGAATAAGATGTTCATTAGATAAACTTCATGGCGCGGCCCACTGTCGCTTGACAGCGCCTTAAATAAGTAAAAGAACAAAAACTGCGTGCTGATGCCTTGACAGGCAGTGATCAGTATCGGCTTGGGAGCAGCATTATGCTAATATGCCCATGTTCTGCGGGCAGCAGATTGCTGGAGGTAATTACTTCCCAAAAGCATTGTCTGACACATTAAAAGGTTTCAGAGTGCATTTTAGTCCAGGAAATGCATCTATGACACTATTTCCCAGACCCCATTTTTTGTTTTTGTTTTTAACAATCTTAAAATTCCCCTTGCCAGCTCCTCTGTGATTCCTCCATGGTTACATTTCTGGAAACATTTCGAACCAGCGCGTGGTTGGTGTTTCTCACGGGACCTTTCACACTGCAGACAGAGCACAGAAAGACACGCGGGGCACTGAAGAAATAATGGGCCAGTTCAACACATACATCTGCTTTCTCTAAAGGTAGATTGGGCCCCGTGAGGGAAAGCGGAGGTCTTATTTTGGCACTGCAGGACACCCAGTGTGCAAGGCCCCCAGAACAAACTCTCAGCCAGACAGGTGAGGCATGATATGGTTTCCAACTTTGCAGAACAGAGGTTAGCTGCTAGCTAAAGATTAGCTAAAATGAACCAGAGAGGAGGCGCATAGCCAGTCAAGATCTGCGTTTTAAAAGTCGGCCATTTTCAGGGACCTGTGTGCTATTACAATATTTTCAGTCTCAGTGCTTCCATGATGATTAATTCAAATAAACTTTCATTCACTGAAAATGAAACCAGCAAAAGATGCTGGAGACATTCAGATAAGCGTTTCGAGTATAATTAATGTCTGTCAGGAAACCCAAATGTCATTTAAGTTTTTTGTTTGTTTTTGTTGTTGTTCTCTGGATACACAGATGGCAAAATTAATCATCAATAAACCCTCAGATGAGCTCAGAATAATTCATGAGCAGTGTACAAGCATGTAAGTGGGCAACTTTTCATCCAGAAGTCTCTTTTTAACTGTGGATTTCAGCATCTTTTAATACTTAATTGCTTACCTTTTCATATGGTTCTCTTTAAATTATTTCCAGAAGATGCACAGATAACCCAGTAAGATCCAAAGTTTTAAACAGCAAAGCACCTTTCACAAAGTCAAGCTCTAATTTATGCAGTTTTTCTTTTCTTCTCACTGACCTAAGCTTTCTTTCCAGGACTAAGAAGATGCATTGTAAAATGACAAAGGAAAAAAACAAAACACTCCTTTTATGTTAATAGGTTGCATGACACACTGTTGCCACGGATACCCTGCTAGTGTGCGATGCTTGTGCAGTGCATGTGGAAAAGGAATTGCCCGCATTAGTGATCAATAACAGCACAGAGAAAAACACACATTAATGACTAATGATCTGCAGCTGAAACATGCTTCCGCAGGCCTGATACTTGCACTCCTGACTCAAGTGTACTGAATGGTAATTCCATTAGACATAGAGAGACACAGACAGATCTATGTCCATTTGGAGCATTTAGCTGCTGAAGGATTCCATTGTGCTCAGCAGAGCAGAAGGGGGGGCAGGCCTTTAAAGGATGAGTTTATGTCAAACATTCATGAAATACCTTTTTCCCCCTTCCACTGCATTCTGCTCCCTGGAGTTATGAATTGACAAGAGACGTGTTGTTACCTCCCCCTTTTTGCCATCGCATGGGGGACATTTCTACAGCTATGTGGACGCTGCCACTGCCACATGTGAAGAACGTCAGAAGCACAGATGCTAACATCTCAGCATGGACCCTGCAGTTTTAAAAGGGAGTTGCCTGTAAGACACACGGGTTAATTATGTTAATTATGATGCTCACGTGAAGAATAAAATGAAAGGCATTCAAGCGGAAAACTCAGCAACTTTATGTCAGATGCTTGGAAAATCTCTTTTTAACTCAATTTTAATATGAAACAGTGCCGGCAGCCACAGCCCAGATTTATCAGGAGTAAACAGACGTCCGTCTTCAGGCTGTGACTCGGTTCAGCTCATTACCGCCTGAAATCATCAGCCCCGCTTTCCTCTCGCAGACCACACGACTCTCGCGTCTTCCTCCTCCATATCTGCCCAGCGCCGAGTCACTGCTTATCTGCAGTCCTTCCATCACCCTTGAACTCCGACAGCCCTGTGGTGTGACATCCAGCCACCCTCTCGACGCCCCATTTGTAAAGATCAACACATAGAAACGGCAGCAGCATTTGGAGGCACGCCTTATCGTCATCCGTACCACTTCCTGCTCGAATAACTACAAAAGGGAGTCCAGTGTCTGCATTCTGTGAGGTGAGACCCCCATGCAGCAGAACAGCTGTTAGATTTTCTCTAACCCAGGTCACCCTCCGACAGATGTGGCACAGCTGGAGAGTGACTTCAAAATGTATTTTTGCTGTATATCATTCACTTTCTTTTATGCACGGTGTGTTTTTCCCTTCCTCCAGTGCAGCTCAGCGTCCATATCAAGGCCTTTAGGATAGCCCAAAACCAGATGGGCTTAAAGGTCCCAAATCTTAAAGGGGGGCTCTGCCGTCATTGGGAAACTGGAGGAATGTGACAGGCAGCATGCTACGTACCATGACCATGTGACACTGATCACCAATCACAGTAGGGGGGCCAGTCAGACGTACTCACTTCTGCAGTTGGTAACTCAACCAGTAAACCCTCTTTGTTTTTGTTCAGTTCTCATGAGGAATGTTCAGCATAGGGCGCCCGAATCTTTACCCTGTCAGGCTGTGTAGTCACTGCAGAAAGACAAGACATAATTAGTTAAACGAGGGAGGTAATTACTTAAGTGGAGTGCTTTAGCACAGAGACATAATGAAGACTTATAGGCGGGGTGCATTATGGGAATGGGTTTCATCTTGGGGCACACCTCCTTCCCTCTGTCTACAAGCGTGGTGGTAGCTGTTTTCCAGAGAAAACCGATTTTGTCATATCTTCTGCTCATTACCCTTTTTACCAAAACTATTATTTTGACTCAGCTAGCCAGCTTACTGCTTTAATGCATGGTGTCAGATTGAATTTCCACCAGTCACAGCTTCCTGGCTTATCAAGCCCTTCAGAGTTTTGTTTTTCCCCCTTCGTCTTTCAGTAAGCCTCTTATCCTCTTTTCTCCACTTCTCCCTTCCCCGCTTCTCCCATAATTGGCTGAAGAACTCCATGTTGTCTTGCAGTCCTGTCCGATGAATGCTCTCCCAGGCACCGAGTGTGAGGCCACTTTGCCTGCCTGTGAGTGGCTGGTGGTTTCGGCCTGGAAATCACCATATAAGACAGTAGATCGTTGTACATTTAGATATGTCACTGAGCGACACTGATTCTGGCGTAAGGAACATTCAAAATACTAATACCACTATACACTTCCAATTTAATTATGCTCCTCTGTTCAGCTGATGAAAAATACAGTCATTGTGAAATGGACCACTTGACCCAGGAGTGAGATTCTCCTATAAGTGTACCTTTGAACACAGCTCTACTACGGACGTTATGATTACCCTTAGGGTCTGGAAAGAAAATCAGACTTGGCATGTTTATCCTGACATTTAATAGCTTTCAAGGTCTCTAACTGTGCAGATATATGTGAACACAGTATCAAAGGTCAAACTTTAATACTGGTGGAGATAAGTGTGTTTAGCTGGACACGCATAGGCAGAGTGAAAAAGGGAGGGACATTGGAGATAGCGTCACATCAATGTCACACTAACGTTTGAAACCACTCACCCGGAGACTGTGGTTTGATGTTGTACATAAATCTCTTAGAATGGTTTATTTATAGCCTTATTTGTTTCCTTACAGTTATGGGCCATTTTTACTGTAATAGTGTATTACTGGTCATATAATATTCGTTCATATATACAACTACAATATTGATAACCGATAATAAATAAATGCAGCCCAGGCTCAGTCCTGACAAGAGGGTGTGTTTACATGGCCCATGGGATTCACCAGTGTGATACATTTATATTAAAGAGGTTTCCCAACTTGATGGATATCCGGCAAATGCTACTTCTAGGGAGATGTTTGCATTGATCGGTGGGATTATTTATAATCCCTTTGAGATGCTTTGTTTTCCTGTGAACTCCTCTTCATTTTTTATTAAGTAATAGAAAATCTGAAGGCTGTACCTTTAAGGTGTGATGTGCTTTAACATGGCTCCAGCTCCCCCTACCACACATATGTTACACGCTTCAGTTTACTAAAACCGCAGAGGAAATTTGAAGATGAAGGTGCAACAGTTACTCTCAAAAAGGACCTATTTAGTCTCTGCACACACAGCCACAAAACCTCACACTGGACAGGAGTGCCAAACACAGGACACAGTCACACTCATACCAGGTCCACTTAACTTTGCTCACATATATGCCGTACAAGAGAGAAACAGCTCACTAAGCTAACACCTTAGGCAATTCTATCCAAGCTACTTTGAAATCCAGAATAGTCTGATTTTTCCTGTACAGCAATAGTTACTTGAGCTTCCTAGCAACATCGTTCAAAGCATATCTAAACTTTTCAGCCAGCAGACTCTTACTTTCCGCAATAAATCAAGCCAGAGGGTTCTGTTCTAGATTCCTTAAACATTTAAGTGGACCATCTCAGCAGTGAAATCATGCAGCATTATACAACCTAAAAACCTGGAAATGCAGCTACATTGATGTGAAACTCTGTGCTTCTACTCATTGGTTAAGCAATGTTAACAAGTAGCCTACCAAATCAGCACTAACACATGGCATTCTACCAAATCAGCGCTAACACATGGCATTCTACCAAATCAGCGCTAACACATGGCATTCTACCAAATCAGCGCTAACACATGGCATTCTACCAAATCAGCACTAACACATGGCATTCTACCAAATCAGCGCTAACACATGGCATTCTACCAAATCAGCGCTAACACATGGCATTCTACCAAATCAGCACTAACACATGGCATTCTACCAAACTAGCAGTAACACATAGTGGGTGTACCTGACTGGTCTATGCTACTGCTAGTCTAGTCTGCTACTGACTGGTCCAGTCTACTGCTAGACTATGGACTAGAAATCAGGCTTCCAAAGACTTTTTACACAGGACTTCCCAAGGGTCACGGTGGGTCCTACTGAACAGTCAGTTATGAAAGGTAAACCATTTATTAAGCTACTCAGCCTACATTGCCTGTGTCAAACTACGTATGTTTCTGACAGACCTTTCACCTCCCAGTAAATGAAATTGCATTCCTGTCTATTTGTGAGTGGATTTAGCTCAGGATTGGAGCAGAGGTCAGATCTCCAGGACATAGAGTTCCAGTGCACCTGCTGGTGGGCATATTGAGTAAATCTCCATAGAAAGCCACAGCATTTGCGTAATCTCGCAGTATTACAGACTCAGAGTTAATTTGTCTGTGTCCTACTGACTTAACGGCTGGGTAGAGCAACAGCAAGCCACAGTTTCACAGAAGCCATCTCCATCTCTCTCTCCAAGCTCACAATTACTGCAATCAAAGAGCTTTTCATGACGATGCGGGCAATTACAAGATGCCAAACCGAATTACAGAGCATTTCTTTAAAGTCGCAATTAAAAAAGCATTCATCCCCCAGTCATCGTTCAGGCACCGAAGAAACACTGCAGTCCTAGTAGCAGTAGGGCTAGAGCCTCGACCAGACTTAGAGTGGGCTCACTTTATTCTATTTACGCTGTATAATTGTGCCTCTCTCCTCAAAATGAAAGGCTAGGTGAAAATAAAGAATGTGTAAAAAGACTTCCAAGCTTGTACACGGCCATTCAGAGCAGTGCACAGCACCGAGGAAGATGGGCATGTCCAATTTACATCAAGCCGTCGCATGTGCGATTTAAATGGCTCCATACGGACGATAAAAATGGCTCATACTCTCCTGGAATTTTTATTTTTTTCCTAAATTGAATTGGCTTCAGAATGTTTTTAGGAGTTCAGTTATGAACCCATGTCAATCCTTATGAGCATTTCATCATTTAGAGAAACATTCTGCTAAAATATTCATCCCTGCTTTTTTAAGCCAGTAAATTTATGATTAGCCTATAATTAGGCCATATCCGTGATGTGCGTCTGCCTAAGGACTCCAGCCTTGAGTGACACAGCGTGAATTTCCCTGTTACCAATTTCCACACCATGAATAACCAACTTGGAAACATGGCACCCGTCGCTCGGACTGATATCACCTCGACACGACTCCACTCTGCCTCCTTCGGCCTCATTATTCCTAAATGAGCCCGGACATTTTGCCGGCGTGCTACCTGCCCAGCCCCTCCTGGCTGGCGCTGTGTAAATTAAATGCGAGACAGAATCAGCTCACAGCTGAACTGAAGAAAGCCTGCCATGGGCTGCTACACATAACATCTGAGTCGTGCGTCTGTAAGTTGCCCACCATTCGGATACTGCTGTACGACACACTACACAACACCCTGAGGAGAAAACCAAACAAACCTTTCAACGGGCTGTAATTACCTTTGAAGGACCATAATGCTCATTAGAAAATTCTGACCTTTGAGGCAGGCAAAAAAAGACTGAGGACAGAGACCTTGCTCATGAATTTATAATGACACCAAGTACAACTCCACCTCCTGCAGTATCTCTCTCGGCAGGGGCTGAGCCACTGCTGTTAGCCCAGACACAGCAGGCAGTCTCACTTAGAGATTAAACATAAGCAACCTTAAATAAGCAATCATTTACCCATTCAGTTCCATGAGCACACAGCAGGTGGCATAGTGCCCAAGGACATGACTTTATAACCTGAAGGTAGTCCCAGGAGGTTATTAAACTACTTGCTTGATTGATCAAAACAATCAGAATGCGTTAAAATTGTAATTTTGTTTGGATAATAACCTGAACACTGTCTCCCAAAAAAGAAAACTTTGCAAGTTGATTTATAAACATATTTGTTAAATCACAGCAGGTTTTTCAAGATCTGTTAGCACATCGCCTCACAAAGTGGGTGGTGCTTCTCTTTCAAAGTCATAAAATCAACATCTCAGGGCCACAGAGCATACCTGATCTCGCACTTAAACCTAACCATGCATCCAGACTATGGCAAGCAGCCCCAAGGGGCCAAACCTGGTGAGGTCCCCGTCCTCCTGATTGGGCTCCATCTCTCTCAGATGTGACCCACATTTCTCTTCCTGCTAATCCCTTTGTTCCTGCAAATTCTTTGCACTTTTCCTGCCTTAATCCCCTGAGTTGTTTTCTTTTTTGCTTCACTCCTCACCCGCCCCACCAAACATCATTTACCCCCCCACCACACCCCCACAAATCCCCACCCAAATCAAGCCTGTCACTCGGGTGCCTACAAATAGATTGAAGTCAGAACTGTGATAAGATTATCCCTGAAAGCCTAGAGACTGCATGCTGAGAAGCACCTTGAAGTTAAAAATAAGGTCTTTGAATAGATATAATCCATTGTGGGAAGAAGAAAGAAAAATATCACCGTATTCAAAGGCCTTTCCTGATAGCAGTCCTTTGCTATATAACAAAACATACACTGAAAATAACATCTGGTGAAAAAATGTCAATGTTTGGTAAATTTGTGGATCAAAATGGGTCCATAAGAATGAAATACGTAGGGAACGTTTGCCTGTGATTCTCTCACAGTCTATAATAAGGTAAAGAGGGTCACTGGGATCAGTTACCGTTAGCTGTTAGCATGCTAATAAACCACAAGAGGATACACAAATGTTTTCCCAGACGGAGGTGGAAGCTTCACATGCTGAGCAGAAGGAAGATGGAGCACAATGCCCAGTGAAACATCACATGGCCTGATCAAATGGAGCCAAACGCCAACAGGCTGAATTATGGAGCGTTGTTGGCACGCACCGTCTGTTTACTCCCACACACGTGTTAGATTTCAGCACTAAGATAAGCGTGTAACTCGTTATCTTAGCATGAGCGGAGAACACCTTTACTAGAACTCATCATAAGTTTGACAAACACATTAGGATTTTGGGGATCATGACCGTTGCGAGAAATGACCGCCTGGTGGCTGTACTGTCACGAGCCAGGAGAGTGAAATCAGGCAAATTGATTTGACCTTAGTGCTGGACTTGCTATGATGCAGCTGTGAAAAGCACATTTTAACAGTGACAATGTAGGAACACTGCAGAGAAACGGGGTCCAACTGTGGAGACTGCAGCTCCAAAGGTAAGAGTGCGTGTCTGTGGGTGAGTGTGTCAGTGTGCACACGTTCACACGAGGCCTTTCAGCACAGTGGACCATGTTCACCTCGAGATACTCCTAAAAGCTATTCACGTTTCAGCCATGACTAATGCCATAGCTGAACATGCCTGCAACAAAAGCAAACGTCATATGAAAACGCAGGCTATATTCAGCTGTAATTTTATCACAAATCCATCAAAAGCTGCTGCACTACAAATCAGACGTTAATCCACCATGACTGAGGAGAGACATACAGGGGCAAGTTAAGGGGCAGGGGGGGGAACAGACTTCCAACTCCACCCACTGTTAAACCGGTTCATAAGTGTTAGCAAACATGTTACTAACCGCACAGACAAAACCACGTCACCTTCATGTAGTTGCGAGCGAATGTGAGTAAACTCAGTGATGATTTCTTACAGATTGAGTTTTCAGTTCATGCAGTCTAGCGTGAGCTACAATCAATGCCGTTCATGCAGATTTCGTTAAATGATTGTATGTCATGTGACTGTGGAGAGCCAAATGCAGAATGAAGAGATCTGAGTGCGTAGTATTCGGCCTTTATGGCCAACTGCTGTATGTCTGCACCCTCCAACCTAACTGATATTCACAGGAGAAAAGCCCATTATGTTGTACAAGCTCATTTATAGTGTACAGCAGTGTAGGTCTACACACCAGTATTTAGAATGCAAGCACAACAGTAAATACATTTCTTTCCCCTCAGGAAATACGGGCTATTTTATCTAAAAATGGCCGTCTTTCTCCGAGCCCGACGGACCATGAAATAGACTTTACATCGTGTTAGTGGTGAGACTCCACCAACACTTGCAGTTCTCACCCATGCCACATGGCAGTGTGGAGCAGGACTCCGTGGTGTAATGAAGACATCAGAGGCAGACCCTGGCCCAGTGGTCCACCATCCAGGCCGGCTTGGATTCGGATGAGGCGCTTACAAAAGAGGCTGCAGCACTCAGCATATTCTCAGTGAAGCTGTTCTCCGGGGCTATGTGGGCAACTGGGTGGCTGTCAAATTCAAAGACACTGCTGCCACAGCAAAGCTGGAACCAAAGCATGTTCAGTGAGGTAATCCTCAGAAGTAGAGGGCTCTGCGGAGAACCCCACACACAGAACAACCCAAACTCATCAGGCCTTTAAGGCGTTCCCTCAAAACGACCTCGTCAGACTGGCAGAAGTGTTTCCTATTTACTCACACCACGAACCGAGGGAGTCGCGGTTGGAGAACATCTCCCATCCCTTACTATAGTCAGCTGGGATCGGGGGAGTCACGGTCGGAGAAGGGCTCTTGTCCCTTACTATAGTCAGCCGGGATTGGGGGAGCCGTGGTCGGAGAACGTCTCCTGTCCTTTGCTTCCGTTATACAGGACCAGACAGTTACTCGCAGCTCCTGGGTTTCAGGATTAGTACGGTAGTGTTGAGGTGGTTAACACATAGCAGTGCGAGATGAGATTCCAGAAAGTAGCACAGCTGTGCAGGAAGTGGACGTCTCTACAGAGAGAAAGAGCCACATAATGACATCCCACTCTGGGGCACGGGGGGGCGTTGGGTGTCATAACATCTCCAGAAATTTTTCCCATTCCGTTCGGAGAAAAAAAAAAAACCATTAACCACACCAGATATGTATGCATATTCATGTTTTAATAATTAAACCCACTAAAAGTTGTCAATACAACTTTGAATGAAAGGCACAGGAAAATCAGACGCAGCTGATCATAATCAAATGAAAAATTACAGTACAAAAAGCAGACAATTAATTATGCACATACAAGGAATCCCTAAGCTTTGACCGGGCACTGTGGGGGTAGGAAAACAGGGTGAGGAGAAGTGTGTGTGTGTTTCTTGGGGGGGGGGGGGTTGCGCAGGGAGAAAGGATAATATATAACAAACATTCTACCATTGTGTTTCCAAAATGAAGTTTATTGCTTTTTCAGTCAATAGAATTAGATTCCCCTGTGATTACTGAAAGGTGAATCTGACATCTGATATTTTTTAGCATGTAGTCTTCAGTGAGGTCAGCGTAATGCTAGCAAGCAGCGCCCAGGCTGCAGACTAACAGCACACACAATACCACGTGGCCCATTTACTGTGGCGTGTAACAGAAAGTGGGAGAAGCGTCGGTCTTCCCTGCCATGTACGACCTCGTTATGCTGCCTGCCCTACCAGGTTAGACGCAGGCAGCTCTGAGGACGACCAGAGACATAGGGCGCTCACAGCATCCCGGGTGGCAGAATTAGGGCAAAAAAAGCAGCTTCAGTGCTCATCTTGCTGGCCTACAGTAGTGCCGTGTTGCTGCAGGATAAAGCAGCAGAGAAGCGAGGCTTGCAAGCGATTTATCAAAGCCTGCTGGAGGCCGACATGAGTCTTCAATGGGAGAATCTGACCATTTCAATTAATCACAACTGCTCTCGGCTGGCAAGCGGAGCAGGAGCCTGCGAGGTGAAATTTAACGGGAAAATGCAGAGTGACCTTGTACATACATACGTTTCACGCCCAGACTGGGTGCCCCAGATGGGCCTCACATATACAAAACGAAATTGGGGGGGGGGGGGGGGGGCGCAACCTCTCCACTCTGAACGGCGGTTTTGTTTGAACACGCCACCCAGTTTCGCCGTTCCCCCGCCCCTCTCGGCAAAAGGGGGGGTCCCCCCACCAACATCCCCCTTCTAGA
>JAACJT020000001.1:11972211-11995701 GCA_009936485.2 Gymnarchus niloticus
TTGTCATTGTAACGAGTACAACGAAATTAAGTGCAGTCCCTGTGTCAGAGAGATATGTACATGAAAATAAATAAGGAAAAATATATAAATAAGGAAATATAAAATATGGGAGCTAGCATATGTACACTAAATACCAAAATATGAATTCTAGTCTAAAATGAGGTAGGTAGACAACAGTCCATCTACATGGGACATATTGCACATGAGTCCTTATTGCACATGGGAGAAATATAAAAGAGAGAAGCTAGCATATGCGCACTATAAAATCAAAATTTGAATTCTAGTTTGAAATGAGATAAATAGACAGCACTCAGTCTGCCTGAGACATTATTGCACATGAGTCCTTATTGCACATGGGGTAGAATTAAAGTGAAATGTAGGAGAAAATTAATTGTCATTCAGTGCCCTGATGGCAACAGGGTAAAAACTGCTGTTTAGTCTGTTTGTCCTTGTTTTAATGCTCCTGTATCCTTTGCCTGATGGCAGCAGTTGTAAAAGATCATGAGCAGGGTGTGAGGAGTCTTTTAGGATGTTTAGCTTGTTGACTGGAATTATTTTGCCTTTCCCATGTTGCCTGAAGATAAATGACATTACATCTTATTAGCATTTCTTCAAAGTATAATTGCTGCTACTTGTAAACATGCTGCTTGCTATGCGTGTCAGTTCTGACATGCTCCAGCTAGTGATCCATGCTACAACATTGTAATTGCAGTTATGAACTCTCACGTCATCATTTCGGTCTCTTGATATAATATTCTTTCATCACTGTTTGAATGAATTCAGGGTGAATGTGATTCTCCATACACACAGACAAAGCAGGAATTTCCAGGTCACGTTGCCCATACCTCCATTCATTTTAAACCGCTTGTCCTCGGCAGTGTTGGGGATGGCCTGGAGTCGATCCTAGGCAACATGGGGCACAAGACTGGGGTGTACTTTGGACGGAATGCCAGTCTATCACAGGGCAATAGGCAGGGGTACACCCTGGATGGGATGCCAGGCTATCACAGGGCAATAGGCAGGGGTACACCCTGGATGGGATGCCAGTCCATCACAGGGCAAGAGGCAGGGGTACACCCTGGATGGGATGCCAGGCTATCACAGGGCACATATGTGCACACAGCATACACTATGGGAAATCAAACTGTATCTTCCCAGAGGGAAGGCACATGACAAGGGGAGGACATGTAACAGAGCTACCCTTTGAGTCACATGTGGTGTGACTATTATAATTATTATGAGCCTGTTGTCATATGACAATCTGAGTACAGAGCCTAGTGTCCTTCAGGGGTGTCAGGACTCACAGCTGTCCATGTTGGGAAGAAACAGGTCAAAAATGCTTTACAGCCTCAAATGGAACAGCTGGAGAAAATGGTCTGTAAATGAACCATCTGGTTAAGGTGCCACACTGCCAGCAGCAAGTACAGAAACCTCAGCAAGTTCTGCTGAGGGTTTTGGAGATGGGTGAGAGTCATGGGGTCGGCGTGTTGACACACTGGCCCTCCTGTGCCATTAGAGCACATCTTGCTGGGGATGAAGGGCCCAAGGTGGTGCCCCAGTATACAGTGAGCTTGCATCATGCTCTTTGCTCATCCTGGACTGGTCCCTTTATTCGTGACTCCCGGGAATTTGAGTGCCCTCACCTCTAGCTGAAGCATGGCTAGAGATTAGGGTAGGGGTTAGTAGAGGCATAGCTACAGAGCAGCCCATCACAGTTCATGTGGTGCTCCGGGGGTGGGGAGGTTCATTAGGCAGGTGCAGGAATGCTGGTTCTTTCTTGGAAAAGGACAGGTAAAGGTAACATAAAAAAAGCAAAAGCAGGTTTCTGAGTCCCTAAAGATGGCTCAATGTTCTGCCCCTGAGGCAGATACTCACACTGAATGGCACCGATAAAAATATCCAGCTATATAAATGGGCAAAATTATACTGTGCCTTGGGTAAAAGTGTCAAATGAGCAATTAAGCTAATTAATGTTCTGCGATAATCTCCCTGGACACCCGGCTCCTGCTTCTCCCAGCCTCTCCATGTGCTGCACAGCATGTGGATGCCTGCAGACCACCCGCAGCAGCGGCTCTCATTGGACTTCACGAGCCCTCTGGAGAGGAGGGACAGTACAGCTTCTTCCCTGCAGCTAACGGGCAGGAGAGGTGGAGCCTGCTAAGTAGCTCCTCCCCTCAGGTACCCACCCCTGGGGACTGGCAGCTAGCTGTCTGGTGACAAATCCCTGTGTTCACCTTAGAAGACCGAGAGATACCTGGAGAGGGTGTTGCCATATGAGGTTCCACTATGTGTGTACTTGACAATAGCAGCGGCACTATGCAAGGCGTGCTTGGATTTTGGAGGCCAGAACTACACTCTGGGCTTGGATCATTCTTAAAGCAAGTTATGATTGATTGATGAGGGCTCCATTTTATACTCTCCCCCAGGCTCAGGCAACCGGTTTAGACAACATGTGAAACCACATTCCCTTCACTACAGAAAAGCATTAATGCATATCCATATCCTGCATATGACCTACGTCCAACATATGTAAAAAAACAGGCTGTTCCGTTTGTCTGCCAGTGTGCTGTGCTTTGCCATGGTAATGTGGAGCAGCAGTGTTTGACCTAAAACAAGGGAACCTAATTTTAAAGTACTAAGCTCCATGTCAGAAATATATTTTAGAGAAATTTCTGGTGACATCAGAATCATTTCAGCCATTAATGAATTAAATGGATCCATTTATACAGTAGGATTCATTGCAGCTCTTTTCTAATATTCGTGAAATTATCTGCAGACCTTTCTTTTACAGATGTTTTGCAAATAGCAAGTTTGAGCTCACTGTTGCAGAGAAGACAGCTTAAAGCGAAGCGTGCGGCAGTAGTAGAAGCCAAAGTGTTTCTGTGTCACATCTCACATCTCATTTTTAAATGTGTACCTCTGCCCTGTGTCCAGATGATGCAATCAGAAAGTGAGAGCAAACGCTTTCTAGAGAGAGATGGGCTTTTCATTGGCGTATTTCTCTGCTGGCCTGTGCTTGTCTGCTTATACAGTTCAGTGAATGACTCTGCCGCTTGTCTTTGTAAATAAGGGGGATTTTGCTTGAGGTTAGGGAGGGTGCCAAACAGATGGACCTCATTACAAGGGGCTTTTATGGCGAAGGACAGCAGGCCTGGGCCATGTGCTAAACCAGAGGGAGGTCCTGGCCACATTAAGTGAATTTAAACACAATTAATGTTGTGTTGCGCGGGCGGGGAGCCACATCATCGCCGAAATTCGGAGTGACGTCTGCCGCAGGGACTATCCTATCTCACTCATCTTGAATGTGTTATCCTGAGGGCCAGCTTTATTGTCAGCATCTTGTTGGTTTCTGAGCAAGTCATCCAGATAAAGCATACAATGGCTGCTGACAGAAGTGGGGTGCCCACCGCGGGCCCCAGCCTGCCCTGGGGCTGCCCGACGCCACCCCGCTACTCCATTCACGCTCAGTAAACTGGATGCCCTGAAGGAGAATATTCGCCCGACCCTGGACTGCTGTGAAATGGAATAAAAGGAAAGCAGACTGAGTGTGTGCTGTGTTGAAAGACCAGGGGGAGTTTATTTTTTATTTCTCTTTTCATTTCTGAACAGGACCATGGTGTGATGTCATGACGTTACTGGCACAGAAAACGGTGTGAATGTGACACAGATTTCAGCTTCTCGACGAGCCACATGCAAACATCACACACCCTTTTCCTCTAAGCGGGTGCAATCACCTGCTACATTTAACTGGCCCATTATTATGATAATTTTCACATTATCTTTGGTTTACCTTTCTGATATATGTATATGCAGGGTAATGAGGATCATTTTACAATTGTGAAAAAAACAAACAGTATATCTTGACTCAGGGCGAAACGTTTCATTTCAGTAAACTGAATCCATAGAAACCCAAACCACTGAAACACGCTCGTTTGTCGTGAGGCAGGAATGCAATAGCCAATCAGACAAAGGCATTCCATGAAATCTGACACCACTCTGAGGAAATCCATACCCCGAGAGGTTGTAGCAATGTCACGTCATCCTGTGTGTTAATAAGCGAGGAGGACAGCTAAGTGTCACCTGGCTTTTTGTTTGTGACATGTGTTGCTGAGCTACGGTGACACTTGTACAGAATGGTTTAGCTTTAGGGTTCTGGTGCCTCTCCAGTTCATGCACATCGTTATCAGATGATATCCGGAATGTTCAAGGAAACAGAATATAGAAGTGCACCTGTACAACAGCATTTTCCTCTGTGACTCTGTGCAAAACATGAAATAGCAGTTTTAGCACATTCATTCTGATCCAGGCCACATCTCTTGAAGGAAATGCCTCTGTTGTTTTGCACTGCAAACTGATTTTCTAACAAGCAGCACTATTTGGACGTCCCCCCGTTTTCTAAATTCCGATTACGGTTGCAGAGGTACCTGGAGCCTAGCCCAGACGGCACAGGAAGCGCCCCGGATGGCGCCTATATAGATGTCATTTAACCATTCCACTGCGGAATCGGTCAACCCATACTCACGGCTTCTGACCGAAGAGGTCATGATTTTTCCTACTGTCGTCCAGCTACTTTCCCATGGGAGACTGTGTTTCACATTGTGGCTGCAGGGATTCCTGCAGATTCTCTGATCTCCTAAAAGTTAAAGGAAAATAAACACGGTGTAAACAACCAGAGCCGGGTAAGGTGACATTGCTGTGTGCATTACCAGATCGTCAGCCATCTTCCTGAGAGTTAACCAAAGCTGTCTGGAAAATCACAACAGCTGAGACCGCAGCAAGCTGCAGTTGAACATTTTGCATTCTAGAACATTTTGAGAGCAGGGATCTGGGGTAAACCTAAAGACTGAACCATTTCCTCATTCCCATTCACATGTTTTAGCCATAGACATTGGTTACTCGTATCAGTTGGAAATCTAACACCAGAAATGTGGACTGTGAGGACCATGTGTGTTATAATCCCATCCCCCCTCAGTGAGAGTATAGGATTTTTTTCCCTGTTGGACTGGTTCTCCAAACTGGTAAGCATCCAGCTCTACTCCCCTGGGTCTCCATTGTGGAACTCAGGCTGCCTTTTAGTTCTTCTTCCTGTCCTAATAACTGAAATTTGGACCCAAGGCGCCAGAAAACGTGACCTCCTCTCTGAGAACGTTTGCATGGGCCACCAAGTCTGGGAGGCTGGCAAAGCATTGAGTCCTTGAGGTACCCACAGCCATGCCATTTTATGAAGTATTTATCTATATGATGAGCTTCCTCCTACTGAAGGAGCTAGTGGGTGACATGCTTAAAAACTACAGCTTTGTACTACATCAGCCTATTCTAATTATGCTTATATGACTACAGGTGCCTGTCGTTAACACTGCACATAAAGTAAACAAACACTTGACACTCTAATTATACCTTCTCCCTTGAAGGTAAATTTCATGCTGTTGGCCACGTTCCTGTCTCCTCACTACTGTTCATGTCAGCTTCCTCTAGTGCCCTATATGACAGGACTGGATGATTTAGGACACTTCCTTGGACAGACTCTAGGTATCAGTCAGCTCATCCCTGTCATAGCTGCAGATCTAGGTTGGTGTTATCATGTCAGTATGAGTGGAGTTTTAAAAATATTACTATACTAATATTACAAAAAAATATTACTACACTGTGAAATAGGGGGTATGTTATGTATGCAGAACATCCATTTTAAAAGCCTTTGAAAAGGTTCACAGTGTCATGGAGTGAAGCATCTGTAACTTATATCTGCTTTTGATTCTCAGGACTATGCTTTACGATGGAATTCCATGTAGGATCATAGTTGACTGAGAATTTGCAGGTAACAGGGATAAACGATATGCTGACTACAGCTGATAGTGGTGGTTAGCTTTGTCTGCTTACTTGGCTATACTAGATTACAGAACCTATTCTTGAGATGTATCCAGAGTCACTTGACTCAGTTTTACTCATTGTGATGATATCATTTGCTCTGGAGAAGCACTGTAAGGAGGGAAGGTGCATTTTGGCTTTGAACATGGTAACGCGTGGTATTTTGTTATGGGTGAAAAGTCCAGAAGATAGCAGAAATATACATGTACCCGTTTGAATGGCTCTGACTGAGAAAGCTATGCGCTATCATCATCACTTATTGTCATCGTTCATTTGGTGGATGTGATCCTCAAGCCACCCCCTGCTTGAAAATGCATGAGAAGGACATGAATAGTAATGACAGTAAGCGAGAACTGCAGATTGTACACCATGCTGTATTGCAGGAAGCAGGGCAGTTCGCAGGGAGAAGAGTGTTTTTTCAAGAGCTTAACTTTAACCCTCACAACTCTATCTGTCTCTCTCTAACCCCCTCATGACTCTCTATAACCCTAACACTCATGACTCTGTTTCTCTCTAACCCTAACACTCATGACTCTCTCTAACCTTAACACTCATGACTCTCTCTAACCCTAACACTCATGACTCTGTTTCTTTCTAACCCTAACACGCATGATTCTCTCTGTTTCTCTCTAACCCTAACACTCATGACTCTCTTTGTTTCTCTCTAACCCTAACACTCATGACTCTCTCTAACCCTAACACTCGTGACTCTGTTTCTCTCTAACCCTAACACTCGTGACTCTGTTTCTCTCTAACCCTAACACTCATGTCTCTCTCTAACCCCCTCATGACTCTCTATAACCCTAACACTCATGACTCTCTCTAACCCTAACACTCGTGACTCTGTTTCTCTCTAACCCTAACACTCATGACTCTCTATAACCCTAACACTCATGACTCTCTGTTTCTCTCTAACCCTAACACTCATGACTCTCTCTAACCCCCTCATGACTCTCTCTAACCCTAACACTCATGACTCTCTCTAACCCTAACCCTCATGACTCTCTCTGTCTCTCTCTAACCCTAGCCCTCACGGCTCACTCTCTCCTTTTTCACTCTTCTTGCAGAGTGGGAGTGGATTCTGACAACAGCCCTGGGGAGGAGTTCTCCACTCAGGCCGCATTGCCGGTAAGGCTGTGTTTTTGGCCATATGTCCATCTCTGCTGCCCACAGTGAGTCATGCACTCCTTCACTTTTATCTTGTGTCCGCTTACACCTGTTATCGCCAAATCGCTCTCAGTAACAGTGTAACATTTTAGTCCTTGTAATATTAGTAGTGATGTCAGTGTAACCTTCATTTCATCTCTGTTTTCACTCAATGAGCTGCTTCAATTTAAGACAAAAAATCTATAAAGTAAAAATAAATGAAACCATCCGGGCAGAATCCAGAAAAGGATTTGTTCCAGTCGCAGTTCTGAGAATAATTTTCTCTTTAACACACAAAAACGGCATCAAGCCCCACATTCTTTATGATTTTATGAACGGGTCAGGTGAGTCTTTGCTTTCGTGGAAAGGGAATTAATCCTTCAAAGGGCCATGCTCAGACTTTTCATATGGAAATGGAACGTGTACCCATGGGCCCTGCTGGGGATTGGTTGGGGCCCTTTTCACAGTCAGCGTTCTGTTTGGCCCCAGATACACCCGGTAACAGGAGCCTCCTTTTCATTGAGATGGCCCCCGATATCTCCTACTGAAAGTCACTGGATATCCCATATTCACCCAAGGGGTTTAAGCTTACAGCCAGTCCCATTCCCCAGGGGCCTCAGACACTTTGGGGTGCCCTTTGTGCTGCCAATGCTAACTACACTTCTCCCGTGCTTCTCAGGCAAGTGCAGAGGACAGCTGCACACCGCCGGCAGATGGGGGGCCCCGATGCCACACCACAGGCCAGCTGTGGAGAAACCTGGACAACAAGTATCCTTCGGCACTCCCGCAAATACAACAGAAAAATGTCCACTGGTCTTGCAGCACAGGAATGATCTTTAATGAAAGCTGTCACTTAGGTGACATTGGAGGTGATTCATTTAGGTTGACAATTCAGGTGTGTATCTGGGGTGATGTTTCAAAAACTGCATTTAAAGTGACAATTCTTGTTGTAAACGTGTACAATTTTCTTTCTCCATAGAAAGATTCCTGAGAAATCTGTTTTGTTGTGTTGTATAACTGAGGTTTGTTTAGCTGTCCAAACACAACAAATCTTGATGTAAGTTAGCTGTAGTCCGACATTGTTAGTTGAACTTAACCCAGTTATTTCCTT
Source organism: Gymnarchus niloticus (assembly GCA_009936485.2). Classification (NCBI taxonomy): domain Eukaryota; kingdom Metazoa; phylum Chordata; class Actinopteri; order Osteoglossiformes; family Gymnarchidae; genus Gymnarchus; species Gymnarchus niloticus. The sequence continues at coordinate 11,980,334 of JAACJT020000001.1, forward strand.
AGAGGCTATATATTTGCTGTACATACAATGTAATGTACCAACTCAGTCAGTACTAGTCCAATTTAAAACATCTAAAATGACAAAGAAAGTATATAGAAAAAGGGTCGCGAGTAAGTTGACAGCATTGAAATGATGTCGTCAGGGCTGTTGTCATAGATGGAAGTTCATAATCAACAGACCGAGTTCATCTCAGGAGTTTTGCAGTATGGCATCCAAACAGGAAGGAAGGCCAAGATCTACTACCAGTACACTGCCCATGAATGGCTACAGAGGGCTAGCATGTTACAAAATCTCTTTCTGCAGTCATTATTGCCCAATTCCCAGCCCTAATATCAAAAAAACAGAAAAAGAACAAGAAAAAAACAGAAACGGAACATATTAGTCTGTTTTTTTCCCCGAATAGTCGATATTTCTGATATTTGACATCTACTTTTTATCATCCTTATTGGAAGTTGCTACTGGACAACACATTAGCTATTTAAATCCGGGAGCCACTATATTATGTAGTCCCATGACATCAGGAACATTCGTAATGGTTTTAGTTAAAACCTCATTGTTCTGGGTGGTGTGGGACCCTTGGGGTCACAGTACAGTCCCAAGCTGGATGTTCCACAGGCCTCTGTCCCTCTCGGGATACAGCCCATTTTTCGATCATGTGCTTTTTCCCATATGCCTTTAATGCATGTATAATGAAAGCTGAAGAGACTCCATTTCCTTCTGGGCTCATTTTAATACCTTTGACAGAATCACTGATATCTTATTTAGTATCAATGAGAAAGCAAGTGGAGGGAGAGCCCAAGCAGAGCACACGAGATGTTAGCTGAGGTCAAGGCTGGTCTTGAACAGTATTTCACTGTTAGCACCAAATCGAGAACACAAAACTATAGCTGCAATGAAGGTCAGTTGAGAACAAAATTTTTTAACACCCAGGTTAACGGTGGTTTGAGTGGAGGCCGAGCCTTTCTTCAGGTCAGCAGTAGATTGAACTTTACCAAAACATACATATCAAATAGCCAAAGCAACAAGCCAGGCTAGAAGGATTCCTCTTGTGTGTGATGGCTCTCTGTGTCCTGCTAGGCAATAAACTCTAGTGTATACTCAGTAAAATCTATTTTTTAGAACATTTTTGGTAGTCTTCATTTTTTGTGGTTTACTTGGTTTTTAAGCGTTCAGAAGGCATCGAGATTTTACCAAGCAGGCCAAGTGATTTGAAGTTCCTTTCTAATTAGGATTCCTTGCCTGCTTCACTGACCCAGTTTGTTGCGTTACATATTACCTTAGATAACGTAACCCCTGACGTTTGAACATTTGGCGAATGACTCAGTTTTTTTTTTTACAGCTGCCACTGGGATTTTTTCCCAGGACAACAAGCTGTGCTTTCTAAGGCTTCCTGGGCTGATTCATGTTCACATCCCACTTTTATATTTTTGCAAAAATGCAGCCAAGGAAAAGGGCACCGTTTACACTGGAGATCATAACAATTCAAAGCCACCCGCCAGGAGAACTGTCCAGGGACAGTCACAGGCTGACACTTTACCAGCAGACTTACTTGAAATTTCCAAGGGTTCTTGGTAGCAGGAGCTAAGCAGTTAGCTTACCTTCTCCTACATTAGCTTCGTCTACATCCTTGTGTTCATTCGGCTCACACTCCCCAGCGTGTTTCAACTGGTCAAATTTCGCAACTTAAATTGGTGCCATCTTGTAAATAACAACCTAATTACACGTGCATTCAGCTTGTAAACAGAATTGAGGTTGTCATGTTAACCCTGAACACCTTAGACACAGATGTACTTCCAGGATGCTGTAGGATGTAAAAAAAAAATGTTCAATCAAAAACAAAAAAGGAGGCAGTGTGACTGGAAGGAAGAGGGTGACAGTGAGGTCACCCAGATGAGGAGTCAGATACCTCAGCCAATGTCAGAATGAACTTTTTTCTTTATGGTTTTTAGAAACATGCAGCTTACTTTTCAATTCATAACCATTAAAGTGACCACAACAAACAGTATTTGAGAGTCAAGCAGTTGGTCACATTACTAATATGAATAAAGCATTGTCTGACATTTCATATCCAATGCTTTCACATCTGTGGTTCAGAGATACTGTGAATGAGTCTAGGGTAATTGGTGACTAAAATTCCACTTAAATACCAAAATCCAGGATTGTTCATCCTTCTCCTAACCACTCATAGGGGGCCAGGAGGCTGTCCCAGGCAGCATGGGTCCATCGCAGGGCACATATGCACACAGAATCATACACTATAGGCAATTTAGAGATGCCACTTGGCCTAACTGCATTTATTTGGACTGTTAGATGAAAGCCACACAACTGAGGGAGAACATGCAAACTTCACGCGCTGAGCAGACGTTGGATTTAAACCTCCATCCCTGGAGGTGTGAGCCCACGTGCTGCCCCTATCCAGTATTCTGTTACATGGGAATCGGACGACTACACCGTCTCAGTTTGTGTACCCAATATCCTGTGCTAAGCCTGCCGTTCTCATCAGTTTACATGAGATGATCTGACATTTCTGCACTTACAATACCATAACATTTTTAAGAATGTTGCATAGACATCTGGGACAGCAGAGACTCTGCTCTCAGATGAGATTCACCCTCGAATTGGCGATGTGATCGGAGACTATGGTGTCAGATCGTCCACCCATCTGGGGCTTCCTCTATCTCTTCAGCCACACACCTTAACCTTGGCACAGGTACCTCAGGCCTGCACTGACCCATTCAGGACCACCCCTGACCTCAACGCTGCCTCTGTGGTTACGACCTGTGGCCAAACTGATGACTAGTCCACATGCATATGAGGTACATACTTACCCTACTATCTACCCACAATGAGTGGCTTTTCAGCCTTGCCAAGCAGTCAGAGTGACGACCAGGTGGAGAAGGTATTAGATGAACACACTTGCACTCATGATCTTCACACATAAGCTGTATTTTAACTTTAGAACCAGGAGGAGCTGAAGAATGCAGATGAGAGCAGCTCAGAGAAGATCGATGGGATGGAAGGATGCCAGACATCTTCAGGAGACCAAGCTGAAGTCACGGCAGGCAGCCAGGGGGAAGACCTCCTGGAAGGGGACTTAGGCCTGGGGATGAATACGACATCTGCATGGACAGAGTGAGACACACACACACTAGTGTGTGCCACCTACAGGGGAACCCTCCAAAGTGGGTGAGATTTATCACATTTGAGCTGATGAGAAGCACGAGTGACATCATACCATAAGCCCACCCATCGTGCTCCCTGATGTCCCCCAACTATGTCACCCCCATCACAGTACTCTTAAGTGCCCCTCAATTCTTAGCATTTTGTCAATTTAACTGCGACTGGAATGGATATCAGCAAAGAGTGCGATCGCATTGCCTTTGAAAAAAAAAAAAAAACTTTTTATACAAGTCTATGCATGCCGATTTCAGAACTACGTGGAAATGAGAATTTATTCACGTCGCCTTTAGTGTTTGGCTGCATGGCCACAACCAGACATTTACGTGTGCTTTTAAAAACATGAAACGTGCTATTCTTGTGTCTGTAACTCAAACTTATGTACAATTTCAAAGTAGCAGATGAAACGTTACGATCGTGACCTGACAACGCATCGTTCAAATAAAATAATTCTGTGATCTCCTTTAAGAAATTGTTCAGCTATACAAGATGCAGATTAGTATTCTCATTACAGAACATGCTAATAAAAGTTGCCTCAGAACACAGAGCTCCTGTTAATAATTGTAATCGACAGATCCCACACAAAAATGATCATCTCCATCTACTACATCTAACTAGTTGCAAGCAGTCACAGTTACAGAGATGGAGCTGTAAAACAGTTGAACATTCTGCTGACTGTGTAGAGACTACCGCACTAAACGGTCGTCACATTTTCACTGAAAATAATCCTAGATTATCTTTTATGCTGTGATAAAATCATGATTGTATTCACAAAGTGCGTTTCATATTCAAATGTCTGTACATTAAAAAACAAGAAGTTGCAGGTTTTCAGGAATCTGACACTTTATTCCCCACATAATACAGGTTATGACAATAAATATTTTAACTAATTTAGAACATTGAAATTCCAGTTCATCAGGAAAAAAAAGGATAAATATTTTATTTTCAGACAAATTATTTCATTATTTATAAAAATCATCAGTTCCTTTTAAACGTTATGCTTTAATTTGCCTCCAAACCGACTTCTCTCTTTAAAAAACTGTACTACCATTTTCACACAAGCGCTTTATGACAGTGCTTCGTGTTAAAAGCGCTATATAAATAAAATTGAATTGAATTTTCTGTTATCCTCCGATTTCAAACAGCTATTTATCAGCGAACAGACTTATCCCAACAGCTGAAAGCCTTGAGAAGATTAAATTCGTGATAATTCTGCTTAAAGCCCTGATTTGCGGAGGCAATCCCTTCTGGAAACATACTGCCTCGAAGGCCGAAATTATTTAAAAGGCACAGCAAATGCACGCCATTAATTAATTCATGATTGTCTCTCAGATCCAGTAGGACCAAACAATGTGAAAGTGGTTTTCCACGCACAAGAACAGATTTACCAGAAATATCTCCACCTCCCCACATTTAATGCGCAGCATTAATACCCAAGAACTCCAAAAACAAACAAAACATTTCTGTGTGGCAAATTCCAACTCAATGGTCCGGTTTAGTGGTATTAACAGGTGCACTTCCGGCCAAAGTTTATAATATGTTTGACAGTCGCATATGAAAACAACAAAGAAAATACCTCAGTCGCATCTGAACGAAGGTTGTCAGAAACACCGACTTAAACATTGACTCAGCGACCGAACAGACCTAATGCACGACGATCAGGTGTCAGCTAGTGGCAGTCACCTTGTCAGACTTTGGGAGCTCGCAGTAGAGATTTACTGAGATCTGTCACTTCCCTCAGTGTCTTGACGCGCAGGTAGCCCAACACATCCATTGAGTTATAGCAGTAGTCCTCCACCTGCTTTATCTGCGGCATGCTCAACACGCGTCTCCATGCGCTGGCCGCCTGAGTCGCATTTCTGGACGAAACGACAAAGGGCAGCGTTGTGGGACCCGATCCGCGGGTCATGCTCCGGGCAAAAAGCTCGATGTCGCGATATACGGTGAGATTAACAAATTTGTAGGCGCTTCGGAGAATTTTTATCGGGTTCTCCACCAGATCTTCGTAACGTACCACCATGTACTTTCCTTTCAGCCAGTTCGGCTGGCCCAAAGCGATCTTTAAGGTTCTGGACGTTCTGTCGCAGATCACCTCCATGGCCCCGATGGAGTGATAGTCGGTGGTGTCTCTTCTGTACGTCTTGCGATGGGCATCCACGACAGGAACTCTGCGAAGCCTGGAGTCCCTGCTCCTCAGCACCTGCAGGTTCTCGCGTATCAAGCCGTGCCTCGAATTGATCCGAGAGTTGGCCACTGCTCTCGGGTCCCTCACAAGGTGGATCACCTTGAGGTCCAGGGAGGGGTCCTCCATGAGCGGCGCTAAAACGTCGATGTCCAAAATGCGCACACCTTTGATCACCACAGTGTTGTACTTGAGGCACTCCTGCTCCAGGAGCCGCAAGCTCTGCGGAGGACACTTCTTGCACACCGTCTCGTTCACCAGGGCCACAGTGTCTTTTCTATAAGCGGGACATAGCGGGTATGAGCAGGCGACTTTATTTAGGTTGGATCCAAAAAACCCCAAAGAGGTAAAGGTTTTGTCCCCCGGCGTGTTATATAGCTGGAAAATGGAGAAATCACAGCGGTATAAAGACCTGAGCATATCCCTGGCTGCTCCCTGGAGGGTCACCGCGTCCCCCGGATACAGCTTCTCCCAGATGTGCCACATCGGCTCGTACATGAAGAATACATTTGGGTGTTGGTTAAAGAGCTCCCCGAAGAACGAAGAGCCCGATCGCCAGGTGGTCAACACGTAGACAAGCTGAATTTTCTTAACTGATGCCTGGGGGTAAAGAAAGTGGAGGTCGGATCGGTTCTGGAGAGGGGTGATCTTCCTCGGGGTGATCTTCCTCCGGGTGCTGCACGGCTGCGGCTCTTTACTCCATTTGTAGTTTGTCAGATTCAACATGGTCAAAAAAAGCAAGAGCAAATAAGCCACTAACAGCAGGACCTTCTTCTTCCGTAGCACCTTCATCATTGTGCCGGGCTGAGCGATCGACTGCTTACTGTGTGTTTCGAACTTTCTTCCGAAACCAACATCCTTCTCGCAAGGCGTAGTTAGGGCAAGTTGTTGGTATTGTTCATCTGTCATGAAGCCGAGCAACGTGGTGTGTAGTACTACCTCCTCTGAGTGGTACAGCGGCTTTAAATGGGCTGCTCAATCAAAAGAAAGAAATTTGCGCCGTGGAAAAAACATGATTTTCCCCATTAAAAGACTGCCATGCAGCCGGCTTTTCACTGCAGTGCGCAGGTATCTTCAATGTAACAAAACTCGTTCTTTTTTATGCAAGAGTTGGCTGGACTCATACCAGGGATGCGAAAGACCTCGTTTATTAAATGAATGTATAGCCTGTTTGTTTTTGCACACCCGACGCAAACATTTCTGTGCAGTTTAAATCTGATGCCGCTCCGTCCGAATTCAGTGCGACGATCTTAAATTACCACAAACAATGAGTAAAACCTTATAATTACGTAAGTCGTCTTAAAACAGAGTCCTCCCAGCTTAAACTCTTCATTAAATCCGCATAGTTTAAAAAATCAGTAGCGCGTGTGCAGCCAAATATCTCATTACTGTTCATGCGAACACGTCCCATCACTGTAACTAGCTAATTGAAACCGGACTGATTCAATCATCCGCAGACGACAATGTCCCTCCCCTCGTGCGCTGCTATTGGCGGAGGCTGCATGGGTAGGATTTTCGCCCACATCTCTATTGGCCGTTTGTTATGTTCATCATTTAGCCGTACTGTATAATTCGCATGAAATAACCCGGAGTAATGCCGTGGAAGTGTCTGTAATTTTCATTCGCGCCTCTTCGGTTTATGCATGCCGTGTGATACCAATGATCTCTGGGGGTAATGCTTGTCAATTTTTTTGAGTTCCGAGGTTCTTTAAAAAAAGAGGTATTCTTGTTACCACACGATATCATGTTTGATTGACCGATAAAAGGATTGAATATAAAACTTTGAGGATAACGAGATGGTGGGGGTTGGGTTGGGTTTGGAGTTGCTGTTGGAGCGTATCCCCGGTAAACCAAGGCTCAAGCCAGAAAACACCTTTGGGCTGAGTTCCCAGTCCGTTATAGGGCACACATGCTATGGTTAATTCAGAGACTCCACTTTGCCTAGTCATGTATTTTTGGACTGTGGGAGAAAGGCTGAGTGACTGGAGGAGACAAACACAACATGCATGGGGAGAACAAGTTCACACACACAACACAGAGCTGATGATGATGTTTAGTCACGCAGTCGTGTCCAATTCTTCGCGACTCCATGGACCACAGCACGCCAGGCCGCCCTGTCCTCCACCGCCTCTCGAAGCCTGCCCAAACTCATGTTCATTGCCAACACAGAGCTAGAAGCCCATTTAGTTTGTCATAGTGAACTTCTGAAAGTAAACTATGATTGTATTATACCATGTTAGTTTATATTATACAACAGTAACAAACCAGGAGATTCACTACTGCTAAATAGTATCATTTTATTCATTCAAATCATTGCATAATCAGTTTCTCGCTGATGTGGGGAAGTCTGGCGCCTTGGTGACTGAATGACACATGCATTTTCAGTCAGAAAAACCCATCAAGAAGCTGGATCAGATGATATAGTGGTGATGTTCAAAGGCCTCAGACTTGATTTTTCGCCATTTCCTGTTGACTTCAAACAGCACCAGAAAACCAAGTGCACTTTTGACTTTCCTTTGCTAGATGATTTGCTTTGATCAAACCACAGCACTTCACCTAGATATTGTAGTACCATTCCAAAATCCCTCTGTATTTAGTCAACAGTAAACAGATGGAAATGGAAAACACCACCCCCTTTTATTTATTCAGCTTTTTAATTTCAGCATTTGACAGAAGCTTTGAGTTCTAGCCATCTTTATCTCCCTTATGAATCTGGAGTGTGTGCTTCTTGTCCTCCCTCATGATACTGGAGTGTGTACTGCCTGTTCTCCCTCATGAATCTGGAGCGTGTGCTGCCTGTCCTGCATGGTTTCCACACTGATAACCTACTGCTGCATCAGTTATTTTGGTTCACCTCTGCAGTCGTCAGAGAGGTGCCCCACACAAGACAAATGAGTCCTGGCCTCTTGTCAATACTTCTTTCCGCTCTGACATACTCCCTCTTAATTAGCAGGCTTAATTAAGCTGAGTTTTGGGAAGAAAGGGTTCGGTTGTCGATTGTCCTGTGTGAAAAGGGCCATGAAAGAAGCTCACTGCAAAGTGGAGGAAGAATTGCTCTCCTGAGGGCAGAGACACTGACCTATCAGTCATTTTAAGTAGCCCCCAAAAGACATCATTTGTTCTTCATAATCACCTGAGGCTGGATGCTGACATGAAACATACTCTCTGTGTGTACTGCTTTTTAGAGGTCCCCAAGGAACTTTGACACAAACCTCACTTATTCTCCTAATTCTTAGACAGTTTGTTTCATGTGCTGTTTTTATGGCCAAGTCGGGATTAATTCCTAAAATCATTCAGGCCGGATGCCAAACAATTGATTTTGTGCCATTTTGTACAGACTGTTGAAATGCAAAGTGTGTGACATTGACTATTTATGTCTGTGGTATATTCATTACCTGGTGCTCTCATGTTAGCATTGAACTAAGGTTTGTGTGAAATGAAAATTCCACGTGTAATTTTGTTTGGTCAGAACAGCCATGCCAGCTATTGTAATTATTCTTACATCCACTTCAACAGTGTTTTTGCCAGCACAATACTCGTTGCAAACATACTTTCTCTGTAGATATAAACAGGTTACAAAGGTGTACATTTTCTCAGTGATGTTTCCAAAACAGCATCAACTTTTTTTCATAGAAATGTGATATTAATGATTCACTATCACCTGAGCTGCTGTCTAGCAACATATTTTTTAAAAAGTGCTACAGACATATAACCTATTCAGTTAGAAAACTGACAAAACATATTGAAAACATACCTGGACTTTGACATCAACATATTTAACAAATTTGGAAATTATATTTAAAACCAAGAAACATGCTGTTTATTCAAATCCAGAGAAATCACAGGTTTAAGATGAAAACTATGAACTTCAAATACCAGAATGGGAATTTATGTTTCAGTGGAGCGCCATCTGCTGTTTATAGAGTGCCTTGCTGTCATCATTTTCTTTACACTGTAACATTTCCAATTCTTGTTTGGAAAAAGGACTTCTAGAGAGAAGGGTGAATTACTCATACACTGAGGTGTTAACTAGATACTTTAACAGTGGTCTTATTGTTTGCCAGGGATACACTTGAAGCTTCCAGCAACCATCTTTAGGACAAGCTGAGGATGAAGGAAGGAAGTATATGGCTGAGAGTGTTTTTTTTCCTGCAGATCCAAACTATCATTTTATTTGTACATAGGGACAGACTGGGACTAAAAAATGACCTGGGACATTTTATTCTGCCCAGTTCCCCAAAGCCTCTGATGAGATTCACTCCATACTGTTGAGGTTAAAGCAAATGCCAGTGTACTGTACAGATACAGATTTTTCAGTGAACAGACATATCACTAGTGTATCAGAACAAACCATTATTTGATCTTTTAGTTTTCTTTTATGGGTAGCCTATAGCCTACTTTATGTAGCACTGGCCCATTTGTCATGCAGCCCACAAGAAAACTCCCAGTACTCCAGATGCCCAGTCTGCCATTGATGTATGTGGCTATGAGAAATTTTAGCTATCAGCTTCATTCAACAGGGTTCTCCCTGGATGCTGAGAATCTTTCAGGACTGAGCATCATTCCTGAGTAAGGAACACAGGAACTCTGCTCTATCACTGTTGGCTTCATCTACAGCTTTAGTGTCCTCTGAATACAGCTTCCTGGAGCTCCAGCCTTTTTGAGAAACCACCTCATAGTGGTTGTCTGCATTGACTACTCAGGGTCTTTGATAGACCACCACGAGAATGGTGACCTTATTTTCTGAGTAGGTAGCGAGACTTCATCAGAGGTCTGACCTTCTTGTATACTGGTGCAAAATCAGCACAGGTGAAAATGTTAACAATATACATGCCTGTATTGCAGACTGAGTCTGCATGATCACCTGCATGATGTGCCACGTTCAGTCACCTGCTTTTTAGAATGACTTTGGTGACAATATCATAGTTCTTGGTAAGGCAAAATTTCATTTTCAAATTTCAAAAGCGCGTATGTTCTGTCGTGTTCCCATGTATCTAAGCAGCAGACTATTCCCTCTGCTGAACAATGAAGTTGTCACAGGAATATAATGGTTCTTCTGCACCAAGTAGTCGGTGGAAAATGAGAATGTGAGATTTTTTTTCAGTTATTACCTTAACGCCCTCTTGATAATTATTTAATAAATAGGCTGACTTGGAAGGAAATGAAATGGCATTAGTCAAAATCATTGCCAGGCCTACTTATTATTATTTTAAGGTCAACAGTTATTTTGGTTTAACAGAACACATTCATAAAACCCTTCGTTACCAATGAGTCATTTTTAGACCAATTTGTATGGTTCTGGGGATTTGTACCATGGGCTGAAAGAGGCTTTTTAAAACGTGTATTTCTTTTCAGCCATGTACACCTTCTGCTAACGTAACGCATAACATGTTAACAGTTTAATTAGAACCTTAGAAACGTCTGATTTCCGGTTCCCATGTTCTAAATGTTTCGATAAAGATCTTGCTTTCTCCTGCTGGTTAACATGGCTGGTATTTAAAGCTCTGCATCTTGAAGTTCTTCAAATACGCACAGTGCAGAGATAATCACCACCTGGAGATACACCAGCAGACATTAGACTTGGGTACGAGCAGAGGTTTAGTCTTTGTGATGCTACAAGTCTGCTTTAAGGTTTTCATACATTTCGTGCACTTGCTCAGCCTTTTATTATACAAAATGTTAGGTTTATTGTAAACTCTCCCCGAGAACACAAACGTTTAAAAATCCTGCAGGAATGTGCCTTTTAGTCCAATGACACAGAAGAGGTTTTGCTAAAATGACATTTAAGTAAATATTTCTCACGTCTTTATATATCTTGCTGAAAAGCAGTTATGCATCACTGCTCCTCCTGTAACTTTCCTTTTTCTGGGATCCTGGACATCACTGCCAGGGAAAGCTAGACATCCTGTCCTGAATAGAGGTGAACACCAGATGCCTTGGTATAGCACACTCTGAATGAGAGCTTATCATCACAGATAACTCAGCCCACCAAAATGGTTCAATCCATCACCCATTTTACTGCATATCCAGGGTTACACTGAGTCTGGTGATTGTCCCAGGATGGCATGTCTGTTCATTACAGGCCAGATTTGCAAACACACAGTCAGTAATTTTAATTTTGGAACACCAGTCCACTTTAACCATCTGTTTTTAACTGTGGGAGGAAAACAGTGCATTTGGAGGAATTGTGTGAAGTTTGCAATTTTTTATCTGGTATTCAGAGCAGTTTTATTCACGTGAAAATCCTGAATAAAACATGTGTTCATTGTTACTTAGAGTTTTATTTCCACCATTAACTCTAATTCAAGTGATTTCTTTAAATTTCGAAAGAAAAACAACCAAAAATATATAAAACAAACAGAGCTTTGTGCCAAAGAAAAAGACTTAGTTATTTGGCTTAAACTTTCCTCTCTCTCTCCCTCTCACAAACACACACTAGTCATTTCTCTGTTCTGACAGAATCTCAGTCTGTTAGGTCATCGTTTCCTGATAAATCGATGCCAAGCTGTGGGCCTGATGTGCTGACTGGTGATTTCAGGCAGCCAAACCGATTTGAGGAGTGATGAACACATTGAGCCTTTGAGAAAACACTTCAGGAGAATGCAGGGTACACTCTGTTGACAGCACACTGCCAATTCTCCATAGCAACAGCTCTATAGCCTTCAATTTCCAAACAAAAAATCTGTCTGTGTATAAATAAAATAAACTAAAACGGTTTATTTTAAAAAGGTAACAGCAGTGTTTAAATATATTTACAAACTGATGTTTATTCTTAAGCAGTTAAAATATTTTTTCAAAGTTTAATGATTTTTGTTACATTTTTTAAAATAAAATATTGGTGGAGAAATGACAATCTGTTATAGTTATAATTCCTAGCAGTATTGTTTGCTTTACTCTATATCCTAGTTTAAAGAAAAGAATAAACGTGATCCACTAAATAGGGGAAATTGTGTGCTGTCGATTACAACGCTTAACATTTCTTAAATTTATTTTCAGTCATTTAAATTTCTTATTTGTCAAAAGCACATCGACAACATGTTCCAGCTCCAGTGTGAATGCTTATGTAAAAATTAAAGAATTTAGATAGTCGATGCAAGCGAGGAAGGACCTTTGACAATTTTTCACACATTCTAACGATTAATAGGTATAGCATTACGTTCACTAGAGGCAACATGGACCCAATAAGACGAGGTCGCTCGGTTTCACGAAGATGGCAAATAAAGTGTATCGCCTGGGTAAGGTATATGTGTTACACGTTTTAACGTGACCGCATGATGTTAAAGCGAAAGCCTATCGGTGTGTTACGTAAAAGGCTTTCGATGGCGAAACTCCAGCATCCGTACAGGTGGAGGTCCCACGCATGCGCACACCAGCGCAGCACCATCATCAGGACCAGATCGCGTCCAGTACCTGGCGTCGGGGTGCCACTGAGCTCAACGCTGTAAACACGCTGGAGCCTCGTTACATTTGTACACATATCGCGTCTTTCGTGAAGAGCCACAATCCGGAATATAACCTGCAATTTCGAGAAAGAAATTTAACGCGCATTATCACATACGACGCGAAAGGCGGTGAATACATCTCCGACGTTATTGTGGAGCCTTAAGAGCTGAGATAATAATAAGGAAGGCTGTCTTATAAGTCGGCACCGGGAGGTTTCTTCTCTCTTATGTGGGATGCACATCAATGTGTTGCCGTACTCGCTGTCCGTGGTAATGGCTGCTTTGTACCAGGGGACGGACGCGTCCTCCCCAGATAAGTATCTAGCACTCAAAGACGTGAGGGAGGTAAAGGAGGAGACGACGCTGGACGAGAAGCTCTTTTTACTGGCCTGCGAGAAAGGTCAGCTGCGTGTGGGCTCCATGCATGGGTGCAATGGGATAAGGGGAAGAACGACCAGCACAGCGCAGATTTACAATGCAGCGCTCGGAAGGTGTATCGGCGATTTGCACGATATTAACTGCAATTAAATCATCATTAAAATCTGTTTCCTTTATAACTGTCATTGCGATAACGGTAACGTGACGAACGTGTAGGATTACATTTCTTAAAATTAGTTTTCAGGTAAAGAAGAGTTTTTATTTGTAGTGGAAGTACATTATGTGTCAAAATGTGACAGATGCCAGTTTTATATTTATAAAAAAGTAAAAGGTCAAATTATTCAATTTATTTGTTGTATTAAGGCTAAACGGATATTTTAATTAGGACTGGTTTAAAGTGGGATTTATAATGTAAAGATAAACCAGACCTCATACATTATCTTTACCCTTATACAGGTCATCTCTTCATTTTCTATATTTCACTAAATTTATAAGAAAAATTTCCTAAACTCATTAAATAAATACTGCTAATGGGGGTTGAGACTTGTAGTGAAATATGTTTGGTTTCATAGTAATAGAGGTTTGTATTATGTGATATTTCATGTATTGCGTTGGAAATACAGTCTGGGGGTGTGATACCCTCTACCTTTATCTAACAGCCTGGGAGCATTGCTCCTTATCCTAAATGTGTCACCTGAGGGTCTCTCCTAACAGAGAGACATTGTTATGGTCACTATGGAAATGGAGGCAGTTGGCTTGAGGTCCACCTTCTCACTTTGCATGTCTGTGTGCGTGAAGGTGACTACTACATGGTGAAGAAGCTGCTGGAGGAGAAGACCCATGGAGAGCTCAACATTAACTGCGTAGATGTGCTGGGTCGAGATGCCGTCACTATCGCTATCGAGAATGAGAATCTGGACATCCTGCAGCTGCTGCTGGAGCATGGCTGCCAGGTACAGGTCATACGTGCACAGGAAAGCGCTGCGCATGGAGATGTTGTAGCATGTTGAGGAACAAAAACAGGTACTGTAGCATATCGACACACACAGCGACAGGTACTGTAACATAAAAGCAAAAAGCTACAGGTACTGTAATATAGACACACACAGCTACAGGTACCGTAACATAGACAAACACAGCTACAGGTACAGTAGCATTTCTAGGCACACACAGCGACCGGTAGCATAGCACACTCAGACATACACACTGACTGGTACCACAGTGTACTCAGAAACACACAGCTTCAAGTATTTTTGCGTACCCAGACACACACAACTACAGGTACCATAGCGTACCCGGACATAAAGCTACAGGTCCCATACAAACACTCCTGTTAAGATCCGTTTATATAATTTTTAAGAGAACATAATGAAAGCATAATGCAATCTTACAAATTGGAGAAGGAAAACATTGTGAAGCTTTATACTGTTTACGGCAGTGTAAGCCACATCTGAAGTTCACGTTCACAGAGGCAGTGTCTGTTCTTCATGTAACCCACATGTGAAGTTCACATTCACAGAGGTGGTGTCTGTTCTTTATGTAAGCCACATGTGAGGTTCATGTTCACAGAGGTGATGTCTGTTCTTCATGTAAGCCACGTGTGAAATTCACAGGGGTGGTGTCTGTTCTTTATGTAAGCCATGTGTGAAGTTCACGTTCACAGAGGTGACATCTGTTCTTCATGTAAGCCACATGTCAAGTTTACGTTCACAGATGCTGTGTCTGTTCTTCATGTAAGCCACATGTGAGGTTCACGTTCACAGAGGTGATGTCTGTTCTTCATGTGAGCCACATGTGAGGTTCATGTTCACAGAGGTGATGTCTGTTCTTCATGTGAGCCACATGTGAGGTTCATGTTCACAGAGGTGATGTCTGTTCTTCATGTAAGCCACATTTGAGGTTCACGTTCACAGAAGGCGATGTCTGTTCTTCATGTAAGCCACATGTGAGGTTCATGTTTACAGAGGTGATGTCTGTTCTTCATGTAAGCCACATGTGAGGTTCACGTTCACAGAGGCGATGTCTATTCTTCATGTAAGCCACATCTGAAGTTCACGTTCACAGAGGCAGTGTCTGTTCTTCATGTAACCCACATGTGAAGTTCACATTCACAGAGGTGGTGTCTGTTCTTTATGTAAGCCACATGTGAGGTTCATGTTCACAGAGGTGATGTCTGTTCTTCATGTAAG
>JAACJT020000001.1:11995801-12013035 GCA_009936485.2 Gymnarchus niloticus
AGAGGTGGTGTCTGTTCTTTATGTAAGCCACATGTGAGGTTCATGTTCACAGAGGTGATGTCTGTTCTTCATGTAAGGCACATGTGAGGTTCATGTTCACAGAGGTGATGTCTGTTCTTCATGTAAGCCACGTGTGAAATTCACAGGGGTGGTGTCTGTTCTTCATGTAAGCCATGTGTGAAGTTCACGTTCACAGAGGTGACGTCTGTTCTTCATGTAAGCCACATGTCAAGTTTACGTTCACAGATGCTGTGTCTGTTCTTCATGTAAGGCACATGTGAAGTTCACATTCACAGGGGTGGTGTCTGTTCATGTAAGCCACGTGTGAAGTTCACGTTTACAGAGGCAGTGTCTGTTCCTCAGGAGTTCAGCACAGTGCCACGCTTGGTCGTGTTGAGCTAATGGATAGATGGCATTTTCTTTGCTGCCTCCCTGCCCAGGCGACCGATGCTCTCTTAGTTGCTATTGACTCTGAGGTGGTGGGGGCTGTGGACATCCTGCTCAACCATCGCCCAAGGAGGTCCTCAAAGCCATCCATTGCAGTGAGTTGCCTCTCTGATTACACACAGCTGCTGTCCTTAATCCTTTGTATAGGAGCCAAGATGGACTGTAAGAAAGTAATGGCGTTATATGGCTTTTTGGTGCTAAAGCAGAAATAAGTAGGTTAGTATGATGCTACACATTTTTCAGTAAGTTCAGAAAATTTCTTCCTTTTTTGAGCAAATTTTAAAAAGAATTCAAAGAGAATACTTTCAAAAAGTGTTTTAGTAAATGTATCTTTAAAAGTATGATACAGGGTTGCTTAGTGTGTCAGTAATGTCCGTAGTAATCATGTTGTATCCCTCCAGAAACTGATGCAGCGCATCCAAAACCCCGAGTACTCCACCACCATGGACGTGGTGCCAGTGATCTTGGCCGCCCACAGGAACAACTACGAGATCCTGACCATGCTGCTGAAACAGGACATCTCGCTGCCACGCCCGCACGCCGTGGGCTGCGAGTGCACTCTCTGCAACGCCAAGAACAAGAAAGACAGTCTGCGCCACTCCAGGCACGAGGCCCGCCCAGCCATACTTCGGCTGGGTCTAATCTTACACCCAGGTGGTCGGGCACTGTCATTATTTACACTAGAGGCTGTGTTTCAGTCCCGACATCATGCTGGTCACTGGTTCTCTGCCTAACCCTTCATGTCATGGAGTGCGCTTGGTGCCCAGCTCCAGTGACAGAGTAACTTCTCTTTGCTGAATGTCATGGAAACCAGGGTGTTCTCCTGCTCCATAAATCAGGAAGCACCACTGTAAAGCTGTGGGCCTGAGAGTTCATCCTGCTGCTTCTTCTCACATATAGTCATCCCTGGTTAAGGGCACTGTTTCATCCTGACAGGGTGCTGAATTCTGCTTAGTGACCCCTGGAAATGTGTCGCCCTCCAGGTTCCGTCTGGATATTTACCGCTGCCTCGCCAGCCCATCATTGATAATGCTGACAGAGGAGGATCCCATCCTGAGGGCATTCGAGCTGAGCGCCGATCTCAGGGAACTCAGCCTGGTGGAGGTGGAATTCAGGTGAATCCGTTCAGCCCTGGAGAGGGGGCAGGACCCAATCAGGCTGGCAGCTCAGGGGCAAACCCACCATGAGGAAAATGAGAGACGGTCCTCACTACAGCAGCCTCCTACGGCTTTTTGGAGGGCATGAGCTATATTTTGAAGATGCAAGTAACAGGCTGTAGTTTTTTAAAGAGCCAGGGAGGAATTTTGTACCCAGATCAGCACGGGTGAAGAAAGTGCATCCACAGGGAGATTAGGAGTGAGTCTTCAGGGACAGTGGCCCAAAATTAGCCTTTGATCACTGGGAGTAAAGTGCTGCATTAGTGCTACAGTAAAGGAGCATGAATGATTATGCTTTTAACTAAAAAAAAAAGGACAAAGAGTGTCTTATCTAGAAGCTTCACA
The DNA here is from genome assembly GCA_009936485.2 of Gymnarchus niloticus. Lineage (NCBI taxonomy): Eukaryota > Metazoa > Chordata > Actinopteri > Osteoglossiformes > Gymnarchidae > Gymnarchus > Gymnarchus niloticus. The sequence continues at coordinate 11,997,751 of JAACJT020000001.1, forward strand.
ATTCTGCAGGGCCCCCATTCTGGTGTCATACTGATTATGTGAAGAACCTATAGGTTCCTGATCCATCATTCTGGTGTCATACTGATCATGTGAAGAACCCACAGGTTCCTGCTCCATCATTCTGGTGTCATACTGATCATGTGAAGAACCCACAGGTTCCTGATCCATCATTGTGGTGTCATACTGATCATGTGAAGAACCCATAGGTTCCTGATCCATCATTCTGGTGCCATACTGATCATGTGAAGAACCTATAGGTTCCTGATCCATCATTCTGGTGTGATACTGATCATGTGAAGAACCCACAGGTTCCTGATACATTATTCCAGTGTCATACTGATCATATGATAGAACCATAGATAACCGATCTATCACAAGTTCCAGTTTGTCACTCTGTGAGTTGCTGTGTGAGTGATCTGTAATGTGATGCAGTTTACTCCAATGTGTTCCCTACCTTCTGTCACCTGTTAGACCGGGCCTCAGATCCTGGAAGCACAGACTTAACAAGAAAATGCTGATCCATGTTTCATCCCCGACATAGGAACGATTATGAGGAGCTGGCCAAGCAGTGCAAGATGTTTGCCAAAGACCTCCTAGCCCAGGCACGTAACTCGCGGGAGCTGGAGGTTATCCTGAACCACACGGCCAGTGATGACCACGTGGACAAGAGGGGCCTGTTGGAGGATCGAATGAATCTGAGTCGCCTCAAACTGGCCATTAAGTACAACCAAAAAGAGGTAGTAAAGACAGGAACATCAAGATGAATGGTGGTTTAAGCTCTTTTTGGCTTAAGTGTTGGGCCTAGATGTTTTAAACTGCTCTAAGTGCTAAGTTCAACATTCAGCTATATATAGGTAGTTGAAGAAAAGCAGCCAAGCAGAATCAGACACTGCTGATCCTGAAGAGCTTGCAGGAGCTGATGTAATCATTTAACCTGCGAGTATCTTCGCACATCTGCTCCACGGACCCCATTTTCACAGTTCAGCAGAAACTGAAACCATGGGAAATGGCACCTTTTTCTGTACGTGTTTTTAAAATTCTACACGCTTAAGCATCTGGTTTGATGAGCTAAGGAGAGGAAGTATAACTCGTCAAAACACACAGGAGAGGAAATAGGAAAAGTCCGGAACCTTCCTGCTGTTTTTTACCAGCAGGAAAGGATGTTATTAGTCCCATTCAGTACAGAGCATTGTTAATTTGTGCTATTTGTTTATAAAAGGTAAAACGTTCTCTTTTTATCCCACTATATTCATAAATATTTACAGCCAGCATTGAGGATCCCTGACATTTCTGTGTCAAACTATTGACCTGGTTCTGATTTGCTGCTAATGACCTCCATTGGAAATATAATCCAAGGGAAAGACCCTGACCATGATAATCACGTAACCCATGCGATGAGGACCTAGCTGATGTTCCCTCACACAACACCTGTCACTGTCATCATGTCCCTTTGGTCCCCAGTTTGTGGCCCAGTCCAATTGCCAGCAGTTCCTCAACACGGTGTGGTTCGGCGAGACAGCTAGCTATCGGCGCAAACACACGTTCCTGAAGATCCTGACTGTGTTGAGCGTGGCCTTGCTCTGGCCCATCCTGTCCGTTTGCTACCTGCTGGTTCCTCGCTCCCGAGTGGGCCGAGTCATCCACACACCCTTCGTCAAGTTCATCATCCACAGTGCCTCCTACTTCACCTTCCTACTACTCCTCAACCTCTACTCGCTTGTCTATAATGAAGGCAAGAAGAACACAATGGGACCTGCACTGGAGATGATTGACTACCTGCTCATCCTCTGGATTATTGGTGAGATAGACCCCCCGATGGGGAGTTGTCTATTCCTTTCCTCAACGAGGAGCGGAGATACTTTGGCATAGATAAACACCACTGATCAATGGGAGCTTGGCAATTCGACAACCATTTCTCACTGAAGTCTTAGAGGCTGTGCTTAAAAAATGACCCTTTGTTCCTAAGTCTTCTTGTCTAGAATCAGATTTAATCGGGAAAGGGCTGGACTTTTGTTGTTCTGGATCACAGACCCGTTGGTACACGATGAGCTGCCATGTCCATATCTGTGCGATCTGGTGTTGGTTGTAACACGATTGCAGGTTGCCATCAGCGATTCTGCCCTGGCACTGCTGGGAAACACAGTGCTCACAGTTCTGCTGCTGTTCGTAGAACAGGTGCATCTGTTGCAATATCAAAGTGGAAACCATTCTCCTTTCATTTAAAATTTTCCCCAGTACAATTCAGCACACAAATACATGGAAGCCCACAAGGAGACTGCAACTACATAGCTCGATACAGACAACCCTTCAGTCCTGTACTGGATAAGTTGTCAGAAGATGAATGAATATCCATAGTCTCGCCATATCATGGTAGATGCTGCACATCCTTAATCCTTTGTGCCTTTTTGTGTGATTATTAATAAAAAGCTAGCTGTTCTAAGGCATCTGGCTTTTCTGATCATGTCAGATGCAGAACAGCTGCTCAGCCTTTGGATAGTCTGCCTCGTGTGTCCCAGAGTGGGTGTGAGCTTGAGAGATCGGCGGCATCCTGTGAAAGATGCAGAGTTTCTCCCACCTGGGGTGCCAGCTCTGGAATCCTGTACCATGATACTTTCGAGTTTGGTATAAATGATCACATCTTCGGAAATGAGGGCTGTTCCTTAAAACAGGACCTTCCTCTGCAGTGAAACACAGACATAATCTTTAAGGCTACGATGTTGTCAGGCCCTAGAAGGGTTCCTGCTGCTGTACCCTTGCAGAGGGTACCTAACCCAAATTGCTGCCATCGAAATATGACTGAGCCGTGTGGTGACTCCATCGCTGTCCTGCAGGAATGGTGTGGTCGGATGTGAAGCGCCTCTGGTACGAGGGTCTGGAGGACTTCATGGAGGAGTCTCGCAACCAGCTGAGCTTTGTCATGAACTCCCTGTACCTGGCGACATTCACACTCAAGGTGGTGGCACATAGCAAGGTGATCTGCTCTCCATCCTGGACATGCTCCCTGGGGCCCCACATCACACCCAGTAGGGGACTTTCTAGCTGGTTGTAGCTGGTTTTTGGACAGCTAGCATTACTGGTCATGAGCTAATTTCCACTGGAACCTCTGAAGTTCCTGAACTTTACAGAGCGATGTACACTACAGGAACCAATGATTTTGCAGTAATCTTTCTCCAAATGTTGAGAATGTTCTAGGTTATTCAATGGTCATATTAAATGTCAGGATGACATTAAGCAGTCTTAACCGTCTGCCAATGCCTGGCTTTGGTTTCAGTTTAAAAATGCCGAGGACACCGAGCGGAAGAACTGGGACGCCTTCCACCCGATCCTGGTGGCAGAAGGTCTTTTCGCCTTTGCCAACGTACTCAGCTACCTGCGCCTGTTCTTCATGTACACCACCAGCTCTATCCTGGGGCCCTTACAGGTACCGCACCTCCTAACTCAGACCCTTACGGGTGCCGCATCTCCTAACCCTGACCCTTACAGGTGATGCACCTCCTAACCCTGACCCTTACAGGTACCATACCTCCTAACCCTTACAGGTACTGCACCTCCTAACCCAGACCATTACAGATGCCGCACCTCCTACCCCTGACCCTTACAGGTACTGCACCTCCTAACCCTGACCCTTACAGGTGCCACACCTCCTACCCCTGACCCTTACAGGTACCGCACCTCCTAACCCTGACCCTTACAGGTGCCATACCTCCTAACCCTAACTCTAACCCTGAGACAGTGTCTCATTCTGTCACCTTCCCAAGTCATTAGGAAAGGATGCAGACATAAACAGCTGTCTTACTTGTCCCTACTATATTTGCTTCTAGAAAGCCCAAACTGTTCTAGCTGTGTACACAGTTACTGACAGGAACACAGAAACTCAGCTATCTTTTCATCTTACACCTAATAATTCCTTCAGCATACAGCCCAGCCAATGTGTGCCTGGAGTTGTTTTTAGTTAGTTACGTTTGCCCAGACAACCTTCCTGTAACGTGAGCATAGCCACTGAAAAAGTCTGACAAAGTGTGAAAGTTCAGAGGAAACGGCATTCCATAGTAGAGCTAGAATTAATACACAAACACAGGAGCATTTTAATGCACTTAGTGTAATGATCTTGTATTTTTAACAAATCCCTTTATTTGCCCCCCAAATGAGGCTTATGGTCAGTTAGTTGTGCGCCCCCCCCATTCATGTTTGTCACACATACAGGACCCAAATTTGGGATGCCTTCTGAATGCCTGCAGGACCGCTTGAAAGGAAAGGAGCTTCTCAATCAGAATATGGTCACTGGTCTTACATGGTTCAAACAGGTTTCAGTTGTGGGTCCAAGGTCAGATGTGTGTCCTCCTGGAGACAGTTCTATTTTTTAATCTTCTGGATTGGGCCAGCGGCTGTGTTTTATACCTCAGCTCTGGGCATGTTTATGCACTAAACCGGAATGTTAACTTGTCTACGAAGAGCTTGAGAATTAGCACCAAGGATCACTAGCCGTGCAGATGGATGCACTGGTACGTTCTGTGACGAGCCTGTGGAGAAAATGATGTGTTGGAGCTGCATCTTGGGGCTGAAAATAGAACAGAGGCTGCAAACATTTTGCTGCAAACACAGACAGGCCACAATGCTGCAGATTCCCTAGCCTTCGGTCTGGCTTGGGCTGGTTTTCCACCAGCTGCACAGGCCGTCCAGTGTTACTGCCACTCCGTGCCATGATATAATACCACTGAGTTCTTTCCCAGACATTTATAGTGACTCGTGCCGGGAATGAAGAGCAGGCACTCTGTTCCAGCCACCCACCCTCCCCGACTAGTATCGGCTGTCAGGACAAATGAAAAAGGACAGCAAGGTGCTTGTATATAAAAATAAACTTTTTTCTGAAACCAAAACCAAACATCTTAAATCCCGAGCTGAAGGTACATTCTGCTGTTACACATGCCTTGTACTCAGAGGACCCTCCATTTTGGCATAACAAGCAGTGCTAGATAAGATGCCTGTATTTATGCCATGTGTGCCGGGCCACCCTTCAGTGGCAGGAAGCCAGGCTGGAAGAGCTCAGTGCTGGGTGTTTCCATCCACAGATATCCATGGGCCAGATGCTGCAGGAGTTTGGCAGGTTTCTGGGCCTCTTTCTGCTGGTGCTCATCTCCTTCACCATCGGGCTGACACAGCTGTATGGGAAGGACCAGAAGGAGCCCACCAAAGGCACAGATAAGGACTGCGAGGGGATCATCTGCCAGCAGCAGAGCAGTGACACCTTCCACACGTGCGTGGTGCCGAATGTCTTTTCCGTTTTCTTTCCACCATGCGTCTCCAGTAGAGGATGTGTGTGACGATCATCCTCTACTACCTGCCCCACTTTCTTCTCACCGCAGGTTCATCGGCACGTGTTACGCCCTCTTCTGGTACATCTTCTCCCTGGCACACGTTCCACTCTTCGTCACCAGGATTAGCTACACCGAGGAGCTGCGCTCGTTCGTGGGCGCCCTCATTGTGGGCACCTACAACATCGTGGTGGTCATTGTGCTCACCAAGCTCCTGGTGGCCATGCTGCACAAAAGCTTCCGGCAAATTGCGGTGAGCAGAGGTGAACCCGGACAGTGGGTCCAGGTTCATCTCCAGCTTCAGACTGAAAGATAAATCCCAAGCAGTTTGTTCTTTCTCAGATGTGTTGCTGCCTGAATGAATCTGAAATAGCCAATTCTCTAAAGTGAAGTTACTGATCTGTTCTGAATGCCTGGGTCCTGAATACCACTACTCTGGGTAGAAGTAATGAGATGTGATGTAACTTGTGCCAGATTTCCCAGTATACCCATTTTTCCGTACCCCTCTCCCTCTTCATGGCTTAGAACCATGAGGACAAAGAGTGGAAGTTTGCAAGGGCCAAGCTGTGGCTTAGCTACTTTGATGACAAGTGTACCCTCCCACCCCCATTCAACATCCTGCCCTCCCCAAAGACGGTCTGCTACCTGGTGACCAGCCTCAGCAAGTGGATCTGTTCACATACCTCCACAGGCAAAGTCAAACGGCAGAACAGCCTCAAAGTGAGTCTGCCTGAGAAGGCTGCGTAGTGCCAGGAGAACCGAACACTCCCTCAGACATTTGCCTGCTGCTCCTAGACCATAAAACCCCTCTTCATCTGCAGAGTCCTGAGGAAGAATGATAAGGTTTACTATGTACCAAAAATAACAGGCATTTCTATAGACCAAGGTTATTTTCTTTTTGTTCCACTTAAGCCAGGAAGGCTTCTTTCCTCTGAAGCTTTTTGGATAGTAGAGTTTGGCTCACAGATATGGAAGGAGCATTCCTTTTTCTGACAAAAGCAGCAAGCACAATAGAGCAGAATTATGCATAATAGTAGCAAATGCCCAGCTAACAGAACATTGAAGAACATTTCCTAGCATAGCTTTAAAATCTAGAAATCATTGTCATCCTACAGCATCTCGCAGATGCCTGGGAGTTTGTTTTTTGTTGTTTGTTGATTTTGTTTGAATGTGAATGTTGTAGGAATGCTTTGTCGACAGTGATACTTGTTTGTGTTTATGTGTGTAGGAATGGAAGAACCTGAAACAGAAGCGTGATGAGAACTACCAGAAGATCATGTGCTGTCTGGTCCACCGTTACCTGACTTCCACCCGGCAGAAGATGCAAAGCACTGATCAGGCCACCGTGGAGAACCTCAATGATCTCCGGCAGGACCTCTCCAAGTTCCGCAATGAGATGAGGGACCTTCTTGGCTTTCGTACCTCCAAGTACGCCATGTTTTACCCAAGAAGTTAAAGCTGTTCCCGAGCCTCTGCAGCCCTCACTAACCTACACTAGCATGCTCTAAAGCCTCCTGTCCTTCCTACTGCGGCACGAGGAGAAAGAGACGGCAGCACCTGTAAAATACCACGCATCACAGCTCGACATTACCGCTGTGTACAAAGTACCTTCTTGTTTTCTAAAAGCACTGTTCTTTACAACAAGAATGGAATAAATATTCATGGAAAACACCGTTCTTCACGCTTCTTGTCTTGCTTCGGGAAATCACTGACGACCAGCGGTATTTTTCTAAACAGTAACAGCTCTGCCTGGACCCTGTGTGATGGTATGGCGTAGTTTGCTTCATGGAAATCGGTGTATCAAGGTATGATGACTGTTAGGTTACAGTCACTGGCTGGATGACTCATGAGTCTCTGCACAAAACTGTCCAATCCGAGAAGATGTCACGGAACCTGGCTAAGGGCAAGAGGTGGCTTTTCACTGGCTGCTTTAGGTGTTTACAATATTCGCAAATCGCATATTTGACCTCCTCAGGGGACTAAAGAGGTTCAGTTGCATCACTCCTAGGCGCAGTTAGGGTTACATCTCGGCCTCGACCTGACAGTTGTGAGAGATATACTCAGTTCTCGATGAGTCCCACACTGCCCCCTTGCTGTGAACAAGGGCACAGTCATGTTCCACCTTAGTAGTTTGCAGCATGACTGGACCGTTCTGGAAACTCCCCTCATGATGTGGATTTCATACACCTGTACAACATGTATGTTTATAGTCACCAAGGTCCCATTAGCTAAACATTATCATTGAAAGCAATCAGTCTTTCACACACGTAATTTCACCCACCCATCCATCCATCCATCCATCCATCCATCCATCTTCTCACTGTTCATCTTGGTCAGAGTTGTGGGTTCATGCACACAAAAAAACAAATATGAATTTTGGAATAATGAAACTTTTATATGAAAATAACTCCATGTATTTTATCATGACAAACAATGAAGTCAGATGAGTACAGAAATTAAATCCCTGGTTCAAAACATTTAAAAAATCGCATGTATTGCTTTTCCTATACAATTATTTTAAATCATTGGTATGTGAAAAGATTTCTTTTCTCAGAAACATTAGTCCCAGTCATGTGCTCAATTGCTATACAGAGAATACTTTCTAAGCATGTTTTTTTTTTTAAGTACCGCACTTTACACCCCCACATGAAAAGTGTCCCAATTCCTTGCCACACATGGCATGAATGCACTCAGTACCCAGGAAGCAGCCTTTCAGACGACACCTATGAAAGGACATTAATCACAGGAGCAGAAAGCATTAAATGGGAGTGTGACCAGTTCACAGCATACCCTGCACCTTCCATCTATAAAAATCACAGCATTTCTCATATCCAAAAAAGCATCATGACCAATAGCGAGGAGAGCAACGGAATGCTAGGAAGCAGCGTTAACTCAGCAACGTTGGCCCCGTAGTGTGTTCAGGCTCTTCTGGGCTTTGGGCTTGAAGGCCCCAACGAAGTGATGCGGGGCCACCTTGCCACCACCCTGCTCATCGGTCTGGCCCATGAAGATGTAGCTGAGACCTGGCGAGACCACACAGAGCGGGACTGAATGCAGCCGCAGGACAGCAGGACATTCAGGGAGAAGGGGAGTCAGCACCAAATCGAGCATCACCCTGATACACCTGTAACCGACATCTTCTCTAATGCTAATGTCAATTCAGTCAGCTTAGCAGCATAGCAAAGTAAGGCTATTTATGACAATGACACCAGCTCAGCACCTTTAAAATGTAATGATTCAAAAAAATATACCAACACAGAGACTCCTGGCTACTTAGCAACACTGCAGCACCCCTGTAAATTCTATATGGATTGGAGACCCACCTCTTTGGATGAAAGGACATTTCTTGCACAGGATGACGATTCTGGTGCTCAGGGACTGTCCTGCCTGCTGAATGGAGAGGTTACCCTCCTTGTAGACACTGATGATGGAGATGGTTGCATAAACGCTTCCTCCCCGTGTTGCCGTGGAGATTACCGTGCCCGCTATCACTGGAAACACAGCCAATGTTCGAGACGGGTGCTGTCATCCACACCTAGTATGCCAAACTCATACTGTAATTGTGCCTGTGAATTTTCCACTTCGACAAATTCTCACCGGTTTGGTTCGGTTACCGAATCGAATGTCAAATCAAGACACATTCACAGGAATAATCTTTTTTTGCTTGAGCGTCTTCCCTTGATAAGCAGGAATCTGTCTGTTGTACCAAAACATTGCTGAGATATCATGACAACGCTACACCAATCGCTGTCATTCCTCAGAAGTAGTTTGTGAAAAATTCATTTGTCTAGTGATTAGCTTAGGCTACTTAAACATGTGGGCTTTAAATTCAGATTTACCTAATTGTAAAAAATGAGACCTTCCAAAGCCACTGTGCCTGTGTGCCTATACCTATTTATGTATCTTTTTTCTTTGCAATTCCCAAAAAAAGAAAAAACTGCAATGAAGGGTCATTTGGTAAATGCCTCCAGGAGACCAACAAGCTGGGCTGCCCAGGGTGATACAGCAGCCAAGAGTCCGAGTGAATCGACACCTTCATCTACTGACGGCTTGCTTGCTTTTGCTCGGCCCTGCTGACACCAAGGGAGCCATGCAGAATACACAACATTCCCTGTTCCTGCTCAAAAATCCTAAAGGAATATTTTGAGATGCAGCGATAAACCAGCGAGCCGGAGACGGTGTGAAAGCTTGAAAACAGGCTGTTGTTGGGGAGTGGGGCGGTGCGAGACCACGTGGAAGCATGGTCAGCCGGTCACCGTGGCCCTGGTACACTGCGGTGTGCGCAGTCAGGCCAAGAAGAGCTCCTTACCAAAATCGCTGGAGCAGTAATGCCACTTGAGGGAACTGGTTTTCTTACAATTCTGCTGGCACAAACGGGCTGAGTACTTCAGACCTGGGGAGACAGAATGCCCATTGGCTGAACCCCTGTCACACGAAATGCCAGTCTAAAGCCTCAAATGTTACTCGAGCATTTGTGTGGGCTCATGTAATACTGAGCATAACCACGGGTGATCCCGAGGGAGTCTGGCCCAGCTAGCACTGCCGTAACAGACTACATTCGTCATGTACTGCAGACACTAATTACTAGAGAAATAGCAGCTGTAGTCTGTGATTCATTCTGGCAGAAGAAAATGGTGAAGATAGTGTTCAGGGAAGGAGCAAAACCACACACAACAGAGGAGCAGTTTAAACTTGGTTTTGTTGCAGTACTTTCTTATTTCGACAGTGAGGGAGTCAGGACATTCAGCAAACAAGGGTTAACATTCCACCTCAGCAACAGATCTGAAACAAGCCAGGAATTTTCCTTTGCTAGTTCCATGATCTGCCATTAACCCTAGAAATGTGAGTTGGCCAGTACAACTTAGTACTTAACCCAACGCTTGGTCTGTTTTTAGATCAAAATGCTCCTGGCCTGGTCATCCAGCACTCACACTCAAATCAGAACAGTCATACCTTCATCACAGACACATGGTGAACAAAACAAAGCCACCTACTTGTGACTCTAGTCATGACTAGGGTACTCGTGGTTGTCGGGGTCACGGTAGTAAGGGAAAACTTCTTGGGCCTGAATTTATAATGGCCAATGAAGCCATCAGCCGTCAGACTGAGGTCAGAGAGGAACTGAATGAAGAGCTGGTTCCCATCAGAGAAGACTGGGCTAAGTAGGAAAGAAAATCAACAACATTCCAAGTAGACCAGTGAGTCTAGTATCAAGCCTGACAGCTGCAGTAGCCAAGCAAAACCAGACTTATCTACAGCAGCTCACATATTTCTGAAGGGGTAACATTTTAAGAATCTAACCCCAAAAGCTCTTTAGCAGTGCTGCACCCATCCTGAACCAGCACAGCTCCATTAACACCTGCTGCCTCTGACCATTAGTTCAATGAGGATAACTATGTGTGCCGTACGTTGGAGGGCTGTCCCCGCAGTACTTTCCGATTCTTTTCGCATCATTGATTTCTCCCCCGTTGAAAATAGCCACATAGTCATATCGACAGTAGTTGTCTCGTTCCACGTCAAATTTCTCAAACTTCACTTCGATAATCTGTATGGGGGGCAGAAAAGAGGACACTGATGGATGGGGGGAGACATGCCATCACGCAATCAAAACGTCACCGGCAGCTACACACAGCCCTTTACATTTTCTATGACTTTCTGGATTAACACCATGGTCCACCGTTCAAGGCATTCCCCCAACCCATTTCCACCTTGATGTGCATCCCAAACCGTCACCTGGTTCTTGGGGGCTACGATGTGCCAGAAGCAGCTGACACCAGGTGGGTAGTCCCGCTCTGGCCAGTTGGGCGTCTTGAAGGACCCAGAGGGCTTCTCCAGGCGACCCCCGCAGTACTGCTCTCCTTTCATGGATAGTCAAGGTCGCGACACATCCAGTCAGTTCAGTGGAAACAAGCTCAAAAGCCACACATTCGAATAAAATGTCACCGCCAAGCTGCAGCTGCCCAGCAGAGCCTCAGGTCAGCAGCCATAATGAAAGAGAAGACCATTAGGCCCAGCATAGCTTTGTAGTTAAAAATGGCAAACTTTTAATCTGCACTCTCATAATTAAGACCTCTGCAATGACTCAATGTGGAGGGCACATGCTAGCCTTGTCATCAAACATCATGGGTACAGAACCACAGAACCTCTCACTGGCTGCATCAAGAGACTGACACAGCCTAGTAGTCACGACAATCTCTGTGACACAGGAACACAGAAGGTGGCCAACTGCTTGACAGTACAACACTGTCCACAAGGTTGCTTCATGCACAGTGTCCTGCTGCAGGCACTGCAGAAAACAGCCTACTGAACTTTCAGGAAGTTTGTTAGAGATTCAACACTGGCAGGACAGAAGCATTAAATATTCTACCTTCAAATTTACATAAGTCAGACTGCTGAAGGCTGGAATGGAAACCACAGTAACATTAAATCACAATAATGAAACTCATTTAATATGTTTTGCACTTAACTGAATAAAATATTCATGCCATATTTACCCATCTTTATGTGGACTCTCTAAAGATACAGAAAGACTGTCATACTTCATGGGTTTCTGATGTTCTATTCCTCTTTAGTCCCTCTTGCAATTTTAAGCCTTCCAGTAACAAGTCTGGCGTATGTCTCTCTCTCACACACACACACACACACACACACACACACACCTGTTGACACAATGAGTCTCTGCACCTTGAGCTAAACCCGGTAGGCCGCCATAGCCCAGCTTTCATACCCTAACCTTGCTGGTGTGGCTTGGCCGCAGAGTACACAGCCAGGAATCCTCTCCCTGCCGTATTGGCGTCTGACACCATCTGCACCACCATCTTGTTTCCCGTGGCGACGAGGGCTCCTGGCGGGTACGTCCCACAGAAGCGACCGAGCCGGTGACCCTGAGAATGTCCACTGTATACGTCCACAAAGTCGTACCGACACAAGTTATCGTTCTCTAGGTCGAGGAACCGAAACGAGAGGACGACCACTTTCCCTTCAGGGACCTGTAAACAGAATGCAGTGGGCAGCGTCTCATGGAAAGAAGTTAAAAAACACACAGTAGAATATACAACAGCTATTGGAAGAACAGATATCTAGAACCGAACATGCTAGGTAAATAGTGAGGAGATTAATCATTTAAATTTTTAATAAAGCTAACTGAGTATGTCTTGGTTAACAAATGTACTTTAAGAATTCATCTCCTAAAAAATTGTAATTCAGTATTTGTAATTCAGTAGCGGTACTAAGAATCTGTGTGTGACAAATGTGCATAGAGATAATTGCACATTAAACCAAAATGTTCTTTCACCATACAATCAAAACCCATTTTGTAAAATTTTGAACTCTTATAGTTATAAGAAGTATTAGAAAACATCAGAGTATTTGTGGTTGTAATACTAACAACCAGTGCTTTTATTTAGAAATCGTAAAAAACAAACAGTACCTTTTCTGTTTCACAAGCATGTATAAATGCTGTGGTACGTCGATAAATTTCGCAGCAAATTATTCGGCGTTCTAAGCTACAGCTGTACAGATGTTACTGTAATTCCTTCAACGATTAAATAACAAATATTACCCATCATGAGATTTTTTCACAGTTGTACAAACAACGATGACCATCATTGCTCTTTACCGTAATCCTCCAAACGCATTTGGTGTTGGCGGGGTACACCCCCGGGTACCCTTGACTGCCTATGACCCCGGAGTTCCCGGTAAGATTTCCCCCACATGGAAAGTTGGTCCTGACCATAAAACGTAAAAATTATTGTACATTATTAGTATTCAGTCGTTACCATAACAGAAACCGTTTAACCACATAATGTCGGAAAAGGGAACATTTCCACACTAAACAACGACAATCTTCTAAAAAGTCTACCGGACACGATGATTTACATTTCTATTTCAAAGAAGACCTTCAAATCATCCCGAAATTCTATGCACTTCTGCCCATAATGTACTGCGATCTGTATTAAACGTACCCTGGGTAGGGTTTCCCGGTCAGGCTGAACACCAGGTGTACCAGCCTGCTTTCGCGATCTCAAAAACACTGACAGCTATACACCTGGTAGGCAATACCCAAGGCAAAGCAAACTCCATATTAAATTGTAAAGACAGTACCTCTGGATCTGAGCGTGCACCACGCTGGAGACGAGCAGAACCAAAGCACTGCAGGCGACACTCATTTTGACAAGGTCCAGCACCTCCATCTGTAGGGGATCGAGGTTGTATCCACGCAGGCACACTAGTGGAAAAAGCCCATGAGAAGTTCGTTTAGGAGGTATCTTTAGCAGCAAGATGGAGCAGATGAATGCAGCTTTTGTTCAAACGAGGAGGAGGGAGCAGCATCGGGGCTGTCCCTGTGTTAAACTTGCTATAGAGCGTCGTCGTCTGGCTGACACCTGCCATCCAGCACGGAGCGCTGCGGTGTATCTCCGTATGACTGACACTTGACTGACACCCTTCAAACGTTGCTTGTTCCAAATCTCCATCAATGTTTTACATATGTTTGTTTTATTATTGGCGTGTTTTTGTTATTTTTCTCTTTTCGTTGACTGTGCCAGAAATGTTTTAATCCTTTCATTAATGACCAATCAAATAAACAGTTTAGAACGGACCCTGACGTCATCCTGATGCACAATTTTTATTTTCTTAAATCTGAAGCAGCTCCATTCTTATACTTTCACTCTTTGTATCCACCGCTAGAATATATACAGTATGTAGTGATAAATAAGGGAGATGAGCAAAACCTATCTGATAATTACATTAGAGGAATAGTATGGTCCTGTATAAACAGATTACAGACGATAATTTCGGATGTTACTCTCTTCACGTTCCGCACATGATGCTGGGATTCAGTAAACATTTCCTGGATGTGAACGGCTCCATCTAGTGGAGAGTTAATAACACCATTTTAGGAAATTATTTTACATTGACGCAAAGTGTCAAGCAGAGGAATGCAGAAGGTCAGATGGTAGTGGATTTTGCGAAAAGGATGGACATGGCTGTGGTGAATACGTATTTTAAGAAGAGGGAGGAACACAGAGTGACATACAAGAGTGGCGGTAGATGCACACAGGTGGATTATATCCTATGCAGGAGGGTCAGTCTGAAGGAAATTGGAGACTGTAAAGTGGTGACAAGGGAAAGTGTAGTTAGGCAGCATAAGATGGTGGTCTGTAGGATGACTTTGGAGATCAAGAAGAGGAGGAGAGTGAGGGCAGAGCCAAGGATCAAATGGTGGAAGGTGAAAAATGAAGACTGTAAGGTGGTGTTCAGGGAGGAGTTAAGACAGGCACTGGGTGGCAGTGAAGACTTACCAGATAGCTGGACAACTACTGCAGAAGTGATATGGGAGACAGATAGAAAGGTGTTTGGTGTGACATCTGGTCAGAAGAAGGAGGACAAGGAAACCTGGTGGTGGAATGAGGAAGTACAGGAGAGTATACAGAGGAAGAGGTTGGCGAAGAAGTGGGATAGTCAGAGAGATGAAGAAAGTAGATAGGAGTACAAGGAGATGAGGCGTAAGGCGAAGAGAGAGGTGGAGAAGGCTAAAGATAAGGCATATGGCGAGTTGTATGAGAGGCTGGACACTAAAGAGGGAGAAAAGGACCTGTACTGATTGGCTAGTCAGAGGGATCGAGTTGAGAAAAATGTGCAGCAGGTTAGGGTGATAAAGGATAATGATGGAAATGTACTCACAAGCAAGGAGAGTATGTTGAGCAGATGGAAAGAGTACTTTGAGGGGCTGATCAATGAAGAGAATGAGAGAGACAGAAGGTTGGATGATGTGGGGATAGTGAATCAGGAAGTGCAAAGGATCAGCAAGGAGGAAGTAAGGATAGCTATGAAGAGCATGAAGAATGGAAAGAAGTCCAGATGACATACCTGTGGAAGCATGGAGATGTTTAGAGGAGATGGCAGTGGAGTTTCTAACCAGATTGTTTAACACAATCTTGGAAAGTGAGAGGATGCCTGAGGAGTGGAGAAG
>JAACJT020000001.1:12017366-12043749 GCA_009936485.2 Gymnarchus niloticus
AGAGAGGACATGCAGGTGGTTGGTGTGACAGAGCGGGATGCGGAGGACAGGAGGAGATGGAGAAGGTTGATCCACTGCGGCGACCCCTGATGGAAGCAGCCGAAAGTGGATGATGATTTTACATTGACAGAAAGTTGGGTCAGAGAAAATGCAAAAAATAATTGATAGCTGCCAGTGTCCACAATTCTTGGTGCTTAAGGGATTCACAGAGGGAACACAACAAGCACTGGAAATGGAGTTAACAGCAAAATTGCGCAAAAAGCTCTTTGTCTCCAGTCTTGTTCGGGAGCTCTGCATACTGCCGTTTAAACTCGCTTTGAGTTTATAGTACTGGCAGGACCAAGCCTGCAACAATATCTTTAGCAAAGATACAAGTTCTTTGTTTGTTCTGACTAAATATCAGACTACAACATGAAAAAATGATCAGACCTTTTTAATGAATTTGTACAATTACATTAAAAAGAAATCTATGCATTTAAATGATTCCTTGGGAAGCAGCTGCGCACAAAAACAAGAAAACGATCGCACAATATGTGGGTACAATATGGAAAGCCAGATTCGGTTTTGCTGTGTTTAAACCCTGCAGGTCAATGAGAAGAGGAAGAGCTGAGGATCGCACGCAAATCTAACCATTTGACAACCATGTTACGTCTGTTCTTAAACACAAAGTCGGCATGGGTTTATGTTTAGTATATTCTGTTGCCAGCTGAGTACTCAAAAAGGTCGCTGACATGAGCAACATGTATACCGTATAGGAGGGAACGTCTCGAAATGCAGAATAACCACAAGGTGGTGCTGTACACTCACGCACTGTCAGCCGTTTCTGCAATGAAAAGCGTTTACAATCCTGTAGCTTAATTCATTAACGACGTGTCTTTACGTATCCCTAGGTGCCCATGTATACAGGGTAATGTACCCACATATTGTGCGATCGTTTTCTTGTTTTTGTGCGCAAACTTTAAGTTCAACACGGAATGCAAGTTTTTCCAGAGTCACAATATATTGGAATAATAAAACCAAATTCAAGCAAGGTTACACTGGAAGTGCGATCTTAAATGAAAACAGTATTGATTCTGACCAGCTGTGAAATTATCGTAGGACTAAGAGTTTCTGATTATCTCATCTAAGCAAATCATTTTGTCAAGATTGCAAAAAATAAAACATCGTGTGTAAAATGTTCTGCTGACCATTTCTCTGTAGATCATTTTTGTAGTTTTCATGGTTCTATTTCTTTACCAGTAGGCATTCGTGGGACACGGTGATAAATCGTGACGCTTCGGCTCATTTTGCAATCGACTATACGATATTCTACAGAACAATTTGAAGATTCCTAGAAAACTTTCCTGTTAGATCGTGCTGTATCTCATCGACGTATTTGTGATAACTTCATGAAGTGAGGACAGGAATTCGCATATTTTTGCGCCGTTGTGCCACTATATTTAGTTAGTGGAGCGTGTATCATTTAAAGCATTACAATAACACTTTAAGAATAGTCTCTACACCATGTCCACGTAGTTGAAAATTACCCCAGCCCTGCATGTGTAGCTTTTCCCTATTCTTCAGTGTTTTCACTGGTCTCCCCTCAAATACCAACAGTTAAATTTAACCAGAGACCGTTTAAGTGTGATTGACCGGTGTCGGTCCGGGATGTTCTCTGCCCATGCTTCCTGGTTATCGAAGTGGACATATGAAAATGTATTTCTGGCTAGGGAAATGCTATTGGAAAAGCTGCCTACTTTGACGAGAGAACAGGAAGAGAGTATAAATAATTCTTATAACAGTCTTAGTGAGAACAAATCTTTAATATTGATCGTTGGGTGTAACATTGAACATGGGTGAAATGAACGACCAAATTACCTAATCCTGATAATTCCACCTGTAAAATATCCAGCTGTATAAATGGGACATACAGTAAATACTGAGTTGCTTCGGGCAAAAGTACGAGCTAAGCAACAAAATGATTATAGCAATGACAACCTACATGAAAGTGTTTTTACTACTGAACGGAGACAGTGAGAAGCAGAACGCTAGCAGGGCTTCAAACCGAGTAACCGACGGTTGGCAGAATCTGAAAGGGTGAAATGAGGTTCAGCCCCGGATTTTTTTCTTAAATTTTTTGGTTGGCTAGCAATCTGAACGACTTTCTGCGGTTGTATACACAGAATAGCTGGTTCACAGGAAGCTAGGCATATTGGAATAACATATTTTGGAAAGCCGCAGTGTCCTTAGGGAAACGAGTTTTGGACTGATTTTGGGAACGCTCTTATTTGCTGTGGCTGCGGGCAGCGGTGTCTTTTCCACTGATCCCCAAATTACGTCGAGTTATAAATCTGCCACTGCACGAAAATAGCTACAGTAAATGGGCAAATGATGGCAAAATTAAATTAGTTATGTTTCAATTCTTCGTTGGCTGCTCTCCGAGTTCGTTCACTCCGGAGAGAAGACATTTGGTAATGAAATGGAAAAAAGGGGGAAAAAAAACATTATTTGTAAAATAAAGAATGTCATAAAATACTGTTGCTTTCAAGCCAGTGACCACAAAACGTTAATCTCTCCCGGCCCTCATCAACGCAGTCCAATTACTCTATATCATATATACAAATGTTTGTGAAATATTTAACCTCTGCAAATCACAACACTACAGCAATCTGTGGTTGAACATAACAGTCAAGAAGTTAAAAAATGTTTCCGTCCCTTCCAACACGTTTCCTTGAATGGGACAGCTCCCCGCAACCTAAGATGAGAGGAAGGAGAGGGATTATGTTTCTGTTTTTGGGCTGGATGAGACAGCATAGGAGGGAGTAGCAAACCGGAGAGTTTCTATCGCCTTTAGCAGGATACACTGGCATAGCAACATGCGACTAATACGAGCCTGCGATTGTGGCGATTATGTTTGCTTTTTGTTACCGAAGTTGTTTTAAGTGTTTTCAGAACAGATCTCTCTGATACGGAACATTTTAAAGTTTGAGTAACTACATATTTTGAATTTCGGAAAGGGTTATTCCCAAAGTAGACATGGGATTATAGAAATAATTTGTGTGAAGACCAGAGTAGATGAATACCTCCAGGAATAACAACATTTACCACAAATCCACTGGTGGCATCGGTGACAGCAAGGCGGACGGACTGAGCTGTGCTGGCCCCTTGGTCGGCGATGGTGTGGATGAGGTGCAGATTCACCTCACCTGTCTGCAGGAAGGTTACATGCGGGCAAAGTTCAGCTTGTCGGCGTATATCATCTGCTGCACAATGCTGAAGTTGTGTCAGGTATGAACTATCCGAAGTCTATTCGGGAAAAAGTATGCAGCACATTTGTATCGCAAAATCAATCGTGTCTGTTTAAATTAAATAAAATTATTCCACGGGTTGTGAAACTGAACAAAAAATTGTATGTAAAACTGCTTGCGCTAATTTTGAAATGATTATTTTTGAATTTTTTTTTTTTTCCGCATTCGCGCGTTACATCAATTAGGCTAACACTGAAAGTGTGCAGATGTTTTTTGAACTGGACTCGTGAATTTTGCAGCAAGACTAATAAGCGATGGCACTTGTCATAGAAATATGTCATGTACGAAAAAAGCAAAATTACGCAACCACCCAGTTCAAAGTGGGACAACCTGAACGACAGTGTTAATATTGTAGTCTCAGGGTGCTCTTTTTAAATGCCTAACAATGTCAAGCTTTTGTTTCTTTCCCGCACCCAGTGCAACATACGTGTGTATCCACCCATCTACTCGCTTAGCTTGCTTAGCACCTTTCCCGGAGAGGGTAGTGCACAAGGCTGGGGGTACACCCTGTACGGAATCCCAGCCCGTTGCAGGGTTTAAGTGGGTGTTTAAAGTGGGAGGAAGTGAGGCTTGTGTTGGCAGAGCGCTAAACCGTCCCAGCTTCTCTGGGATTCTTACTGTCGCTTGTGGGCTTCTTAAATGTAACATGTGCAATGAGAAACACAACATTCACTCAGGTATCGTCCGTTTTATGCGTAGCAGTCAACTCGATTCACTCTTTAAAGACTGTGCATGAGTGTTAAACGGGCTCTTTTTGGTGTCTAAAAACTAAAGAGGTGAAATGCTTCCCCCAGAGGCCTCTGGCTAAACTGCTAGCCCCAAGAGAACTCTGGGTAAAATGCTGCCCCCAAGAGGACTAGGTAAAGTGCTTACCCCAGAGGGCTCTGGTTAAAGTGCACAGGACACACTGTGGAGACAAGGCCCTGGAATGGGGGGTGCACTGTACACATAGGCAGGTGTCTGACGCGGCCCTGGGGGTCTGCACATCTGCCTGCGAGTTGCTGCTTGCCCACCTTGCTCAGCAGCTGCTCAAGCCCTCCCCCAAGGGAATCCAGCCCATCACCAGAGGCAGTCACTTCCACTGAGGTCATCCCTGAAATTTTCACTTGTTCGTAAACTATAATAAAAGCAAGCTCAAGAAGTAATATGAGATCAGTGTTCCTTGCTTGATAAACCACGCATAGTTATTATTCATTATGTGGCTCTCAATTTCCTTTAAAGCTAATCATTTGAGGCTTTCATTAGGGTGGGGGGGGGGGTTGTGATTTGTATCAGGAACACCAATTTGCCTGTCTGACACAGCAGCCCCATGGTGCTGAACACACCTAAGGTTCCTTTGTTCTCACTGTGTTTGTTCGTGTTTTTCTTCTGTTTTTCTGCAGAGGTTACGGTGTTCTGCTGTTGCTCCACAGGTAAGCACACGAATTTCCTTTTCTCTTAGAAAAGGTCCTTTTTTGTTTGTCTGTGTTTCGACCAGTAGAGAGAGATTACCCTACTCCTGTTGGAATCCGGATTCCTTCATTGTTCCTAAACCAAAGTCAGTTGGCCAAAGTCAATAAACCCGGCAGGGTGACTAAGTGCTTCCTGCACAGTGTAAATACATGATTCTGTAAAGTTATGGAGATACACTTCAGACATCTTCATTTCATTGGATTCTGCTCAGATCTGCGGTCCAAACACCAGGTCCCAGCCCACCTTAAGGGGGAGCTTGTGGTTCCTCCACTTGATGATTACTATTTGTTGAGATTATCTCTTGTATTTTATGAGGTTGTCCTATCTTGAAATTTGTGAACAATAAATGCAGTACAAGTCCCACAGAGTGCTTGTACCTTATCTGAAGTTAACGTCGTGTCCTTGCCTGTATGTGAAGTGGTGGCTCTTGTTCAGTCAGTTTGTGGTCTCGCTTCAGGTGTTAATTCGTTGGTTTACCTGCCTTAACTTCTGCATGGCTGCACAGAAGGCAGAATTTAATTTGTGGATGTGCCGGTATGATCGTTTTCATTCCTGTTTAATTACAACCTGCCAACACTTTGATTTCCGTTTGCATGGCACTGTGCCGGGATAGGAATCCACAGGCTAATTGCCTTTATTACAGGACAGGTGTAAGCCGACTCAAATTCTCTTCTTCAAAGGACAGAAATTATGGTCCTGCTGTAACTGCTCAGATTTAATAATTCACTGGGGATATTCCAATTCCAGATAAATTAAACTCCAGAATCAAAAACAATGGACTCTTTGAAAGTCATTGAGGGAAGGCTCTAAGGTGGGGGATGCTTTTGGACCCCTGCTCAGCTTGTTCTCAGCTCTTCTGAGCCCTGGCCATCAGTCTGTCCTTTGTGAGAGACATGTTACCAGGGTCTCAGCATGTGAATGCTTGTTTGGTCCTTGTAAACATGTCCCAGCATGCACCGTGCTGCACCTATGGATACTCCCTACACATCACTAGTGACGCAGACGGGTTGGAGACACGGTTTTACGGTGCATTCAGCTCTCATCCTCATCCTGCTTCACCCTGCTGACTGTGAGAGTTGCTCTACTGATTGTACAATGTGGCAACACTATTCTGCTCCGAACGAGTGATCCAACACACAACTGACTGCCTGTCGTTCATTTAAGGCTGTGGTTATGATGCGGAATATCATGGTCCCGCCTAACTGGCATTTGAATATTAAAAATTAAGATTTGATGAAGTTTTTCTACACAAAAATTGTGTTTCACCCACCAGCAACTGACAAGCACATCCAAGTGTGTGAGCCAGCACAGTGTTAAGAGTGGGATTTTCAGGTGATCTCAGGTGAAACGTGCGGTTTCCTCCTAAGGAACGTCCACCTTATTAACACGAGAGAAGCGCTGCCTCATCAGCACCTTCTGTTTTGCTGTCATTGTGCTCAGATGGCTTCAGATTCCTCTGGGCTACATTTCCACTGTAGTATGTTTTCTTTATTAAAGGGCTACTAGGACACTTTCTGAAAAGAGCTGAAATTCCCCCTTTCTTTGGTTAAATGTGATTGGCAAAGAGCTTTGGAAAGGCTTCTCTGAACTTGCCAAACTGTTCTGGGGTTGTCTTTGTTGCCGATGATTCATATGGCACTTTCTCTTTGAGGAGGGTGAACGACTCCCTCCAGTGACCCCTGGATGAACTGGAGAGCAGAGCCCCAGGTTCTGTCAGGAGCAGGATGGCACTTTCGCTGTGCAGACCCATGCCAGCGTAAACCTCTCTCTGGGCAAAGCTATCAAAAAGGTTTCTGGGTAAACAACCAGGCTTATCCAATGTATGTGGCTGTGACCCCTGGGAAAACACTGCAAGGCATGGGTTAAATTCCATGCTATCTGCTCCAGACGCCTGGAAACCACGAGTAAGACCAGCCAAAGGCACAGCCCTGAGGTAGCCAGCAGGCTGTTTGTGTGCCATTCGCTTCTGGAATGTTCTCTTTTCTGGGTCCCTGAGGGAAAAGATCAAATAGGGAATAAACGGGCTAAATTACGAAAATTTTTTTATAGTGACTCACTCAATCCTCCACACACCATGAGGACCATGGGGACCATCTGACCTCTTTTTATGAGTAAACGCTTTGCCTGGACCGTGGTCAGTAAACGTGTTAAACATGTGTGTCACTCAGGTTTGTGTGTTTGCCTTAGGATCCACCAGTGATGCTCAGCTGTCTTCTCTCAGCACGTTCCCAGGTTCCCTGTTTGGACCAGTGGAGGCATGTGGATACTGGGAGCCTGGTTCTTTTTATCTTTCTGGGGGGGAATTTATCCACCAACTCATTTTGGGTCATAAATGACATAATCCACTCAGATGTTACATTGTTTGTGAAGTACCATTTGCAGATATCCTAACCACTGCTGTGGGATGTCACAGTGGAGATGTGTAGATAAAGTGCATGCATTAACCTGTAGTTGCACGGTACCCATTCTCAGGTCTCTGAGAGCCTCCGGTAGCTGCTGTGTGCCGCATCTTAATCCATTGTGGTGCCCTTGCACACATAGTGGTGACCGGTGTAGGCTGTGCTGTTTTTCATGCATTCTCAGCTGCCTGTAAAATGACACCGTTAACAGGTAGAGACAGGTTCCCTCTCTGGGGGTGGGGCTAATGCCTACTCATAGACATTAATATGCAAAAATGTTTCTCCTTTTCATTATTGGTGGGTGGTTATGTCCTCATTACTCATGAGACTTTGGTGTATCTGACTGGGCAGGCTAGGAATATCGTTAAATACAAAATTTACATAAAAATGTGGACTAGGCTTAAAAAATTTTTTACTATTAACAAAATCCTCATACATCTTTCCTACTCTTTAAAGCGGTTGATGATTATAATAAGAAAAATAATCACATCACACTGCAGGAGTTTTCCATTGCAGGTCATGCGCTTTTATTTTGAGATGAAACAGCAAAAGAGCCATTAGCACAGTTCCTGGTGAGGAGCCCTTCCAACAGGTAACTGAGGCCAGTGGGCTGTCCGGCTTCCACAACAGCCTGCCAATGCATTAATTGATGGCGGATTTATGACCATCTGACCTGGAGCTTTTTTTAATAGGTATGAAATGAGTAAATAAAAAACTGATCAGGTTCAGGGTCTGGCAAAGTTCTGGAGTCCAAATCACACAGAGTTACATTTACCAAAATAGTCAATTCTAATATAAATACTTACTTTAAAAATGTAATACATGTACTGATGTAAATAGAATTTTTATACTTAAATGTGGAATATGTTCATATATTGCAAAGACTGAAAAGGATACAAGTCAAGTCACTTGAAAACTACAAAGTAACAGCACAGGTTTGGTATGGAGCTCCATCTACATGGGAAAAGCCTGGCTGAAGACGTCTCACACACATTTAGTTTCTGAAGGAGATGCCAGGGTTAGTAAGAGATAGGGTGTGTTCCGTAAAGAGGAAGCATGCCCAAGCTCCACTGCTGGGGTTTATAAGAGGTAGGGCGGGGTCAGGGAGCAGGAAGCACGCCCAAACTTCATCACTGGGGTTTATGAGAGGTAGGGCGGGGTCAGGGAGCAGGAAGCACACCCAGACTCCACCGCTGGGGCTTAAAGAGGTATCCTTTAGCCTCAGCAGCCTTTTTAGGTCTCTAATTATGACAGCCCACAGGGGCCAGAGGTCAGGCCGGACTGTGACCACAGCCGCAGATTTCGCCCTCCTGTAGTTATGGTTGCCCAAGTGTCCTCCTTATGGAGTATATATGTATATCTTGCACTCTCCTTCCACTGTTTTGGTCTCAACACCACTAAGATTTTTTAGTCTGTTGAGTATTCCTTTTTATAACCTCTCACACATTAGCATTTTTTCTGTTGCTATATTAAACACACTGAGTTATTTTAACTTTAAAATCCACTGGCAGTTGGGTTATGACTATTCCCTGCCAGAGGCTCACACCCCGGCCATGGGCATCCTGGTGAAGACCCCAGTGGTCGGGGGTATCCCAGACATGGGAGGCCCAAGCAGCATGGCTGAGCACCCCGTCTTCTTCTCAGATTTTCCCTCCATTTCTGTGCTTCATCAGGTGTCTTCATCCTAACTCACACTCCTGCACTTTTCCACTCACTGTAGTAAAAGAAACCACCACGAGCCAAGCAGAGCTTCTCCCTGAGAACACTGAGGAAAATCAAAATTGCATTGGTGTTTTTTGCATCAATTTCTAGGTAAGAACAGAAACAGACTTTGACATTCTGATAGATCCAACAACTCGGTAGAAAAGCACCTCTTGCTTACTTGAATTTTAGATGTGGGGTCTGCTTGCAAGGCTCCTGCTGGCTCAAGTACTTCCTGGAGCTTTGTTATTACTACAAGCTGCCCAGTTTTATACAGCTCTTAATCAAAATAACATTGAGAATCCATATTGATGGCCGAGAGAGAGCTTTTGGCACATAGCCTGAGTCGCTGCACACAGCAGGACTTCCTCTTTTTGGTTGGAGGCCCAGCTTCTGGTTCTCCATCCTCCTCACAGCCATCAAATTATCACCTGCTCTCTTCTCTCACAAGATCAGACCTTTAGAGATCCCTGAGGCTTGAGATCTAGATCAACTTCAGGCTGATTTCACACGATGATTTCAGAAACCTTAGTTTAGAAAGAAACACTAAAGAAATGAAGGGTCATGGATGTCAGAGTGGAGTTGAAAAGTCGTACTGATGTCACAGGGCGAGCCATTACAGCAGACTTTCATTTGCATAGATCCCAGGTTTCTGCTTAGTGCGTGACGGAAATCTGTGTCACTCTGCTACTTGCAAGCCGCCAGTTACCTTAAGGGCTCAGGGGATAGAGAAGGCATGGGGACACACTCGCATCACCAAAGCAGAGATTTTTGCATGCTAATACAGCAGTTCGGAATCCAAAGCAAGCAAAAGAAGATTCTTGTGCGATGAGCACTAGGCAGAGAATCAGACTGACAGTAATGACTGTTTGGCTGTTTTCCACACCCCCCCAGCCCCTGAGGGTCTCCAGAAGTAGGAGCTGAAGGAGCAGTGATGCGTCTCCTAAAAAGTGAAAATACTTCATCCTTTAAAAAGCAGCTTTATTATGACTGAAATTAGGAGTTTGATCCTTGCCTTTCAGGCATTGAAGATATTCTGTCAGGCTCATCGCTGGTAGCCTGGAGGGGCCTGTCAGGTAAGGCAGGAGATGGCTGTGCAACAACAGGATAAACATGGGTGACCCTGCTGCTCATTCAGAGCCTTGAACTGACAGCGTGTGTGCATATATCTTAATGCTTGGGGTGAGTGTTTTAATGCTTGCCCGTGGGGTTGTATAAATCATATGGACATGCACAAAAAAGCAATTTGTGTGTTAGGGATCAGCAAATGTTCTGCCGTTGTGGAGAAAACAGAACTTTAGGAAACTGAATGAGACTCTCTTCTTCTTTGTTAAAATATGGCTGATGGCTTATTAGCTCACAGTGGAACTCACCTGCAGGTGGACGGAGAGGAAAACGTGTGTTTGCTTCATTTGAGAGACTAGGCAGGCTAACAGTGGTGAGATAAATGAGGACCTATTATGAGCATACCAGGTTTAGGTTTAGAGGAACTCTTGTCAGATTCAATGCTAGCATAGTGCAAACTTGTGCTCTAATGGGTTATACTTTCAGAGGAACAAGGGAGAGCATGAAGTAGTCAACAGAGGTGACAATGCTTTACAGAAAAGTCTTCTGAATGTTCACGAGGGTTGGACTTGGACTCCACTCACAGCCTTCTTTCTGCTGCAAATGGGTCTGAAAACCTAATTATTCAGAGTTTCATGGGGTTTCTGTGGAGACGCTGGGAGGACCTAGTCCATCCCTCTGAAAAGAAGCCCTCTGTAAGGCAGACGTGTCCATGCTCTGAGGCCAGACTTCACGGAGACCCTCCTGTGGAGGCTGAATCGAAACCATGTCAAAGAGATTTCATTCTTGTGTGGAAACCCAACGAGCTGGATGTTCCTGAAACAGTGTTCCCGGGGGGCTGGAGGAGGTGAGTACACAGTTATGGTGAGCCAGATCCAGGGCTTTTCACCTGGTTTGGGTTAGTGCATTGGGGCTGTGAAGCATGTATAGCACAGTTCGTGGACTCCCTAATGCATTACCAGAGGGGTAAAGGCATGTTCACAGATTATCTCCTAAAATAAGCATGCAGATCTTATGGCTGTCAGTAGGATTAGCTTCATGGTGTCAGTATAGCATTTGGTCATAAAGTTACTGTTTATAAAACATTTTAATAATATATAAATCATCCTTCCATCCATCCATAAGTTTATCCAGTATTGGATCACTGTGAGCCTCACCCCCATCCCAGGAATTCCAGGCACCCAGCATGGGATACGATATATGCTAATCCATCCATCCATCCATCCATCCATCCATCCATCCATCCATCCATCCATCTTCAGACAGCCTTTCCCCGTGGAGGTTCCAGTAATAATAAATATATGTAGCCTGATACAATCCATCATGCAGTTACATGTACAGTAATGTCTCCTTGGATGTAAAACTTTTGAACATCATGTGTCTTCATGTTTGTGGTCCTCATTAAAGGAGTGACTGTTTATGTTCTTTCACCAGGACGCCAAAGTGTGATGCAGAAATTTTTCCATGTTCAAAGTAAACAGAAAAACCAGAAGGTGTGGTGTGTGTGGGGGAGCATGTATGATTTGTATGTGATGTCATGTTGCTTCTTACACACTCCACACCCCTGAATAATCACTCATGACCAGTGACTGAGCTTTGGACCTTTCCTCAGGGTAGGATATGGATGGATGGATGGATGGATGGATGGATGGATGGTCTTCCGATGGTTTAAGGACGAACCCAGGTAGCTGTGGACCGTGAGCCGTGGCAGGGGAGGTGCGGGGGACTTGGGAGGATTGGGTGGCTCTGAACTACCCGCTGGGTGTTATTTAGCACATGGTCTGCTGCTGGGTGGGGGCAGAAAAAGCCTGGCTCACCCTCACTGCACCACAGCTCAGGTACGCCTGCCTCCCGGCTCTGGGAAACACTCCACAGCCGCTAGTGATTCTCATGCTCCGAGTCCGTTTCCCACAGGGGCTCCTCTGTGCCTGTCGGCGAACTCTGGACACACCCACTGCATAGAGCGCTGCCGACCTTTTCAATTTACTGAGTCGAGGGAAAATGAAAGCTGACCCAGAGGCAGACGGGGCCCCATAAAGACAGTTCTCATGTGGATCGGGCCAAAAGGCGCTGTGCTGCTGGAGCGTTCACAGCTCACTAATGGGATTCTCACGGCTCCCCAAACACCCTGATGAGAGGAACTGTGCCGGGGCCCCTGCTTTGCCTTTCTGAGCTGCAGTAACAGCCTCTGGCTATCCGGTCCCTTTATTTCACAGCTTGGGTTTTTTTTTTTTTTTTTTTTTTACTTCTTTTGGTTGTCTCCCTGTTGGAGGTCCACTAAATTTGTGGATCTGTGTGTTTGTGTTTAGCAAAATTGGTTCAGAGTGTAACCAAGCACTCATGACGCACCCCAAACTCTGAAGCATTGTACAGCTATCACCAGTGATGCCTTGGGGTCCGAGACGTTTCAGTGAACCCCTTCAATATCACGGGCATAGAATGAGTAAAGCAAAATGATTTTACTTAATTTAAAAAGGGGTGTTTCACCAACGGACAACTTCACACGCATCAGTGGCTTTTTGTTGTCTTGAAGGAACAAGTCAGTGTTCCACCACTCCAGAGCCTTGTGTCATCTGGGCACACTGTGGGGGTGGGGGGTGGAGCCTAACTACAAAGGGCCACAACTTGTCACAGAGCGGTTCAACAAATTGATTCAGCTCTTTATTTTCCATGACGTTTTTCTTCCTCAGTCTGATAAGAGGACAGATGAATCTGAGATCATTATTACATGCCCTGGTGAAATGGTTCCCTTCGGGAAAAGTCCATGTGACCAGCTGCAGTCTGATTTTGACACAGTGGGATGATCTGACACTGTAGCAACATCACCTCTAGCTCAAAGGTCAAGCAGGCCTTGCTAAGTATGTGGGAGGGTCCTAAGGTCCTAATTAAACAAGGCAAACGTGGTAAACAATTGTCACTCACCCAAGTAATTAAGTCTCTTAATAAATAAAATTGAGACAAGGCAAAACTGAGCCCTGTTAATATATATATAGTTTTATGTTGCAACTGAAGAAAATGTTTTGATCAGTAAAATTGTTGATATGCTTTATGTTTAAATCAGACAAGAATAATGAAACTCCCCCTTCATGTCTGTTGTCACACTTCAGCTTTTTTATTTCAGGTTAGCTGTGTTTACTTACTAGGCTCATCACACTGGCTGCTTGTTAAGCCTGTCTAGGCTCACAGAAAAAACAGCAACACATCCAGGGTCTACAGGTGGTCCTTCCTGTGTTCTGCTTACACGAACCCACCGATATTTTTGTCCTTTATTCCATGGGTTAGCCTGTAGCATTGTACTGCCTAACACCTGTGACACTTTGAGAGGTATGGGTCACTTGACTAGGGCACCAACTGGCCTGAAGCTTTTGCCAGTTTTATACAGGAAAGTGGCAGTTTGGCACCAAGGTGGTGTCGCAGTTAGCTTTGCAATGCTGTATCTGCTGCTCAGTTTAGAAACCATCCCATAATTAGTCGCCTAGGCAAAGAAAAAAAGTGTGGTGTGGGTCATTGTGAGGCTAGTGAATTGGCTGTTGTTCCAGGCTTTAGGAGTGAGTGTGTGTGTGAGAGAGATTTTGAACGATCCCAAAGAAATGTGTGTGTGTTTCTCAAGCAAACAGAATGCTGCATTTGTGGGGGGTGGTACCTTTTCAGAAGAGCAGGAGATTGACCCTCAGGAATGAGGACACGCGTGGGCGTTTCATGTGCGTGTGGGCCATGTTTTTGGGGGGAGGTCCCATTGTGCTCTCACCCATCGGGGGCCCAGCTCTGGGGGGAGGTCCCAACCCAAACCCATTAAGTACCAGGCTGTGGCTTTTTCCAGAAAATCAGTTCTGCATTCAGATGACTGAAGTGAGAAGGAAGAGGGAACCTGACATAGAGAAGGGCAGGTTTGCAGTGGGGTCCTGAGCACTACTGACACCTACTGGAACCAAAACAAATCTACTGGGTCCTCCTTGCATGTTTCCATGCCTGTTAAGAAATGGTCCCAGGAGTTCGTTTTTGGAACTAGTTTTTTGCTGTTCCTTTTATCGTCCTCTTGGTAGACCAGATTAAAGATGCTCATGGGAGAGCATATTTTTGTCATGGTTGCTCTGAGGAACACCAAGCATTACTCAAGCTGGTAAGAGATTTGAAAAAGTCCTTTTTAATTGGTGTTGTGAGATTGATGAAAATCTATGTATTCAGAAACAAAAAAGAACTCACGCAAACAGGAAATATTCCCGAGCCAATTCTTCAATGTTGCACTACCACAGATGCACGGTAGATGGCAGAAATGCCTACGTGAACACTTATCGACATCACATTCTACTCCTGCTAAAATGAATAATGAATTAAGAACTGTCTCCACGCCAGGTTTTACAGTCTTGTTTAGTCCCACCAATATAGTACTGCTGCTGATTTTTTTTTTTTTCTTCAGAATCTCACCACATTCCTTAGCAGTGGCTACACTCTCTTCTCTGGACACCGGAGGTGATTGGCTGTATCTGGAACGTGTCTGGAATTTCATGTCGAGTCTAGCATTTCTGGTTTTGTTCATTTAAATGAATCACACCAAGCTGGTTGGAGTTGAGGCATACTGTATGTAAACCCTTTAATAGTATAAGGAAATGAAAATTCTTAGATCTTGTTACATGTTATTAGTGAAGATCTTAAAGTGCCCACACTTTGCAGGTAAGCGCTCTCAGGCTCCTTCCAGACTCATTTTTGAGCCAGAAAAAAACTCTTGCAGAAGGTTTCAGTCCCAGCACTTAGGAAGGCTACCACCACGCCAGTGCCAGCAGGGGACCACAGTATCCAGGCCACAGCCTAGAGCAGCAGCAGACGTGTTTCTGTATGGTAGGCTATAGCGGTACAGCACCCTGTCACCATGGCAGTGGGCTCTCCTGGCTGATCTGGACTCCTTCTAGATTGGCTTGCACAGCTCTTGATGGGCCCACTTAAGGTGTTGGAGTCAGACCCAGGGGGTGATTTCCATGTCTTTGAAACCCTGCAGTAAACACAAATCTACCATAAACAGGATGGCTGTGAAGAATGCTGCCACGTGGGTGGTCGGGTTCAAGTTTGAGCTCAGTTCATTTACATGGCACCCATTTCCTATCAGACTCTGCGGGTCCCTGTCTGCATTTGTTTGATCCTGTCACATTCCACATTCATTTATTGCAGTTTCACCCAGCACTTTCTGGTCAGGGTGGTCCGTCGGGCCTGAGATCCAGACCACTGTGCGATTAACCTCTGTGTGGGCGGCGCTGAACAGGATTAAAGGCCCATAAAGTAATGTGCTTTCAGTTTGAACCCCAGATTGGACCCTGAAGCTGATCTTTCAGTTCTGCTGCTGCTATCAAAACGTTTTGTTAATGGAGAACAGTTTCAGTCCTTGGGGGACATCCTGGTTTTTCTTGTTTTATTAAAGTAATTATTTGGATAGTCAGTCATCTTGTCTGGTTTTTCCGGTATTTTGAGGCCTAATTAAAATGCATTTTAAAGGCCCTGAGGTGTGGAGTTATGAATCTCTAGGCAGCGTAATGGAGGAACTTTTCCAAGTGGAATGGTAAATTTTGACCTTTACACTGAATGGAGCCTTGCTGGTCTGCTGCGGATCGTCTGGGCTAGGCATGCCGCTTCTGCTGGTGTGTAGGGATGGGGCTTCATTTTCGTGGGTAGAGCCTGCTTTGTGTGGTTCCGGGGGTAAAGTGCGGCGTCTCCCCCTGAGTCATGCCACAGTAGCTTCCTCACGCCCACATGGGCCGGAACACCGCGGGAAGCATCGTAATGAGCCCAAGTAGGACTGCTGGCCTTTAGAACAAAGGCGCTGTGAAGCCAGCCTAGCTGACGTCAGTCCATCCATGCTGGCTGTTTGGGTTCCAGGGTAGAGATGGTCTCCCCTTTCTGGGGGTGGGGGGGTTTGATGTTAAACATGGGTGGGATTCCAATAAAACACTCATGGTTCCTGTTCTGCCTTTGTTAGATCCCTCTAACACGGTAATGGAACAAAATCGATGAAACCTAAAATTGATAAACCCTGAAGCTAGTTTCCAAAAATAAGCATGTAAAAACATGGCATTTCTTCTTTGGGGGGGTGGGTGAAAGTGGTCCTCTTTGTCATAAAGTTGGCTTTCGGTCTTTTGAGCTTTCGGCACATCATTCCAGCCACCTGCCGGTCATTTGGGACATTCCCGGTGTTCCAGCTGTTCACTCTCGCCGGCCGTGCCACTCAGCATGTTCCATGCCCCTTTGCCCCTTCCACCATTCATGGCACTGATATCGTCGGTCACTACACCTTCACTCACATTTATTGGCATTTAGATGTTGCAGAACTATCTGCACTTACCTGAATTTCCTCTGTTTTCCTTTCCAACTTTCTTAATAAAAAACGAGTCCTTTCACTAATGTATATTAATGGTTGGTCTGCAGAGCTAAATGCTGAACGAAGGAGGTTGGTTACTGATTTCTCAGACCCTCCATAAATTTTTCTGTGTGGACACTTGAGTTAGACAAGAATCTATGATAAGTCTGCTGATTTTCCTGTAAACATATCCTCTGGCTGGAATTAGCTACATGTGGGATTTTGGAGTTTTACAGGAAATGCCCCGTAGCCAAAGTCCACCCCTTTCATGGCAAGGGTGTCATGTTATGGGGTGGAGTTTGACTTGGAGCAAAGCACCCTGATTGGTTACTGTGCAGTGCCTCTCACCTCTCACCCAGCCACCTGTTGTCAATATCCATGCACTGCTGCAGGTGAGATGAAGCCATAACCAACCCATTCACAATTTACCACATCTGTTTTGTTGGATGCATGTTGTCTATGCAGGTGCCGTGATGTAATATGCAAAGCTCATTAATATTTAATGTCCGCCATCTGTCACTGAGCTCACAAATTGCTTCCTTAATTATAGTGGTTATCACTGAAAATTGGATAATTTTGATAACACAGTTTCATAATTGAGGATTTTGTGTCAGTACCTGGGGGGGCGCTGTTGAGCACCTCTGATCTGCTGTGGTATTTACGCATGTGGAGGCTGGGCCTTGGCCCCTGCTGTCCCCGTCGAGGTCGCTTTGCCTGACGCCAACACGGGAACAATAGGGACATGTCAGGGCTCTGAATGAAGTCTCCCACGTGCATTCCCGCTGCGCACCCCGGGGCCATGTGGGCGGAGTCAGTAACGGCTGGGAGCCACCGCTCAATCAGCTGGGACTGTGCAGTCAGACGGAGCTGGGGTATGAGCAAAGGCACGCATGGGACGGCATCGTTCCGGGGCAGGTACGTGTGTCGTGTTGGTGCTCGTGTTTCTATGGAACCGTACTTCTGAGCCCTGATACCTAGAGTCACAGCATGGCCTGTTTCTCTGGCTTTCTTAGTCACCTCAGTAAAGAGAGAGACAGAGAGCTGAATGGGGACAGGAAGTTCAGTCCTGCAGTCAAGGGAGGTGAAGGAAATACACAGGTACAGCTGATGTAAACCTTGTGAAATGCAGGGAGTGGACATAAGGCAGCCAGTGTGTGTGTGTGTGTGTGTGTGTGTGTGTGTGTGTGTGTGTGTGTGTGTGTGCGCGCAAGTGGGTAGATAGGTAGTTATGCTTCCCCGGTCCCCTGAGGGGAAATGTGTGTTTGCATGCATGTGTATAAATGTCTCTGTGTTTTTGCACTTCTGTCAAACCTCAGAGTAAAAATCCAGCTCAGTGTTTGGCGTTTGCTGTTGGATGCTGCCAAAAGCCTACAAAATGTCCATACCTGCCTGAAATCAGGGTGTGTTTAAGTGTTTGCATCTTGCCATTTTAGATTCTTTGAGTTTCTTTGCTTTTACTCACATCTACGCACATTGCTGCGTAAGCGAGATTCATAGGAGCAACAATTAGTTCTAAGGAACTTTGTTCACTATTCCTTGTAGTTCTACCTGTAGATTTTTGCAGAGCGTCCCGTGACTTGGTAGTTGTTTTGGATGTGTGACAGCGATCCTGTTTCATCCACGACTTCCTGCTATGTGAATATGAGACTCTGCGAGCTCATTATGGCTGACAGACAGGTAGCTCCACTCTCAGTCAGAGTCATAAATGGTCCAGATTGGAGGAGAGATTGTTTGGTAGCCGGTTTGTGCGAACCTTGTGACGGTGAACGTTCCGATGCTTCTAAGGAGGCGTAAGGAGGACACCGTTCCCTTGGAGAACATGACAGTCCTAAAGGACTGCAGTTTGACAGGAGGGTGAATATTTGCCGTCCCTGACAAGCAGAGCTCTGAGGTTATCGATGACAAGACAGGTACCAGAGTCTTCTTTGGCGGGCAGTGGGAGTGCCTGCATGTAACCTATGTCCTCACATGATTGCTGCTCAAAGTCCCACTCTCCATAACAACTCACCACGCAGCTGTCAGTAATGAGCTCCACCACCTTTGTAAGTTCATTTAGACCCCACTGGTCTGTGCCTTTCTTCTCCTTTTTCAGAATGCAGATAGAAATCTATCCTCTGTCCTTGGAAGCTGTGATTTGTTACGGTTAAATGTCTCATATAGTGTGCTCCTTCAACTAATCCCCCCACCCCCCCAGGGTCCAGGCGCAGACCAGGCATCCCAGAATGCTGCTGTGCCCCTGGCTGTAGGGTGCTCATCAGGCAGTGCGTGACTTTAGCTTCGTGTGCGATAAGAGACGCTGGCCATACCTACAGATGCTATCAGCCACCCCCTCCCAGAAACCACGAGGGCAGGAAGATCAGCCACCACAGATTTACCCAACAACAGCACCTGGCTTTGTCCAAGGCTCCCGCCCCACGTCCCCCGCGAGCTGTGTAGGTCGTGACTCGGCTGCAGTTCAGCGTCACTGCCTTGTTTTGCATGCACCTCTGTTTGCATGCAGTTCCAATTCTGCTTAGCCACACTTCTAGCTCGCCTGGTTTCGTGTTCCTGGGAATAGAATAGAATAGAATAGAATAGAATAGAATAGAATTCTGCACTACCTGAGTGGGGCTCTGGGTAAACAATAAAATACTAAAGCACAAGCACAAAATATGCAGTATTCTTAAACAAGGCACATGTAAGACTCACATGCATTCTTGTACACATTCACACACGCACACACATACTGTAGGAATTGTGCAATGTAAGTCGCGCTTAACAATGAGACAAGGTGTAGCTTGGCTTAATGGTTAGTGTCACCGTCACCTAAAAATGCTGAAAAGCTACTGAAACAAGTGACGTATGCAGGTGTTGGACCTCATATTCTATCTGTGCGTCCACAAGGTCGAGGTTAAATAAAAGGCTGAAGAGGACACAGTTCATCCCCTTGTTAAGCATTTTGGTGAGGGTTAGGATTGGGTTTAAGCCTAGGATTAGAGTTAGTCTAGGGTTAGGGTTAAAGTTAAGGTTTCGCCTAGGCTTAATGTGAGACCTAGGATTATGGTGAGGGTCAGGCCTTGGCTTAGAGCTAGAGTTTGGCCTAGAATAAGGTTAGTGTTAGGCTTAGAGTTATGGTTAGTTTTAGGCCTAAGATTAGAGTTAGGGTTAGGTCTAGGGTTAGTAGAGTTTTACCTTCAGCAGTACTACTCCAGATTTGTCTTTTAAATTGCAGTCACTCTTCAGGAGGATTGTGTAGTGTCTGAGTTCAGCAGAAAGTGGATAATCTTCTCAGCAGCCGTTTTTCCCTACCTGTTGCATTCACCCACTCCATATTTAGGAAAATATATCAATATTTCTGGCTATTATGGCCTCTTTGCAGCATTTCATGTGTTTACTGAAATAAGGATCTTGTACCTTCACCTACACACCCATCTTACTCTGAATTACGCTCATGAGCTCTCTGGACTCATTAATGAAGAAGAATGTTAAGATTTGCTGGGTACCCCCACATTTACTGAAGTTATCAGTGTCACTTTGGGAAGGAGCAGGTTTTCAGACTTAAGCATCCTTACAAATTGATTAAGTCTTTAAAGCTTAAGCAACCCTAAATAGTTTTTGGTCAAAGCACTCTACCACTTCTGTGCTTTTTGTTCCTGTCTGGTGGGGTCCATAGCCTTATGTAAGGACAGAGGCCTCTTCCTGATACCTACACCAGTCATTGTCCCACACAACAGCTACGCCCTCTACGGCCTCAGTCTCAATTAGCTCTCAGTTCCTGCCTTCCTCCTGCTGACATCTTGATGTCTTGGGGCTGTAGGAGTGCTCACCCCCAGCCCTGCATCTTGAGGGGGGCAGTGGCTGGGTCCTGGGGGGCTCTGGATAGCGTACTTAGTCTGCTTTGTTCCTCGCTTCCCCCTTTGCCGGACCCTCTGAAATCCCTCATCTGGGAGATACCTCAAATACCTGGAGGCAGTACAGGAGCAGTGCATTTTGGGTAATCGCATGCTTCTTCTTGGTACTCCTGCTGATAGTGCACACCATGCATACAGTATATGATGAGTGTCTTTTTTTTCCAAGATTAACCTGTCATTAAAAATGGAAAGCTGTCTGATTATGAGAGTAAAAACTGTACTGTACTGACAGTTAATGGGTATGAATCTGTGAGAAAGTTGTCTTTCCCATTGAAAGCATTCCATTCCACTACGATGGTGTAATTAACATTCCATTACAGTTAACTCATAAACATGTGTTCCATCAATAAATGAATTTGCCCAAAAGGAATATTTACTGTTATTGGGAGGGTGACAGTCTCTTTAATTTAACCGGTGTCAAATTTTCTGCATGTTTCTGTCATTTGTTCCTATTTCATGCAGGGCCAGGAAGCCTCTGAGGACACCACGAACCACACAGAGGGTTTAGAGAGCGGATATCTAGGACCAGACCCTGCCAGATGGAACGAACCGAACCAGGAGGCCTCGGAAGACGGCTGCTGCTTTCATACTTTGCACAGTGTTGCATTATGTGACCTCAGCCCAGACAGCAGAGGCTGTTTCTCTAATCTCCAGAGGGTGGGAGACTCGTGCCTTGAAAGCAGGTTTCAGTCAGTGGATGGAAGATCAGGAGAGAGAGGGGACAGGTCACATGGGCAGCATGCCGAAACGTGTCCCGGGGGACATAGCACAGCAAGCCACAGTTCGTGTGCAGAAAACTCCAGAAGAAGGCACGCTGCAGAGACACACGGTGGACATGACGTAACCGTAGTCGGTGAACACGCAGCACATGCAGATGCTGAGCACGGCATACATTCCATCCGTCGACATATTGCACAAACACACCATGCAGAGGGACGAGTAGAAGAAGCTAAAGCTGAGACTGCTGGGGTGGAGGACAGGGGTAGAATTGTTAGGCTTGGTTCCCCAGCCTCACTCTTCCATACTTCATGCATACATCTCCCAGAGGCCTGCAGTTCAGAGGAGACTTTCTTCCAGCTTCAAGCGCTGAGTTTTCTTGACCAGGGTGCTGGGCGGGAGACCACCTCAGGTGACCATCTGCTCAAGGAGCACGTGGGCAGTTTCACAGAAGCACAGCTCTGCTCCAATCTCCACAGGCTATCCAGCACAGAGGACGCGTTCAGAGCATGCACCTACTGTGAGGCCATATCTTCTGATGTCTGTGTGCCAGCGGAGTCCCATGAGTTGACATCGAGGCCCTTATTGATAGAGGAGAGGTCAGAGTCTGCCCCTGGTCTCACTGAGGAAGTGGATGGTGATAGTAATTATTGCATTTTACAAAAAAAAAATGCAGATGACACAATCAGTGTTACGGAGAGCCACTCAGAGGCATCTGAGCTTTCTGATGACGATGAACTGCACAGTTTAACTATTCATAGGGAACTACTGTCACACGGGTCCACAGAGACTTCTGCTAAAATCACAGATGACCTTGAGGTGAACTGTCGACGAGCTGTTCTACACGATTCAGGTTGGAAGTGTGAAACAGACGCTGTGCTGACTGGGTCACCAGTAAAATATAAACACCTTAACGAGACTAACAGCCTGCAAAAGACAAACCATCTGCAGGGTGAGATTATCACCTCCGTTCCAAGAGATGTCCCAGTAGGGGGGATAGAGATTATCCTAGGAGCCACTAGCAGAGTACACAGACAGGCTGATTCTCATTTTGATCCCCTTGGACCAAATTGTCTTTCTGGGCAGCTTCATAAAGGAAAGTTCATCAAGACCTCTGACACAAACAACAATCTGAAGGCTGCTTTAGAGTTGTGTTCTACTGATCCATTTGCAGGCAAATTTCTGACTGGGGAAAAGTCGTATGTCAAAGACCAGCAGTACTTAGAGGATGTAGGCAATCAGACTTCAACTGATAGTAAAGCCTATTCTCCATTCACAGGCTTAGCTACTAACACCAGTTCTCTACAGCCATTTCTGGGCAGTGAAACCAGTTCTCCCATTAATACTCCGGCTGGCAAGTCAAGTCAAAATGGCAAGGATTTAGGACCTTTCTACAATAATCTGAAGGGGATTTGGTATGACATCAAACTGTCTGATTTGCAGATGCTGGAGAGGTACCACCAGCAGGGGGTGCTAAAGAGCAAAGATAGTACAGCTGGTCTAGTCTCCATTCCCTACTGTCCCATACCTTCCTTTGATGCCCCCCGTGGGGAAAATGAGGAGGAGAGCCATTTGTACCAGCAGTCAGAGTTGAACGAGCAGAATTGCCATTTTGGACCCTCAGATGAGGTTCCAGAATGTTCTGCAGTTGATGGGCTCCACCCAGTAGACAGTGGTATAAACTGCAAAGGTTTATTTACTCAACAAATACAAAACAAAGAAAAGGCACACTATTCAGGAACCGCAAAAGAAGTATCACAAAGTCGAAAAAGAGATTTAGGGAGTTTCAAGAATTGTATCATTCCTGAGGATCACTGGGAATTAATTCCTATTGGTTCTCAGGCAATACAGAAAGGTGCAACAGTGAGATCCCAAAACCAAGATGTCAGTTTAAATCTTCTCTCAGTCGGCAATCTTGAGCCCATTTTTGAATCGAATTGGTCTGATAACTCCTTCATAAAGAGAGATGACTGCAGAGTAGAAGACGGGGAAGTGAGCGAGATGATCAACACAGCTTCTGCAGCAGAGGACAAAACCAGCCAACCCAGAACCATGAGGGAGGACTCTGAACCTCTGCTGGGCTCCAGCAGCCCTTCTCCAGACAACCAAGGAGTCACATCACTCGTGCCTAACAGCGAGTTACTTTTTAAGCTACATGATGGTTCAACTGCAAGTTATCAGGACCTGGACACAACCAGCAATAACAGCGAAGACATGGATGACAGTGCTTACTCCTACCTTGGCAGCAACACCAGCCTCCACAAAGCAGTAAGATGCAAGGTAGCTAAGGATAAACCCACTGGGAAGGGCTCCAAGTTCTCTGTGTTCTCCAAGATGCCCTCATTCAGAAAGGGTAAGAACTTAACCCAGAATAGCAGACATACCAAGTCGGGTACCTTTCCCCCAGACTGTCCAGAGGGAGAGCCAGTGGAGGACAGTAAGGAGGACAGACATAGGCATAAATTACATTCACCTTTCTTGAGATCCCACTGGTCCAACAGTGCAGAGCAGCTGAGTGACACAGACGTGCAGGAGGACAACTTAGATGATGATGTTTTCCACCACATGGACCAGCCCTTCAACCAGGCAGTCCAGAGAACCTTGCCAGGTA
This sequence comes from Gymnarchus niloticus, assembly GCA_009936485.2. Lineage (NCBI taxonomy): Eukaryota > Metazoa > Chordata > Actinopteri > Osteoglossiformes > Gymnarchidae > Gymnarchus > Gymnarchus niloticus. The sequence continues at coordinate 12,040,832 of JAACJT020000001.1, forward strand.
GTGAACAGGATAAGGAGGATTCTAGTATCTGCTCGTCAACAAGCTGTTCCGGAAATGCTAATATTGATGGTTCCTGCAACCCTGTGATGCTGGACGTGCACCCAGGAAAAGGCGCCATGAGAACAGGGGGTGTGGGTTACAGAAGGAGTAAGAGTTCAGACAGCCTCAGTCTGCGCCTGAGATTTGCCCAGGCCCATAAGTCCCTGTCTTCGTTTTTTGAATCTCGCTCACCAGACAAGGAGAGTGAGGGACAGTGCCCAAAGCCTGACAATGAGGCTTCAAGGTCCAAACAGTCCAAGAGAAAATTAAAACCAGCAAAGCAGTCAGAAGGGCTGAAGCGGACTGTGTCAGTGCCATCTGCTGACAATCCCAAGCCATCTTCTCAGAGCAGCAGTGAATACGCTTCTCACTCCACCCCGGATCGGTTCCAGGGCTGCCCTACCGGTCACATAGCCACACGTCATACCGACCCTTTGAGCAAGAAGGGTATGGCATGGGAACTGTCAAGTAAACTTCCCATAAATGCCACGTGGTCGGAGAGGAGCAAAAGGGGCCTGCCTAATGGACTGACCATCCCCTGTCCTGATCCCAGCCAGCTTTCTTCACCCAACCTTGATGGCACCCCTGTAGAGGACCCTAGCCCCCTTCTTCCCATGAGATCCCCCCTTATCGCTCTGGCCGACCAGGTCACAACAACAAGGGCCTGGTCTGTCGGCTCTGTCAATAGTATGGACAGCCCTTCAAGGCCGACAAGCCCTAAGCCGCAGAGTCCCCGACTCAGCAGCCATCGAAGAAGCTTCCGCTTTCCTTCACCACGTATGAGCACCTACTCCCACATCTTGCTGGGACAGGCTGTCAGTGCAGAGGGGGTCTCTGACCCCCCAGAAAAACCAAAGACCCTTAAGCCCAGAATGTCCCCTCTGTTGTCTTTGAATCTTCTGGACACAGAGTGGCAGCAAGAGCCTAGTGGAGTGGACAGTCTGCCACAGGTCAGCTTGACCAGCTGCTTGTCTGAAAATGGGTTTGAGGTAAGACAAAACAAAATGGCCGACATTAAGTAGTACTGACATTGTTTCTTGTACTTATTAATAATAAACACATTGCACAGTATAACCATCAGCCTTTTCAGAGTTATCATCCAGTGCTGAAACACTATATGTATAGCCCAAGTCTCTTTTGCCTGCAGCTTGGATTTATGTAAAATGTGCTAAATTGTGTGCTGCTTCACAGATGCAGTGGAGACCTCACTAGAAAAATAATCCTGTCTTTGGAAGTGCTGTTGTTCTGTGATTAACTAAGCCTGTTCTGCAATGTGTGCATTTCTGGGTACTGCTTTTAAATCTCCTTCCTTAAGGAGACATTTGTGTTGGTACCGCTGTCTACTGATTTTTCTGGAAATGTTCATTCTAAACTTGAGAGCCCCTGCAAGGTTAAAGTCAATGCCGGAATCTGGACGGACACAGTCCAGATACAGGATATGTTTCGCTCATCATTTTCCAGGTTGATGCCAGTGTACAGGGTTATTTGAACACAAGCTCACCATATATTCTGTTCCTATAATGACAAGTCAGGCAGATGCAGAGAGCCCCTGCCCTCATGTTAACGGGTTTCAATTTGCAATTCAAGCAAATTCTGGATGGTAATAAGCCAACCAGCCAGTCACGGGAGCCAACTAGCGTCCTGAAACCGAGGAGATGTGTACACATGCCCAGACCCCTCTCCGACTGGGGCAGCCTGCTTGGAGCCCCATGTAAGGCAGCGGGGATGATGGCCACGCGTGGGGTGGCCAGGCAGCAGCGATGTTGCTCAGATGACTTGTGGATCGAAGAGATGAAGAGCCATCAAAGGAAGTTGGCCCGGGAAGCACAGGGAGCCTTGGGAAGTCTCAGATCACATCCTCCAGGCGAGATGGAGAAAGTAAGGCAGTGCTGGGTTCGTTGTAGCTAGGGGACGGGGCTCTTTTAAAAGCTGTGCTTCCTCCTACTCCTCTTCACGTGCTGACTCTCAGCTTTTTGAAGTGATCTTTTTGCCCTTTCCACCTGTCATCTCCACTCTGGTGATCCTCTTTGCATTGGGTCTTCAAAGCTGCCTTTTCATCCATCTTTGCTAAGATCACCTGAAAGCTCTTCTGCCTGTAGGACTTCCTTGAATGGGTTAAAACTTTGATGCTCTGATGGTCAGAATTGGGAAATTAACCTGAGTATTATTTTGTGTGAATTTATTCAACCCAGCCACTAGGGGTGCGCAAGCCAGTGTATTCCTTAGTGCCGGTCCCAAGCCCGGATAAATGGGGAGGGTTATGTCAGGAAGGGCATCCGGTGTAAAATTTTTTGCCAAATCTAATATGCGGTCAACAACACAGATTTCCATACCAGATCGGTTGAGGCCCGGGTTAACAACATTCGCCACCAGTACTGTCAGCCACCAGAGTGCTGATGGAAATTGGGCTACTGTTGGCCGAAGGAGCCAAAGGAAAAGAAGAGGGGGGAGGTATGTCTGGAGGCAAGAGGAGAGGAGAAAGGTTAGGAGAGTGGAATTGAGGGTAGGAACTTTGAATGTTGGCAGTATGACTGGTAAAGGGAGAGAGCTAGCTGATATGAGAAGGAAGGTTGATATACTGTGCGTGCAGGAAACCAGATGGAAGGAGAGTAAGGCCAAGTGTATCGAGGCGTGTTCAAATTGTTCTACCATGGTGTGGATGGGAGGAGAAACGGGGTAGGGGCTATCCTAAAGGAACAGTATGCCAAGAGTGTTTTGGAGGTGAAAAGACTGTCGGACAGAGTAATGAGTATGAAGCTGGAAATTGAAAGTGTGATGGTGAATGTTTTTAGTGCAAATGCCCCGCAAGTTGGGTGTGAGATGGATAAGAAAGAAAGGTTCTGGAGTGAATTGGATGAAGTGGTGGAGAGTGTACCCAA
>JAACJT020000001.1:12043849-12083574 GCA_009936485.2 Gymnarchus niloticus
CATTTAAGAACTCCTCCTTGTCTTTCCTTGCTCTTCTCTGGAAATCTGCATTCAGTTGGGTGTATCGTCCCCTTTCGTCCTTGCATTTTGCTTGTCTTCTTTCCTCAGCTATTTGTAAAGCCTCCTCACTTTAGCATTCCAATCGCCTATGATCAAAGCTATAACAGTACTATATATTAATTATGCGGTATTCGTCTGTCAAATATCACATCTTCTGACGAGACTGGAACATTATCACAATCTTCATGAAGCCAGTTCTATCTCTTTGATAATGAAATGGATTGTAAGTCTCTCCAGATTGGTAATGAATCATTTTTAGGGTTGCTGGCCTACCCCCACCAGCTGCTGCTGCATGAGGGTGAGATTATGGTTTAAGAACTTGTATTTTATATTTAGATTTTAGTCATTAGATGGTGTGAAACTGGAGCTTGCAGCTGCATTCGAGATGAATGTGACCTGACAGTCTCCCGTCTTCTTTCTTCATGCTAGCAAATGGATTTCCAGATCTACTCAGAGTACTGCAATAACCACCCCAACGCCTGTATCCAGCTTGCCAAGCTCATGAAGGCCAACAAATACCTATTCTTCTTTGAGGCATGCCGTCTGCTACAGAAGATGATCGATATCTCACTGGATGGCTTTCTGCTCACCCCTGTGCAGAAGATCTGCAAGTACCCACTGCAGCTGGCGGAACTGCTCAAGTACACTAATCCCCAGCACAGGTACCCTGCTGGGAACACTGGGGCAGGTAGCCATTGGAAAGTGGGTTTAACCTGACAGGACATAATACCTCCCAACACGAATTTCCCACCATTAGATGATGTCACTCCTTGTAGTCAGGGAAGCAATATGATTGGACCTCTGCCTACTGGACCCCTGCCTGCTGTTGCCTGGTCCTCTTGCCTTGTAGTTATTTTTCACAATTTCACAGCTTTCTAAAATGTAAAACTGCTCTTGAGCTGTGAGAACTACTGCAAGCGGTTAGTGTTGTTTGCTGTGTTAACTGCACCTGAGCAGTCAAACCATTACCAGCAAAGTGGAGGCAGAGTATCAGTGAGGCTCTCCTCACCCTTCGAGTTCTCTGTAGTAAAGGGTGGGGATTCACTGCCTGTTCTTTTGTATCCCAGGGATTATAAGGATGTGGAAGCGGCCTTAAATGCTATGAAGAATGTAGCCAGGCTAATCAATGAGCGCAAGCGTCGCCTGGAGAACATTGACAAGATCGCCGACTGGCAGAGCTCGATAGAAGGCTGGGAGGTGAGCTAACTCTCCAAACAAACATTCACCACACTGGGGAACTTCGGAGTGAAGACCTTAATGCATGTGATCAGGTGAACTCAAGCCTACTGAACTAGGGTTAAGCTGTCTGTTGCTTTCCCAGGGCGAAGACGTTCTCAGCAAAAGCTCTGACCTGATCTTCTCTGGCGAGCTGACCAAGATTTCCCAGACGAAGAGCCAGCAGCGCATGTTCTTTCTGTTTGACCACCAGATGATCTACTGCAAGAAAGTGAGTGCACACTAAACACGTGAGGAATTATTGAATTATTATATGCTGAAATACCCATCAGCCTCTGGACTCTACTCTTCATTCCTAGGTTCTTGGTAATACCAAGGTTAACACCAGTTGCATGGAACTTCAGAAATAATCTTTCAAACTTGCACTGCTTTTTTTTTAACCTCACACTGCGACCATGCATCTACCTGGCTGGCAGTCACATGATTCTGGTTGTCTCTGACAATCGTCGCCTTTTTGGTCTCTCTAGGACCTCCTGCGTCGGGACATCCTCTACTACAAGGGGCGGGTGGACATGGACCAGATGGAGGTAGTGGATGTGGAAGACGGCAGGGACAGGGACTTCAATGTGAGTGTGAAGAATGCACTTAAGCTCCGCCCTGCAGCGGGCGGCAAGGATGTGCTGCTGTGCGCCAAGAAGCCTGAGCAGAAGCAGCGATGGCTGCGTGCCTTTGAGGACGAGCGGTCACAGGTGCAGCATGACCTGGAGACAGGTGAGCTGCCCTCCAAGAAAGGCTCATTTCAGCAGTTTTTCACACCTTGTTAGTACGTAGACATCAATAGAGGGTACTTTAAGGTGCTCATGTCCTTAAACTGTAGAGTTACAGAACTATTCGATTAATATCAATGAAAACCTGAAGCAATGACCTGAAAGAATCCCTCCATCCAACTTCCAACTGCTTATTTGGGTCAGGGTCTCAGGCAGATCGCATGGCAGGGGTATGTCCTGGACAGGAAGCCACAATCATGGAAAATATAACAATGCTAAAATTGTATTATCACTCACCAGTTCATCTAGGAATAACCAAATACATTGATATACAGTATTTGTAAGTTTTCCTGTAAAACAAATCTTATTGCTCATTGTATGAAATAAGCGTGTCTTTTTTGGGCCCATAACAAGGAGAAGATGAGTGTTGTAGACGGAGATGTCTTTGCTGCTTAATGGTGTGTGACTGTATTCTTTCATATGAAAAACTATACTTTCTGATTCATAAATGGGTGATGTGTCAACTGCAAGCTATGAAGTAACAATGAAGATGGCATCTATAAATTGAAGTGTATGATCTTAGGAGACTAGCCATCGAGCCTGGGAATACTGCATATTGTCAGACCCTCACAGCCAAAATACAGGGCCTAGCCTGGGTAAGCAGAGGTGTCTTTGGATAAACATCACACTCTGGGTTAACGGGCTTAACCTAATGTGGTTTTGCAGGGTTCTCTATTACAGATGCCCAGAAGAAGCAGGCCATGCTAAACGCGTGTAAAAGCCACCCAGCAGGGAAGCTGAAAGGTAGGTGAGGTCTGCAGGACGGTCAGCTTGTGTTCTACAGCTGAGCCGCATCCATGGACCTTTTGGGTACCACCAGCAGCTGAATCGAGCCATGCCTACCGTGCTACACCCACGGGTCATCCTGGCGTACTTATGCAAGCCCTGGGCACCACCTAGGTGTGCGTCTTCACAGGTTCTCAGAGCATGCTCCATCCTGGATTTTCTGGGTGGGGTGGACTGTTCTAATGAAATGAAAGACCACGTTGTAAAACCAAAGCCAGTTTCAACTTTTCCAAAACATCATGGTTGAAAAACACCTGTTGTTTTATGTAGCATTGTAGTGTTCAGTTAAATATGGTATTTGTCACAGCTGAGTATTTAGTGCTGGACAGGGGAAAGGCCATTTCAGGCTCTCTGTGCAGCTGTTTAAAGTGGCGAATTCTGGGTAAGCAGACGTAGCCAACCCCCTAGGCTTGCTGACCCAGCTGTCTCCTTCATCCCACAGCGGTGTCCCGTTCCTACTATGATTTCCTGCTCCGACAGAAGCACCCTGCCCTGTCCCCTGCTCTGTCATCCACCTTGCCCCAACAGCAGGTCTTCATGTTGGCCGAACCCAAGCGCAAGGCCTCCAACTTCTGGCAGAATATCGGCCGGCTGACGCCTTTCAGGAAGTAGGAGGGTCCAACGGAGATGCAGTCTGCCGTTTTCACCGTGTTGCCCTGGAGTTTTCCTCTTGCTAAGATTACCAATGTGATGCCTGTGGTTTTGAAGACCTTTTTCCTTTCGGAAAGCACTTTACAAGTTAGGTACAATGGGGAGACTGCCCTGCAGACTCTTGCTGACGCTTGGGGAAGCTCTTCCTGCTACTCACAGCTCTGGGACTACAGACACTGCTCCTGTGTGGTTTCCATAGCAAGTGCACCTGTCACAACTACTGCTGCAAGTGATCATGTGACTGCTGCAAAATCCCTTTCATCAAAAGAACTTTATTGAAGAAAGTATTTATTTTTCATTGGTTTGTTTTACCTGCTTTTTTTTGAAAAAGTAAAAACTGCAGTGCCAGAGAAATTAACTTTTGTATTTATTTATGTTTTTAGAGATGAAGTTGAAATGGAGCTCCACTCAAACAATTTCTTTGTTTTACATAGACATTTTACCAGACCACACCATGTATCATTACATCACAGTATTGCTATGTACATTTTTTTGTTCCTGGTTGTAAATGTTTCATTCTGTTAGCGAACCTTTTGCCTGTGTTAGCAAACAAAAGCCAATACAACCCAAAGATTTTGTGGAATTCAAACTTCGTTAATTTGCTGTACCAGTAGTCCGGCACTCCGCCTCACAGTTTGTTCGCTGTCCCATGACAAGATTTTAAAGTCGTGTCTTTAGCTTTACCCAAGCAGTCCGTGTCTTCTTTTTCTTTGGCGTGTTGACAGGAAGCATGTGGATTTGAAAGCATTATGGTAATATTTGTAAGGAAAATGATTACTCATAAAAACCATATCACATTTGAAGTACAGTTATGCCATCCAAAATGATAGAGAGCTATATGAGAGCTGGCTGGATTAACAAGACTCAGAAAGAACTGTTCTTCAAATCTCCTTTCTTATTCAACTTTAGGAAGTTTCTTTACAAGGTGACCAAACATTCAAATCTCTTATGTGTATTTCAAGCTATAAACAGTCTTGTTCCAGTAATATTACCATCCATCCTTCCATTTTCCAACCCGATTTTAAAAAGTTAAAAAATAGTTTTGATGTTTGTGTAATTACAGAAGGCAGGCTATCTATATACATACCTTACCAACATAATAATGTTGTGAATGTGAATATTAAAGAAAGGCATCAATCCTCAGTTTAGCTCGAAAGCTCCTACTAATGATCCGTAAGGACCCTTCTCCAAACACCTCACCCAACAGATTTTTATCAAAAGACATATTATTTTGATGAAATGAAAGGAATGAGCTGAAGGCTGACGAGAGGCTGGATGCTAGCTTAGCCCACCTGTTCCACAACATAAACGAGCTAGCTTCCCTCGAGGTGGGGCACACTTTCTAGATCGTGTGATTGGTTGGATGAGCTGTACATTAGAAAATGGGACAATTTTATTGCTATTGCACAGTATCATATGAACTGTGAAGCCTGAGCTGTAGTGGTCTGCTTTAAAAACTCAAACAGCCCCTTCATCTGTGCAGGACTCCCAGTTGAGCTCCTGGGAGCCCACAGTACGGGCAGATTTTTTTGGTCCACCTGAGTATTTCTATGCTCATTTAATCTCATCACTGCCCTAAACAAACTGACTCATGCCACTCTCTGTGTTGAGGCTAGCATAGATACCAGGGCTTAGGGCCAGAGGCCCAGAGCTGAGGTTCATTAGTGTGACTGTAGCTAAGGTATATTGTTAGTGTGTAGCTAAAGCACTCTCCATCAGCACATAGCTGAAGCATTCTTCATCAGTATGTAACACGGAGCCACCATGTTTCCCTGTGTTTGGTTTTCTTCTCTTTCGTAAAATACTACTCCTGGTCCTCTATCCACGGGTACGTATGATTTCGTGGTACCTGTAGGCATATACATAAACAAGCTAGCGGGACCTTCGCTTGCATGAAAAGAATGCCACTTTAAACTCGTTCTGCATCAGAAACGCAGGAAGCACCGTGAGCCATAGAAATGGCTTCATTCCCACCACTTTTGACAGTCGCGCTTGCCTAAGAACGACATTAAATCACACAGACGTTATATAAGAAACCACGCTGACCAAAAGGCAAAAGTGACAGCTTTATTTTGAGGGTTATGCAAGGACAATCTTGACTATCGGAAACCACTCTTCATCATTGGATCCTTACTGAATTGAATTTATGTCGTGCTTTCAGCCTTCTCTGAAACACAAAGCACTGAACTTGGGAACTTGCCAGTTATTTTTCTTTATTGAAAGCTCTTACACCTTTGTTTAAGCTTGGCACTTGTGAACTGTAAGGGTAGTTTATTTAAGTTCAAAATGAACAAAGGTGTTTGTATGCTCTTTATGTATGTGGCTGTTTGCCAGTGCACTCAGATCATGAGAAAATAAACATTAAACAGTACTTTCATAATCTAAGTGTTTAGCGTCATTGTCCGATTTTATTTAACTGTTTTTCATCTTTGTCTCCCCCTGCTGAGTAGATGGGTGATATACATCATAGATTTCACTACAGATGCGGAAGAATAAGGTTTAAATTCCCAGTACGGTTAGACGTAATTATTTGAAGCCACACCTCACCTTTAACTTTTTAGTTTCCACAAGGTCAAAACCAGACAACACTGGGTAATTGTGGATTTTCAAATTCACTATGACAATTTTCTTACATGACCAGTTATTAATGTAATATTCCACTCATCCATCTTCAAATCAATTACCCTAGTCAGTGTTGTATGGGGGCATACAGCTTATCCCAGGCAGCAGAGGGCAGAAGGCTGGGGTACACTCTGGATGCAGTTTGTCACAGGACACGCACAACTTAGCTTAAGAACACGACTTTGTACTGATGGTAGAAACTCATGCAACATGAAGAGAACAAGGAAACTCCACCCACACAAAATGGAGGCAGGATTCAAACCCTTAACCCTGGAAGTATGAGGCACCAATGCAAGCCACGGAAGCCTCTTTTCTTACTGGCCCTTTTGAACAAGGCTGCAAGAGATTTTCTGCTTTGATCAGTACACAACACAAGCAGTGTCTGTAATTGGTTACCACACAGGTCTGCTGTTTATCTGCCATATTAACTTCAGCTGGAAAAAGTAATCTTTACTACCTCCTAAATAACCCCTCAGGTTACACAATGACTAATTCAGGTTGGTATTTTCCAAGGACTCACGTCTATGATATCAAGTCTGCTCTGGGGTTCGTTGGCCCTGGGATCTAACCAACTGTAATGTCATCAGCTTCCAAGAGGACAACAAACCAAAGTTATGTATGATAGCTTTTACCTGCTTCATCATTTTTCATTTACTGGTGAAAGTTTAAACAGGAACGCCATCTATCAACACAATTTGTGTCTCCATGCATATGGACACACTTCACTTTCAGCCTTTTTTACTTCTAGACTTCCAATGTGCTACAAAGTTTTTCTTTTTTTTTTTTTTAAGAGTGGTCTGACATAAATAATTAACCCAAATGACAATACTCATAATTGCCTTTATTATTTTGGTCATCAAAAAAAATGATATATAAAAAACTTCTCCAAACAGATTTTACATTAGAATTCACTTATAAGCAACATGAATAAAGAAAATAACATATTTCAGATGTGGCCATAGGGTATTGAGAGTATACAAGCCAACAGAAAAACACTGTCAGATAAATAATTCTTTACAGTATTCCAAAAACATTAACAATGTTTAGTTTCTGTGCTCACCAGTACTGTAATCAAATGACTAATTTGTAAATACTAAGACTTAACCTTAAAACATTTTAGGTTTGGACTTAGAGTATATTAAAGAGTTAACAAAAACTCTGCAAACTAATTTGGAAAGATTTTTCAGATTAACTGTCCCTAAGCCATGTTCCACTAACTGAATGATGACGCTTCCTAAGAACAACGTGGGACACAAACTGACTCGGCAAAAAACCATGCAGACGCAGTAACTCTGCTCAGGAAAAAGAAAAACTGTACACATTAATGCAGTGTTCCCCAATTAACAAAAAAAAAAATCTATAGATAGCAACACCCAACGAAAAAAGACTACTGCATTATTCTACATGAACTGCACGGAGATTTGTAAACTTAACGTACATGTAAGTTTGAAAGAAACGTTTAAGTCACATTAAGATGTCACTTCAGAAAAGATGCAAGTTCCCTGTCAAACTGCTTCAATCTCCTCTGGACTTTCCTCGAACCATTTTGCATGTAAAATTTAGCAAGCAATTTGAATAACAACATGCATTCAGGTCGTTGCAGATCCCACAAAAAATGAATTTAAACTTCATTTCCATCACTTATAAAGAAACAGGTTTAAAATTCAATACAGTCCACGACAAACAGATGTGCTTCTTGTCCGATGTGACGTCAGGACAAAAGGTGGGATGTTAGCCAGTGTTTTCACGGAGACGCCCAGCTCATCAGGTACTCGTTTCTCACACGAGGCTGACTGTTTGGAAGTGCGAGGTCCCGGCGCGAAGACCTCAGTGAATCAGCACCAACTGTACAACACTGGACTGAACAGGACCACAGACCTGCCCATTTCAACCTGAGAGGACATGACAAAAGCACCATAGGAAAGCAAGAACTGCCATTAGTTCTTTAGGCATTAGGAGGGGGATAATTGCCCAGAGGGCTAAGAAATACAGAATAACCTAACACAGCATCAGGCTTAACTGTTGACAAACTTTTAATATATGAGATGACTTACATTGGATGTCATGAAAATGCCGAGAAAATCAACATGAAATGGGGGTGCGCAGTCATGTAACTTTTCTATCACACACTCCTCACGAATTCTGCCATCTTACAGAAACACTTCCATATCACGTATGTATATTTTATACATGTTCTATCTCAGCGTTCACTGTCACGAATCACGACTCATTCTGAATTTTAAACAGGTTTACTACTCACACTGCCAGCTGTTGACCATAGAGGGGGGCACATAACTGTAAGCTGGGGTCCCAGGTGGCCGATACGGTGGGATTGTCACGGGGTGGGGGGCTACCGGAGCTGGAGAATGGGCTGCCAGCAAAGTCCCTGCAGCCAGTGGGGTGATTTTGAGGATAGGTGTGACAGAATATGAAGCATTTTGTCCCGAAGATGAAGTAGCTGGGGCGCTTACCAGCTGACATGGACATAGTGGCCCCCGCCACCATCCCCATGGCCATGCCACCGGCACGGGGCGGGGCCACTGGCGGTGCATACACGGCAGCTGGCATCCCATTAGGCTGGACCACCGTGGTGTGGTGGATGACGTGAGGTGGGGCAGCATACAGTGGCTGGGTGAAGTAAGTGCCCTACCAGGGAACAGGTACATATCTGTAACCCCCCCCCCACCAACAAACAGATTTCCCTACTGTAGGGAAAAACACGGTAAAACCATAACGAACAAACTCAACAGGACAGAAACCAGGCCGATTCTAACCCATTACAGTGACGGGCACTTGCCTGGGCATAGTGGTTCTGCTGAGGGTAGGGATTCCTCACAGGGTAGACTGCTGTCTGATAGGGGTTTGGAGATGAGGAGTAAGGCGGGACCCCCCCCGTAGGTGGGGAGCAGGACATTTTGTACGGTGCCCCAGAAGCATAACCTGAAAAGGGCGTTACCATGGTGACATGGACAGCAATGGAAATAAGAGATGAACATAGTCATCCAAGTCCTAGAGATCTGTATACAGTCATGAATAAAATGGTCCTTTCTGTATTTTAAAAGTGTGAAATATTGGCACCTGCTTTGTGAAAATGGTGTTTGCAGTCATCTGTTGTGAATACTGACACCACTGAGTGAGTGAGTGAGTCTGTCAGTCATTGTCTGTCTTCAGTGCTCTTAAGCCAAGACTATTGGGAACATTTTGATGGACCACACAGCCTCTCTGCCCATGTCACAAAGATGTCTTCTTAGACTAACAGGACTGGGACTAACCTTGATAAACTGACTAAAACATATAAAATCTAATGCTTACTCCTTTTAATTACTAAAAATTAAACAGAGATTAGAGAGTCCAGCCTGCCTGCTAGTTTCACTCACTTTATAAAGTGCTGTCACAGCGAGAGACACTAAAGCAATCACAGAGAAGTTATCCACTGCCTGCCAAACTGATTTTGTGTAAATTAGTGTGAGCAGTTCGGCATGATTAAACGTAAAAAAGAGAAAGACCTCAGAGAGATGAGAAACAAGCATGGAGTGTAGGAGGGTCAATGAGCTCCTTACCAGCAGGGAACGCCGGGCTGGCCCCAGGATAAATGCCGGGGGAATAAGCAGGGGCAGCTGCGTAACCGACAGGAAACCCTGCTGTGGACGAACAGATGGAGAAGTACAAAAAGCAGAAAGGTTTGCTACACTGGCAGCATACGGAAACTGCTGGTAATTAGGGCCCTGAAGAAGCCACTTGGGTTACCTGGGTATCCAATTCCCTTGGGATTGGCAAAAGGAACCCCTGTTGGTGCAGGGCTGTAGACAGGGTTCATAATGCAGTCACTGTCACAGGAAGGAAGAAAGGAGAATGAAGCGTAAGTGGACATCCGTTCAGGCTACACAACTGGCACACCTCCATCGCTCATAATACTCAGTTTGAAGTATAAATTCTGCTAAACAACAGGTTTACAGATTTAGTACAAAATTGCAGAGCCTTCCTGTTCTCTTTGCATTTCATATTATCTTTGTGTAAACATTCGGTAAATTCCAAAAGTACACAGTTTTTCAGACCTATACCATTAAAAACAGTTACACAGCTACAGCAAATAGCAAACAAAATAATCATAAGGGTAACTTGCAGAAACAGCTTTCAAATAGAATCCCCATCATAATTACACAAGGAGCAATTCAATATGTAACCACTGCCTATTCCAGCCGTGCCCATCCGGACGCCAATTCTACAGCCCCATTCACATCCGAAGCACCCAGGGCCTCACCAGGTAGCAGTAAAAGCAGCGAATGCGCATTCCAGTCACTGACCGTCCTACGCAATGATGACAGTGAAGCTGCACGTACAGCTGCACTTTCCCGAAAATGCACATGGACGTTTCATTAGGCATGGGGAAGCAGGCACACCGCAATCACACGGCAATCCTGCGCTGCGTGGCCTCCTTTCCCGTCCTTTTGCAGCCCTTCCACCGTGCTCATCGAATCCAGTGTCAAAATGCCAAGCTGGACAGACCCAATGGACACAATGGTCTAGCCATGTGTGGCCACTGGGGTCTAGCGCATTCCCGACGCACCAGCAGCCAGTTAGCCACATTTGCGCTGCACGCCTATTGTTAACCAAGGTAGCAACCTATCCTGATGAGTTGGACCTCCATCTCCGAGCAGATCGGACTCGAGAGACGCACACGGCCGTCAGGAACTCCGTATCCCCGCATGCATCCCCGCAGCCCCCAGCTCCAGATCTTCATTCCCCCCGAGCTGCTGAAAAAAAGCATGCTACTGAGACAAGAAAACAAAGAGCTACCCTTACTTACATTCTCTGCCCTCCTTTATCAATTGGTGCTTAGTATTATTATTTGAATCTTTTTTCCTCGTCTTTACTGCTCTAGCTGTGGCCGCTGCGCACCGACCAGCCCCGCTCCAGGTGCGTCACTTCCGGCTCGGCTCTAGCGCTCCTCCATGCGTCCTGAACCCGGGTTTGTGATCCAGCTGCAGCTCGCAGGAATCCTGCTTTCGGCCATAACGAGACAGACATAAAAACAAGAATACAGTATATTAAATCCCACACTTTCGTATCGTTTCGCACGTCGCACTTTCATTAACGAGGAATACTTCTTTAAATAGACCGAATATTTGGTGTCAGTAGAATCAACCAAACCACTCGACTGTTTGTTTGTTTGTTTGTTTGTTTATTTATTTATTTAAATCCTGAACTGGTAAAACCTGAATGGTTGATACTTGGTGTTGTTTCGTCTTTCCCTATCCCGGTCTCAAAGCCTAACAATCTTACAGTAAATGGCAGGTGTCACTTTCCCTATCCTTTCATTTATCTTCGGACCGCGTTGACTTTCATACCTAGAAATGCGTGTGAGGGGTGAACGATCTTATTCCAGGCTGGCCCAGTTGTATGAAGATTACATGGGCCACAGGGTTCCAAAATACAAAATCACTAATAAAAACGTATGCTCCTAATTTGGATATAAGGGTATAGATCACAGATCGCCGTTACTAAACACCATGCTCCACGGAATTTATTTCTTGCCGAAAGTTCCAGCTGTGGCGGCATTTTCAGGTGCTTCCCTCTTCATTTATTTGCCTAGGCCTATTTTTTAATTTAGGCCCTATTTGTAATTGATTTCAAATGATGAAAAACACATGTGAATCATCTAAGGGGCAATAAACACGTATAAATTTGAATTACTAGAATGTTTATGAAATAATCAAATTAGCATTTAAATTGATTTTTGGATGATAAATTCTATTTCTGGTAGATATAACTTTCAAAGTAAAACAATTCTGTGTTTTATGTATTATTGATCATTTACCGAACATTCATGATAGGGTAGGTTTTTCACACCACCTCGGTGTCCACTGGATCTTGTCATACATTTAGGCCTGCATACACTAGCAATGAACATGAGTTTGGGCAGGCTTCGAGAGGCGGTGGAGGACAGGGCGGCCTGGCGTGCTGTGGTCCGTGGAGTCGCGAAGAGTCGGACACGACTGCGTGACTAAACAACAAACAACAACGCTATACTACCAAATTTTGGAAGGTTGAAGTATAAGCTTATCTTCTGTGCCATATTTAATCGGAGAGCTTTTTTATAGGCTGCTCTTACAACGATAACCAGATTCATTTCAAGTAGTTTTCCTTTCTGTTAGACATACTTCGTCTTATTTGATCATATTCCCTTTCCTTCTATATTCCGAAAACATAAATATTCTCACATAAATACAATATGGCGTATATTGCAGCTATATCTCAGCAAAACTGTAATTGTTGAACATAAACAAATACAATACTAAGCGTGGTGTCATGGTAAATTCAGGCAATCATGGACAATCTATGCAATGTTGATTTATTACTGCTCAAATCAGATTCCCAGCGCCATATTCTTGTACAGTCCTGTAAAATGTAGCTCTGGTATTTAAATAGAGTATCACTCCGTCAATAGCAGTCCCACCCTTGTTATTACAAACGGAGGGCAGGCTTTCGTCGGGTCCTGACAGGCACATATTCATCATGTATTTTATCGTCGGGTGGTAATTCATAAACACGGCGCTCTTGTGTTGTCAAATTTCAGAATGAATTCTTTAAAACGTGCGATGAGCTCCGTAAGTGTATCTCGGCGAGTGCAGGCGGCGCGGTAAGCAAGCGCCTGTTACTGACCAGCTAGGACCCCGAGGTTCGCTGACTCCTTTCTTATCCGCTCCCCGGTGTGCGGCGCTGGCTCTGCGCTGTCGTGCATCCGCGGTACCTTTTTTCGGCCCGGTCATTAACAGGCTCCCTACCGGGGGATACGGTAATATTATATCTCCGCTGTATTCTAGTCGTCACCCGTTTTTATTCTACCCCTTCTCTATTTTCTACCATGTCAGGAGCGGCCGGTGCCGGTGCGCCCGGACCTTGTCCGCTCGGAGCTGCTGGAGGTGCGTCCGTAGCGGGCCGACTACCCATTCGGGTCCTGGAGCACATCTTTTCGTACCTAGAGCTGCCGGATCTGATGCGATGCTCGCTGGTGTGCTGGCACTGGACCGCCTGCCTGTCCGATGAAAACAGCGAGGTGTGGCGGGCTTTATGCGTCCGCACCCTGAGCGAAGAGGCACTGCGCTCCGATATCCTGTGCAACATTCCCACCTACAAGGGAAAGGTACCGGTCCAGTGGGTCTATACATGTACATTACCTACAGGGACTCTGGGCTATAGCTTTGGTCCCTCTTAACCGGGCGATTTGCGGTGCATATGATTGCGGTGAAGGTCTGGGTTATGGTGGGTTTTGCAAGGCTGCAGCGCTATAGCATTACATCATGTTATATGGGTCAGAATATATCCGATGGTTACCCCAGTCGAATCAGTGGTGGTCGTTTCTGTTCGTGCTTTTCCAAAAGTTGCTTTTCGGTGATATGCGTGAGTGCACGATAGGTATATGGAACGAAAATCCGGCACAGGAATTTCGAATGAAATCACAGGAACTTTTAATACCAGATAAGAAGACATCTGCGTTGTTGCAGACCCTCATAATTTACTCTTAATCTGACCCCGTAGTGTTAAACCTTTTAGTCTAATGACAACATGGGGAAAGTACTGATTTGGGAAAGAGGGTGTTGTCCCGTATTTATGCAGACATCAAGGTCTTCTTTGGGGCAACCAAATTTGGGCAGGATTACAGAGAAAATTTCTGCTGTCACTGATTATTTCTTGAAAGGCCTTATCGGGAAGAGTTAACGATTTTCTGTGCAGATCAAAATATAACGTACACTTTGTCGCAGTTTAGTTGTATTAAATTGGTAGGTTTTGAGTGACGTTGTACAGTTTGGATCCAGTGAAGAAGTTTTCGTACACGAGTGGGGTCACCTTGCGAAGTCCTGACCTTTTGTTTTGTTCTGACATTTGTTTTGTCCTGACATTTTTTGTTCTGGTGAAGTGTTCTGTAGTTTGTTTATAATTTAGTCCAAAGCAGAGTGAATAAGACCATTTTTACTATCTTCTCTGTCCTAGCTGAAGTCCTACCAACATGCTCTAAGTTCTCACGACTGCTCACGCAACGTCTACGTCAAGAAGAATGGCTTCACGCTACACCGTAATCCCATCGCCCAGAGCACGGATGGGGCCCGGGGAAAGATTGGCTTCTCCGAGGGTCGACATGCCTGGGAGATCTGGTGGGAGGGACCCCTGGGAACGGTGGCTGTTATCGGCATCGCCACCAAGCGAGCGCCTATGCAGTGCCAGGGCTACGTGGCCCTCCTGGGTAGCGATGACCAGAGCTGGGGGTGGAACCTTGTGGACAACAGCCTGCTTCACAATGGCGAGGTTAATGGCAACTTCCCCCAGTGCAACAATGCACCAAAATACCAGGTCAGCTGGCAGACGGCATGTAGCGTTTATCCTCTCAGTTCCCACTGCTATTCTCGTTGCCCACTGTAAACTAACTAGATCAGTTGCCAAGAAGGGTCACCTCCCTTCACTGTGCACTCTGTTCACATTGAGCGTACACTGCAGCAGAGACAGGGGCTGGTACCTTCATGTTAAACATGCTACAGGAATAAGCTGCTTTCTGCAGAAACCAGCAGTGCTCTGTAGATGTCTCAGTTGGCTGCTGTGTTTTCATTATGTGCTGTTGGTTTCTGAGCTGAACTGATCTCGTGATCTTACAGATCGGTGAGAGAATACGTGTCATCCTGGACATGGAGGACAAGACACTGGCCTTTGAGAGAGGATTCGAGTTTCTTGGAGTGGCTTTTCGAGGATTACCAAAAGCCTGTCTGTTTCCTGCAGTGTCAGCCGTGTACGGCAACACCGAAGTGACTATGGTGTACCTGGGAAAGCCTTTGGATGGGTAGGGACACCATCACCAGGCCCTGCTTTGGCAGCAGAGGTGTGCCAAGGACCCCGTGTCTGTCGCCGTGAAGGGTGCCTCAACATTCCGTAATGGCAGATGGGAGTGCCACACACACAAACACACAGCTCACACAACACACACGTGTGTGTGTGTGTGTGTGTGTGTGTGTGTGTGTGCGTGCGTGCGTGCGTGCGTGCGTGCACACGCGCACGCGTGTGCTGTCTGTGGAGGAACCTTGTTTGGGCCATAGTGGACTTAATGAATCTACTAACATGTCTCAGTTTGGACTCATGGACTCATTTACTGGGCAATTTTAACTTGTATACTGTAGAAAGAAACTTTTTATTCAATTTTATCAAGCAGCCTGATAAAATCCCAAAGACTTTGGTTAAAATGAGGCCAAACAAGACAGGGAATGTGGCAAATAGGTAGAGTATAGTTACAGACATACATATTGACCATTATAGTGACATGTAACTGTTAATCCTCGCTGTACATTGTGCCGCCATGGTTGTCTGCTGGATGGCTGGGCTCTTCATGTCAGTCTTCAAAGACTTTAGGGGAGCGAATTAGTGGCATGCAGTCAAACCAAAACCTTGAGCATGTGAGAAAACAGACCCTACTGTAAAATGTAAATCTGCCATTTCCTTGTTTTGTGGTCATGTGGTCTTTCTTAAAGTGTATTTATTGCATTTTATCTTTGGTATCAGTGAGGTTGGAAAGCCTTTAAATAAAGACCTTGTGGATTACAGCCAGTGACATGTAGTACAGTCCCGATTTGTCCTCAGCTCATTAAGAATATATAATTGCCTGTTATTCATGCCTTGAGCAGAATAGTTATTGTATCCTCAAGTTAAAATGGCATAGAGAGATTGTTTTGCCATTCCTAAAAAGAGGTAGGAACCAGGTCAGTGACACTTTAATTGTGGGGGTTATATGACCGGGAATCCTGAAATTATTCGAAGGGCATTGAAACATCCAAACATTGACGCTTCCTTAAACTAAATTAGGGCTGGCCGTACATCAAAGGCATTTTGCTTTGTCAGGGTATAGCGCACATTACCGTCATCCTACCGGGGTTCATAGCTGAACACGTCGAGAATCTGGCGTCGTCCAAGTTCGTGGTTCTTTTCTGGTTCGACGCAGTGCATGTGTATACCACATGAGTGTGCTGTTGGGCCTGTTTACAGAACACCACGCGCACCAGAGCCCGACAGGTAATTTGCTGTAAAAACGAAAGGCAATGGACGGGTATTCCATATGCCCAGTAATAATCTGTCATTTTAAAACAAGCATTTAATAATCACAATATAAATTTGCCTATAATTCTGCTACTACTAACACTACTTCAATGACTTTGGCAGCATGAATGTTGAACAGAAACATGAAATTGAAACACAGAAGATGCAGTGATACAGAAGTATGGTTTCAGTGTAATTTGTACAATATTTTAGAAGTATCATATGTGTCTACATATTGAATGTCTGGTTGAATTCTGAATTAGCACTGCAAAAAACCTCCAAAACAGAAACCTGTTTCAGTGATGGTGTCAAGATTTTAAGGTTAAGGGCAGTCCAAGATAAAGACCACAGATTTTAATCTAATATATGTATACTTGTGTGTGCTCTGCGTTACATCCTTTGCTGCTGGAGATAGACTGCAGGGCCCCTGCGACCCTGTGCTTCATATGTAGTTGTAAGTTGGATTGGTGGATCTATTAAACCATACAGTATGTACACATGCAAACAAATGCCTGTTTTTATAATGTCCGGACTGTAGATTTGTGAAGGTGAATTGTGTTGGTCCAGGGGCTCCCGGTTGAGGCCCCGATGACGTTCAGATTTGTCTGCCGCAAATGGATGGACAAGTCACCGAATTGTCAGATTAATCTAACAATGTTCTGTCTACTGGGAGATTTAGTCAGTACAATAGAAAGACTTTAGTAATGAGTATATTAGTAAGATATGTTTTCTTGGGTCACTGAAAAGTGTCGCTGTTGAGTGAGTCATATATGTGAGTGTTTTCTTTAACAGGATGGGTGTGAGCGTCGTGCCGTTTCCTTCATAACTACATCTACACGTCCAAAGTTGCCTGTCACTCTCATGGAGGCAAATAAGAAATATTTTAGTGGGAATGTCAGGGCTTTTTCTTTTCACAAAATAATTATGGAAAACAAGAATGCAATGTAAAGTTTTTTTTGACCCTGTATAGTTGTTTCTATCATGTAAACTGTAGATTATTCTTTGTTTATTTAATCACTGCATGATGATTTTAAATGAAAATGATGTTGTGTCCGTGCTCCGATTCATTTTAAGACAGATTGGGATACGGTTAACGAAGAGTCCATTGTATTTCTCTGCAAGGTTTCTTGAACTGAGTAGTTCATGTGACTTGGTTTCCGCTACGCGCTTGCTTCCGCAAATACTAAATCAATCCTAGCATTGCAAGATGCAAGGAACAATTCCATACTGCTTCATGCAAACTCGCCATCCTTGGTGGTCTGTGTCGGAGAAGAGCTGGAAACATGGTTGTGAAGTCTGTCCACAGAGGCGTGGAGGATCATGACCATCATGTCTGTGTAAGTTAGGAACGACGATTGCACATTTTAAAATGAGGCACCGTTTAATACAAAGTTCAAGGTCGATTTTTGGGCAAAATTACTCGCGTGCCCGAAAATATGTTGAGCAGCAACGAACTGCGACGAGATTAATGACCAAATCCATACAAGTCAATGATGCATCGGAAGAGCAATCGTATCAGCTCGCTCCTATAAACGTAATTTTTTAACGTGTAATCTGTCTGTGATAGAAGTTTAAACTGTGACGCCTTATTTATACATGGTGACATCCAAGTTGGCCACGTTTTGTAGCGGCGAGACCGCAAGCGGTTAGTCAGGTGGGGGGTATGGTCCCTAAAGCGTTACAAGAAACGGTTTATCGTCTTCCGATTGGATGCGATCTAACGTCAGTTGGCATCAGCATCGTCATTTCAGGCATTAAGACTGATAAAAATTCTTTCCCCGTTCATCTGTATAACGGCAGGCTGTGAGATCAATTATTAATCAGAATTTTCTTTCACATTTCGTTTTATTGTACAAAGTGGCGAAATAAGCAGAGGAGTTTTCATGATTTGACAGGTCAATGAGGAAAATGTTTTCTGCTTTTGTGTTTTCAACGTGGTCTGTTCGAGTCATTGGATCTTGATAGGATTGTGAAGGTTTTCATCAAGCTTTTTGTAAACTGTGCTGTATATTTTCTCATATAATGCAGCCGTGGGCATAACATCACACACATCTACGCAGATTAAGCGAGAAGCAACATGGGCGTTATTAAAAAACCTACTTTTAATGTCTTCTAATGGGAATGTGGCCTTAATTTCTGCACAGTGAATGAATGGTTAGTAACTGATTAATCACACTTAAATGCGAGTCATTTTTTGCTGTATGTAGAAACAAAAGTTAACGGAAATGGAATGGCTTGTAACGTGATCGAAAGGAAACGACTAAAACATCCATCCATCCATCCATCCATCTTCCAAACGCTTACTCAGTACAGGGTGTCGGGATAAATTAAACCGATATATTGCACATATTACCCGTATCTCACTGGATGCTCACTTTTACTTTAGGTACCTACTCTGCTGCAGTTTGTTTGTGTTGTATTTGCATCACAGCTAAATTAATACATGTAAATTTAAATTTAGATGTTAACTGTTAAATATTTATTTTCAGAATGTGTCTGTTTCCAACGTCAAACATAAAATCTGTGAACGGTTATACTCAAGGTTTTTACATTAATGTGGTAATATTAGTATAAATAATTCGATTTAAATGGATTCCAGTAAAGTCACTTAGACCCTAAAATAACTTGTTTTAATTTTGTAGTATTTAATAGGTATTGCAAAAAATCATAGTTTTTGTCATCTCCTTGATAAACTATTTTCTTGAATATATGCCAGTAGTATACCCTTTATTTGGAGTTAAGATTGCTTAAAATTATTTTTGTGCACCAGTGACATCAGCACCATTCAGACCAAATCTCTACTGAATGAAACAAATGTGGTTTATTCAGCCATTCAAAAGGAATAAACATTTTGCAGTAATTCTTTTGTAGTTTTGCTTTTTATTTGAAAACATATAGTTCATCAGTTTACATGGATGGAAGTAAATATTTTACCAATTAACCAAGAAAAAAGCGCAGGAAAAACAAAAAAATAGTGCAGGATATATTACTGTCTTAAAACAATGTAGCAGGCCCCAAAGTAAGCACAACTGATGATATTTTCACTGTATTTCATTATATAAATCACAATGGTGGGTCTGTTTCATTACCCTTGTCTGTAAATATGTTTCAGAGTGTCAAGTCTTATTTTTGATGAGTAACGTTGCTTGAGTAATTCATGGTATGCTTAGATAGGTATGAGCTGGCTCATCTTGGTCAACAGGCTCCATGGAAATTCAGGGGCCAGGCGTGCTGCAAATTCAGATTGACATTTGCCATTGTTGCTCTTTGTTCCTGCATGGGAGAGCCGTCTGTCACATGAAGTTGGAGGTGGCCCAGCCACAAAAATGGGACAGCCCACTGAGTTATGACTTTCTCACACGCCAGCCTCCTTGTCTAACTAGAACCTCGTCATGGTTGTCCTCTCCTTCTGTCTTTCTTTGGTCATGCTCCACCAGTGATGACCATAAGATGACCATCGTCTCAACCTTCATCTCCTGCTTGTTGTGCTTCTCCCTGGGGCCAGCGTGGAACCTTCTGATGCTGAGCTCCTGTCTCCCACAGCGTTCTCCATGCAGACTGGTCAGTACCTAAGAGTCAGAACATCCGAGTGCTGGCAGTTCGGCAGCCTTGCACTCCACAAAGCTCTTACACAGATCTTTTCTAATGAATAGAAATTTGATTGCTGTGATTGTGCTAGGGAAACAGTTGTTTTCTTGAGGTGGACTATGACATACCATCAGACTGAATCATGAATGGATTCCTCCTCATAGGTGAACACGATATGTTCAGTAGAACAGGAATAACGGTGTCTTACTGCTTAATTTATCGAGATGGTTGTTACATCACCTGCTCAAGAAATGAAACTTCACAGTGTCTCAGCTTCTACAAAGGCTTCCCTTTACTTTTATAGCATTTATTAATGTCCTTTTCTCAGCTATTTTTGTTCATATAGATTCTTTAAATTTGGCCTTCTTCCTATATTGAAGTATATTATCAAGCTGTTGTCAAACTCATTTTAGTAACATCTGTTGCATTTTTACGTTTTTGTTTATTCTTACATTGAAACATTGTGACTCCAGTATTGACTGAAACCCACCAGGCCTACAACCATTTGGGCTTTTTAGAGCTGTCTTATCATTACTTGTGAAATCGTTCACATTTAGTCTGACAGGGGGTGGTTTCATCAATCTGAGCATAGAGTCTATATGGTGAGTTTCTCAAGAGGTGCTATTAGACACAAAGGTGCCCCAGTTTATAAGAAAATGTGTGCAAGTGCTGAGGAAGGTTGCACACGAGAAGCAACGTGGACCGCAAGAGGGACGCGGTTTCAGGTGTGGCACTCACTACATCTCACCTCTGTAGTTCACAATTTGCTACTGACTGATTTAATCACCTCTTTCCGGTGCTGCATGCCATTTCAAACAATGTGCATTGTCTCTTTGCTCTAAAAACAGCAATATTTTGATCATTTTGTGACTGGGTGTACTCATTTTTTTAAACCTTTCTCTCACTTCACAGATTCAAAAAACTGCATTTTGTAGCAACTGTCAGCTTTTGTCTGTGCCCAGGGATTTGCCAGAAAATATCGAGGAGCTTCAATTAAATCACAATCCAATTAAAGTACTGCACAACTTCAGTCTTTCTGGGTACCCTGCACTCCGTACCCTGAGCTCGGCAAACACTCATTTGGACTTTGTGGAGACTCATGTTTTCTACAACTCTCAGAAGTTGGAAGACCTAAATTTAGCTGATAATAACCTCCACGCTGGATACCAGCAAACTGGCTGGGCTCTTCACACCTTAGTTCATCTGAGGAGCCTAGACCTTTCAGGAAATGGACTGACAGAAGAAATGGTTTCCTTTCTGCTAGAGAACATGACCTCCCTGGAATACCTGTACCTTTCAAGAAACCTGTTGCTGAGGTTAGACGAAAGCACGTTTCAGGACCTTCACCAGCTGAGGGAGCTGGACCTGGAGAGAAACATGCTCTTTGAGATTGAGGGGGCCTTCAACGGCCTGCAGAAGCTCCAGCGTCTCACAGTGGCCTTCAACCGCTTGCCCTGCTTAATTAAGTTTCAGCTCACTCAGCTGGTGGTACTGAATGCAAGTCACAATTCTATTGAATGGTTTGGGTCCAGCCAAGATTTGGAAGACACCTTTCAACTGGAGACTCTGGACTTATCAAGCAATAGCCTTCTCTTCTTTCCTTTCCTGCCCATCAAAAGCCACATTCAGACTCTGCTGCTTTCCGACAACCACGTCAGCTTTTATGAGCACCTTGCAGAAAACGCATCCACAAATGGGACCAACACAGTACAATTTTCCAATCTGAACAGTAATGTAAGTCAAATGTCAGCCAAACTTTGGGATGAAAGTCTCCATGGGGGCATCTCAACCCTGGAACTCCTTGACATGAGTGGGAATCAGGTAACCTACTTTCCTCAAGGATTCCTCAGTAAGCTGACATCGATGAAGAAGCTGAGGTTGCAAAAAAACTGCTTGGAATCCTTTGACCTATTCACAGAGGAACTTCCCAGTTCTCTGCTTGAGCTGGACCTTAGCAACAACAAGCTAAGCCTTCTCCGTGGTAACCAAAGCTCTTGGAGTAAGCTGACCAACCTTATGCATGTCAACCTGAGCTTTAATGACATCAAACAAATTCCATCAAAGTTGTTTGTGTCTCTTCCTAGCCTTAGATCAGTAGATCTCAGTTACAACCAAGTTGGCATCTGCACTGCACAAAAGGACAATGGACTTGCTGGTTACTCTGACTGTGCGGTGTGGAGAAATATAGTTTCACTCAGAGAGTTGTACCTTTCAGGGTGTAATCTGACTCTACTTCCCCCATCTCCATTCGAGGGAACTGAATTAACACACCTAGAGCTGTCAGACAACACAGAAATCCTCATTGCTGAAGGTTCCTTGTCAAGTCTCAATAGAACTTTGCAGCATTTGGGCTTGGGAAACACTGGTATATCTCATTTTAATTTTACACCATTCCGACATTTAAGGTCTTTGAAGATATCGGGAAATTCCCTCAGCCAACTCTCAGAGTCATTAATGAGCCTTAATTTGAGGTGGTTGGATTTGAGGAGCAATAGGTTGACGACCATTCCACCTCATCAAGCCAGGATCCTCGCCCAGAGACTACAGACTGTTTTTCTGGGAGGAAACCCGTTCAACTGCTGCAGCTTGGAGTGGTACAAACTTTTTGAGGGTACAGAGAGTATGATTATCAAGGACCAGACTGAAGTGACATGTCTGTTTATAAATCAGGGCGAACACAGAGTAGAAGTGAGATCCTGGGCCATGTGTGCAGACAGTGGAATGGAGCCCAGCTGGTGGTATGCTGTCCTCTTCGTGCCTGTGGGTCTCTCGCTGCTGGGAATAATTGTAGTATTCCAAATCACATTCAGACCCAAACTGCTACCAAGAGTAATCAAGAAAACATGGCAAAGGCCCACACCATACTGAAGATTTTTCCTTCCTTCCAGCTATGAGGTTGAATAAGATCTTGTTGAAATGCCGAACTTTTATCTTTAAGGACAGTGGCTTTGAGAACAATAGGTATGAACAGCAGTAATGGTGCAGAGATTTCCTAAAAATATACTATAATGCAATATAATTTACATAGCCAGGCAGCCACTATTATGATGGTTGTATTAGTCATGGGCCAATGCTGGGAAATGCTGTACCTGCTTACCTACTTGACAAAAAAAAAAACCTACAGTAACACATGCATTAACAATCTCACTCGATTGACAAAGTTCAAAGCCTTTCAATCCCTAGATAGTAGGTTTTAGCTTGTGGCTTGAGGTGTGGCACATTTTGTGTGTGAGTGGCTGCTGTGTGCATTTGCAGAAGTCTTGTAAGGCGAGCTGTTGCTAAATGCAGGAAAGGAAACATGAAATTTCCTGTTTCGCTGAGTTCTGCAATTGCCCAGTTTTGTACAACAGAAAAGGTCTTGACTTTGACTACTGTTTCAGAACAATGCCTTGTTACAAGATTTTCTGTGAACTGTTTTCTTTTTGTAAGAATGATGTTCATATTTGCAACTGTGAAGGCAAAGTCCAGGTAGAACAATTTAACAGCCTTTCTCATACACTAAAATCCTAAAGGAGTTAAAAAACAGGAAGCATATTCACTTTATATACTTTAAATATGTATTTGCAAATGATAGGAACTGAAACATGATGAATTTCCATCTGTTCAATAAAAGATAAGAATAAGCTCAGAGGTCCCTTGGTTTAAAGGCATCCAAGATGGTCGGATCGGCTACTGAGGCCCGTTTCACGACCGGATGCAGGACTGTGTCAAGAAGCATGAGCTCAAAGGTGCCTGCAGGTTCCCAGTTTCATTGTTACCGCTGTTGCCTTTAAGTGATTGACACAGTGCTAAAGCCGGGGGTGGGGCTGTGTGTTTACTCTCACTGCACACAGACAGCTGCGTGTGCACTGCAAGGCCCTGGATAGGTGGAGCCTCTCACTGCTGCACTCAGCATGACAGAAGTCAAACGTGCAGGCAAACCAGAGTGTAACCAGAATACCGCTGTGGTGATGCTCTGGGTCGTGGTGGTTGAAGGATAGAGAGAGACAGAGAGAGCTAAATTATAGCTGGGGAGTCATCTGCATACTCCAGCTGGAGATGGAGATCATGGATGGGCTCAGCAAAGACACCAACCTGCAGTGAAGGAGAAACTCTCTTTGGGCAGCATTGCAATGCTTTGAGAGGTGCTATGTTGTAGCTGGAAGAGCCCTCAGGTTCAAGGATATAGCCTGAACTAATGTGTATACAATGCACAACACAGCATGGGAGTCTTTAATAGAAAGCAGTCATAACAGTGATGAATGAGACAGCCATTATGAAACCTCCATGAAGCTACAATACATAATGTCTACATCCTTGTACATCTCAGTTTGGTAGATGTTACCCCACTCTACATTTTCCTGTTTACAGTTGCTTTGTTTACTGTGTCGGGTTCGCTTTCCTCAGCTAGCTAGTCCTTAATGTCACGTTATGTCCTAATGCCTAGTTATGGCTCGCTACCCACCCCCCCTCCCCCGTTCTGGCTTTCTTCCGCATAGTGAACCTTCCACCCACTCTCCAGTGTATACGTCTGCAGTGCTGCTGCATATTTCTCCTTAACACTTAACTTCCACCGCTTCTGTGATTTGTTTCTTTATGAAAATGAAGGTTTCGCTGCTTTTGGAGCGGAATGATTTTACATGCAGTGTGATCATTTATTCGCCGTCACATATGAAATACGCGGCGACATAGCGAGTTTGTACGCAAGTTATTATTGCCTCACTTCACACAGCTGCACACTGAAAATGCAGAAATCCAGAGGCTTTACGAATATTTGTACGTACACTACATTTTAACACCTGTTTGTCATTGACCATTAGTCGTAAATTACTGAACACGTACCACATCTTAAAGAAATGTGTTGAACGAGAGATTAGCTTGTCAGAGTACAGACTGAGTCCAGGGGTGTGGACCGTTAGGCGGTGGCGGCTATGGCTATGTGCTTGGTTTCTACCAAACCATTTTTGGGAAGTTGTAGGAAGCCCCTGATAGGGAGGATGAATGACCAATGATATTCTTCAAACCACAGCACAGGAAGTTAGCATGTTCGCACAACCAACATGAATTAACCCCTTCATGGTTTCAACTACAGGAAATGTATCTTAGCCAAGGGTGAACGTTAATGCACTTACAACCCTGGGTTCTGCCTCACTGAAAAGCTCCTGCTCATGCTTTCCTTGATAACTAATACTACATAAATATTCCGAAAAGTTTTACTCTTTGAACCAAATGGTAACATCAGTAAAACGCTTAATGTGTCCAAACAGCGAAAATCTTATCAAAAATCGTTAATAACAAGCAAAATCCAAAGCATGCTTTTTTGCATTTCCACTCCCTAATAAGAAATTAGTTCTAAAAGTCTTCATAGATTTGTATTAAGATGTGCAAATTACGTTCATAGGCTAAAAGCCAAGACTGACACCTGCTGGCCAATGAAAATCACACCACGCATGAGCTCCATGATAAAAGTCATCGAAGTAAGGTCGCCTCTTTCAAAACTTCACTGAAGTTATAATCGAAAAGACCACCAAATTTACTAGGGATTTGCCTTCAGTGATGCTAAGAGCAAGCTGGTCTGTGGTGGTGAAATGGGAGATGAGGCTTGTGCCTCACCAGCTGTTATACAGCCATCCTCACTTATGACAGTGAGCTCTGAGTAATGACATAAGACAGGCAGCCAAAATGTCATCAATGCACACTTACCTTGCTCATCACCCATGACAGGGTGAGGAACTTAGATTTGAAGATCAAAACAGAGTCTCTGCTCCTTCAGATCAAGGAGTCAGCTGAGGTAGTTCAGGCATCTAATAAGGATGACCTGCATTCTGATTCCCAGTGATGCTGTTCGAGGGTGGTTCCTCTGGGCAGAGGACCCAGAACACATTGGAGGGATGGCGACTCCTAGCTGGGTTAGGAACATTGGATAATCTCCAGGGGGAGCTAAAGTCTGTGGCCATGGAAAGACAGGTGTGGTCTGTCTATGAGGGGTCTGTTGGCCCTCCTCATAAACAGCAGCATGGAGACGAAAATGACAAAGATGAGTAGGAGGTAACCTTACTTTGAAAAACACAATGGCACAGATCACTCATGAGGGTCCATTTTCTTAATCACTATATGATCTTGTTTAATACATAGAGATGCATGTGGTCTTTACATTTCTACCTGGAAAAACAAGCAGCAGATAGGTACCACCTCCACCCCCCAAAGAAGCTGTTGATGGAACATCCTACCCCCTCAGTAAGGCACTGTTACAGAAATGTGGCATTAAACACCACACTCATACACGTGTGCTTTGTGCTTGTAAGGCGACACTGGCAGCTGATCCTGACAGGTAAGACTATGCGTGGAGAAAATCTTGCGAACAAATGTGCCACAGGAATGCACTCGGCTTGCAGCCCACCCACACATGTTGTTTCGCATGTTAAGTCTGCAAACCAATCACCTGAAATATCCACAGCGCGTGCCACCCCCCTTGGCAGAGATGGCACCTTTAAACTCTACATCCAAAAGGAGATTGCTAGAACATCTTTAACCTGACTCCAGCAGATGAGATTGTCTAAGGGAGGCCATGTGGCTATGAAAATATGAACGGTACTGCATTAAAACACAGATTTACAACATTTCAGTCCATATTCAAGTGTTGTTTAGCAGATTAAAAAATTGTTTAAAAACAATGCAAAAGTGGCTTCAGAGCTGTGTAATCACAAGGAACACTTGGCAATAAGGCGCTGAAAGCAACATAGCAGAGAAAGGCCACTGAGTTAGTCAGGCATTATGTAAACAGGATTAACACGAGTAAAATGCTCTGGAAGCCATCTGGCAAACACTGAGGACCTCTGAGCTGCCAGAGGCCATGTGGGAGACACAGCACCTCCTCCTCAAACCCAACTCAACACACCCCATATAAATATCTTTAGGAGCGCTGCTTCTCCCTCAGTTGAGCAGCTCCAGGTAGGTGATGGGCACCCTCCCCTTCTGGTTTCCTCGCTCTCCCATCAGCCAGTCAGAGTCCATTCCCGGGACGCTCCGCACAACAATGACCTGGGGGCAGAGAGATGGCCGTCAGGGCCACTCAGGGCTGCCACCCCAGGCCCCCATGCCACACCCACCTCATCGGCCAGCAGAGAGAGCTCGTTGCTGCCTGCTGCGTCGTAATCATAGAGCACGCGTGCCCTGCGGCTGCCGCTGAAGCTGGGTGAGCCCAGACCAGGGGCCGGGGTGGGCAGGCTGGCCGAAGCAGGGGCCACGGGCACAGAGATGCTAGCTGACGTGGTGCCACTTGGCTGGTTGTTATTGGAGGTGAAGCTGGTGGGGAAGCTGCGGGATGGAAGGACCAGGTTAGGACGATGGATGGCACAAACCCAGTCTCCCAAGCTTCTGGCAAGGCTCACCTGCCGAGCTGTTTCTGAAGGTCCACCATGTACTGATAGCACTGGGCGTAGTAGGTGGTCTGGGCCTCCACAAAGTCATTGAGGCAGCGCAGGTGGTGAGCCTGCATGGCAGAGAGCAGGTTATGGACAGCCTGGCTGTGCAGCGCATCCTGCAGAAGGCTCCAAACCGCCATCTCTGACAGGATACAGAGGTGCGGTAGCACAAAGCCAGGAGGCCGAACAACCTTGGGACAGGATCCCAGAACCAGCCCCCTCCCAAATGACCTGCCCATACCACACCACCTCCCCACTGGCCCATCCCAGGTCTGGCATCTCCCAAAGTTACAGACAAGCACGCTGACGGGAGGGGCTCACATGGGTGCTGCTGACTCCTTCCAGCAGGAGCCTGGTGATCTCTGCCTGCCGGTCAAACTCACTCTGTGTCATCCTCAGCTCCTGCTCGGCCTATGGATGTAAACACCATACAGAGCATGCTCCAGTTGGGATGCGAGTTAAGACACCCCCCCCCCCCCAAACCAGGAGAACCCGAGGCTTGCTTCTGAAGGTGGACCCACAGTCCTCTACCTTTGACTTCCACTGCTCACCTCTAGCAAGCATTAAAAAATAAAAACACATGTGCACAGTGATTGGGGGAAGCACACAGAACAGACTCAAAACACTGCGGGCATGACAGTGGAGCTGAAAGGGTGTCCCGCAGTGTAAGGGACAAAAAGGGCACACAGGGAAAGGCCAGTGCTGCACCCATGGGGATTGGCCAAACGCTGAGGTACGACAGACCCAGGGAACGGGAAGGGGCTGTTTCCTCAGGAAGCCTAAAGGCCACCATCAGAGAAGCACAGTGTCCATACTAAGTGAGATTTTAAACGTCATGAGGATCAGGGTTCGACTGCACAGCTGCCTCACCCTGCAGTGATGTCTGCTGTCTACTGAGCATGTCACATGACAAAGGTTTCATCCTGTTGACTGACAGCGGACGTCAAGCACAGAGTTGACAGAGGTAAGAATGTGGAAATACTAGAAGGTTCTCTGCAGCTAAAAGGCAAGTGAGGAAACATTACAGGGGGATAGACAAGCAAAGCTTCACCAACTTCACATGCAGGTAGCTCAGCATACAAGCCACATTTACCACGCAGGCAGCATCTTCAGGTGGATGGGTCGTGTGTGTGAGGCGCCCAGGAATGCAGCAGACTAATAAACAGATATCTAAGAAATTAGTAAAGGGGTTAAACGTACGTTTGTCAAGCAGTTAGAATGCATACATGGGTGAAGTTAACTGCTAAGGAGTTCTTGGATAAGATACCTTTTACATGCTTGTTTGAAGGCAGCTTGCTGCAAATACCAAAACCCTGTTTGTGTCCCATTTCTGTTCCTAATCCTCAGTTTCCCATGATCCCCTAGTGCTATGAACAGCTGATCAAGGATCTGAAGTTTTCCTGATGTCCCCTGGGAACAGTATGAATCTGGCAGGCATCCACAAGGCAGGAAGTAAACATGAAAGCGCACCGTCAGCGACCGGGTGCGGATTCCTGATGCGTTACTGAGCTGCGACGCTATAAGCAGCCATAAAACCGCTGATTAATGCCACAGAGTACACTTGCACACACAAACTGAGGATCCCTAAGAGAAACTATCAAGAGGGCTTTCAAAACTCAAGCCATTCCATTGCTCTAAGCAACATGACACCATGTTTAAGGTCTAGTACAGAACACAAATTTTAATGTGTTAACCATGCCAAGCCACCATGTGAACCAGAGCCAAGAGCCCCTCGTGGCTGAGCAGGGAAACCCCATGCTCGGAGAGGTTACTCTTCCAGCTTAGAGACCATAAAGGAGCTTGTGTTAAGAGAGGATGATACCCACCGCAGCCCTAGCATCTGCCATCCTTGCCTTCTTCAGCCGGGTCTTTGCGGCATCCAGATCCAAGCGCTTGTTCTGCAGCAGTTTGCGCTCTTTCTGAATGAAGACAGAATGGCTGCGTGAGGAACCTTCCAAAACACCATGTGACAGGAACAACGACTGTCAATGTCCACACATCAAATAGCCTGTAGACTCAGGATCGGCAACTGTGCTCATGAGTTTTCAGCTAATTCTGCAGCTGGATGGACAAGTGTGACAGACACAGGGCACGATGCTCATATGCCCATAGGGTTCGAAGCTGGACAGGGAACTACTGTGGCCTTCAAGGGCAAAGCATTAAAATGTGCTTCAGATATGGCAGCTCAATAAGAAGTACTAGTACTACCAAGTCTCTTTCACTCACACCATATGCCCATGGCACATTAATGGGATTGCAACAGTTCAGTTATTGTAGAGGACATCTTTCGTCAGTTATTTCTAAAGAAAGGTTGTGTTATTTCAAATCATGCTTTAGTTTTACTGTTAATCCAGACAGCTGCTATATGAGATGACTTTCTCGTGATTAATGAAACCCTAAGCTCTTCAAATCTTCAACTTACTAAAATGGTCTTGAAGTCTCCTTCAAGGAAGTTCCTGAAAGGCGTGAGGAAATTTATGGCGGTGTTCTGGATGAACTCCCTCTCTGCACTCCCAATCTGCTTCTGAGTCTCCCCACATTTGATGAGCGCGTTTCCTGTGCACATGTCCAAGCTGTTAACACCCAGCAGCAGCAGCAACCTGACAAGGAGGGTCTGATTCCCTCCACCTTCAAAGCCTCTTGTTCCTTGGCATGGTGTGGAGCAGGTGGAACCAGAGGAACGTGACCCTAATACAGCAAGTGGGGAATCAGAGGAACATAACCCTATCATGGCAGATGGAGCACCAGAGGAACCTGGCTTTAACAGATGCCACATGGCCCACCTTCAACCAGGAGGGTCCAATAACTTGCTTGCTGAAGCATCCAATGACATGACAGCAGCCTAAGAGTTGATGGCAAACTGAACCATGTGACATGCGGAAAGGAGGGCGAAGCAGAGACTTCACTTGGGGGCAGGAATTGAGCAACAGCTGGTAATTTCCACATCCACAGCACATAAAGATAAAGCACACCGGATCACAGATGCACAGACAAAAACAAAAGTCAGTTGTGCACTGTGAGACAGAATAAGGATCCTTATTCTTTCCGTCGGTCCTTGATGTCAAGAACAATCACATGATGCATTTAAAAAAAATTTCTAAACACTGCACTCACCAACTTGCAACAGCAGGGATCCATCTGCTACTCGAACCTGTGACCTACTGACTCCTCCCACACCTCTTCAATGTACCTGAGGCCTTCACCGAAAATGAGTGAGCTGAGCATGATGAGCCAAACACTTGTCTCTTCTGTGTATTTCTACAATATCATGTGCCATGTGTCATACACGAAGCAGACATGCTACGCAGCTCCACCCTATGTTCTCCTGATCCACTGAGACAGAGTAGATGACCTGCTCACTTGGCCTGTGGATAAAACCAGCCATGCGAGTCATCTTACTCAGCAGTGCTTAACGTCTTGAATACAATGAGCCGTCTTCAATTAAATGGCTCAGCATTCCGACCATTCTAACGTTTGTCGTGGTGAAACGCAGCAGAGTTTTTACTTAATGAGTGATTGTGAAACTAAGAATGGCACCCTTGGAACTACAGTGACAGAACAGGAAGTGAAGAGCAGCGACACACAGGATTCAAGACTAATGTAGTGGACAGTGTCAGCAGTGATTTTTGAGGACACGGTCTTTCTTACATGAACAGCTCTGGAAGCTGTTCATGTTGAAACCACACAGTGGCATCGGTCAAGGCCTCACAAGGCTGCTCAGATTTCTTAGTTCCTCATGGTATTTTAGGTGTTTTTTTTTCCCCCAAATCAGCCTTATACTGACAAAACAAAAGTGCAGTCATTTACTGAAGGTCAATCAAACCCAGTCTTGTCAGCTCAAAATGCCATGAGGAAGAGCGGTCATTTTCACACCCAATGTGTATGCGTAGTTATGCATTTACAGAAGTGATACCCCAGACACATTGCTCATCCCCACTTTTCTAGTCCCCCCCCCAACCACAAACTAACAGATACCATAACACCGGGACACGAGAGAGACATTATTGCTTAGGGTATCCTTACCATAAGCAGTGCCTGGCCCAAACTCGTTACCGGAGTCTATCATGGCCTGGCCCAGAATCTCATGGTTGCTCGTCCGGGATGGAGCTTTCTTTTCCAGCTTCTCGTACAAAAACTCCTCTATTCTTACATCTGCAAATTGACCCAAGAAAATTGTTACCATATAATTTGAGACATGAGATGTCCTACTTGTTGTTCATAATGCGAGGGAACCACTAAATGAAAGATGTAAGCAAGACCACTTTAAGCATTCATTAGGTTTCCTCCTAAGAAGGGTGTTCGGACACAACAAATTAAATCTCCAAACTGACAATGACTCAGTTAAGTTTTTCAAAGTTTAGAACTTTGAGGAAAATACAGTCTGAGTTTTGGGAAATTAGATGGACTTATCTTGGATCACGTCTGGGAGTGAATTCAGGTCAAGCCCAGTTAAGGAGGTTCTGAATGTATAACATTCAGCTCCCGGCAATGCAGGACATTTTATTAAAAAGACTGAAAGGAGACACTGCAGATATTTATAGTGCATTAATGTGTAGGGAGACAAAAATGTATTTAAGACATCATATTAACACCTAGCTAATAACTATTTAGTTGTGTGCCAGAGATAACATGACAACACATTCCCATAAATCCTTCCCGGTAACCCTTGACCAGGGGCCAGAGCACAGCCTTACTTGGGTTTGGCTGCAGCAGAACTTCTGTCTGCTTCATGATCTTCTCTGTCCAATGCTTGGTACATTCTGCCCTAGTAAGGAGGTTCTCCAGATGAGCGTCCAATTCTGTTTTCTCAGCTTGCCCAAGTTTTTCCTCAGTATACTAATGCCGGAGTAGAAGGGCAAACAGCACGTCAGAGCTGGAAACAACACATCCGATATGTCCCCCGCATCTGTGACCATGAGTCCCACTCCGTATGTGTAATAAAACGGCAAAGCATCACTCATGTGAGCACGGTGTATGTCCCGCCGGTGACACTATCTGCAGTGCGTGTTTTCTCATGGTAATCTGGGTATATAACCTCAAGGGGACATTGCGCATCAGTACGAGCTGATGAATGCAAAAGATTCTATAACACTAGCAACGAGTCACGTCTTTATGAAGCTAACATACAGCAGTTATTTCTACGTTACGCCAGCTAAAAGATAATTAAAAGCCTGCGATCAGCTGGTGTCCAATTTACTTTCCGCTGCTGGGGCTCCGTATGGATCTTCCTCTGATTCAGTTACTCATGTTCCGTTTATTATCTTCCCAATTCTGCGTAAAGCATTAGCGCATCCATGCTGTTTCTGGACTGTCTTCTGTTAAACTGAAAGCAAAAAGCGTGAAACCAACGCCCAAAAAAGGCCCAGCTTCCTCGAAAGCTGGAGTACAACTAAAAGTCCCGTGACGCCAGCAAGCTAACGTAAATCTGCCCGCTGACGCCAGACTAGTTGGCTAGCACAGATGCTAATGGTAACCCAACAACTAATAACAGGTCTGCTAACGCCAGGCTAGTTGGTTATCCTAGCTGCTAACGGTATCCCAGGGGCTGACAACCCATTTGCTAACGCCAGGCTAGCTGGTTAGCACAGATGCTAATGGTAACCCCGGGGCTAATAACCCGTACGCTAACGCCAGGCTAGTGGGTAGTATCATCCAGCTGCTGTTAGCCTAGTTGCTAACGGTTACCCAGCTGCGTTATAACGTTAGCCTAGCTGGTAGCCCTAATTAAGTAGCTATTAGCGTAGCAGCTGACCAGTCTGCTGACGTTAGCCTAGCGGCTAATGGGAACCCGTCTGCCACTAGCCAGCTTCAGCCTAAACAACTAACTTGTATTTAAGCGAAACCGGACTAGGAATGCACGTTACCCGGTAGCGACTAAGTTTGCATGGTAAGAAAGGGAAACCCAAACCAGTCCCGGTCCAGTATACTATCCTGGAAGATTAGAAAAGAGAGACTATCTTCATTACCTGGACAGCCCGACTGAAGAAAGTACCGGCATCCGCCGCTAATCTTTTAACATTAAAGTCCATGACGGTTTCTAACAAACACACTCAACTGTAGCGAACTTCCCAGTTATCCATAAAGTGGGAGGGGGGGCTAAGCGGCTAATATATGCGCTTCCTGTGTCGGCACCAGGCGGCGTCCCACCCACAGCGGCTCGACTTCGCTCGGCTGGGCTCGGCTCGCCAGTGTTTCTCCATTGCAAACAGCGAGTTCAGGTGCCCAATTACTCTGATTCTTTCTTTGTCTTTACTCTCAGCCACCAAAGCAGTTGCCATTGCGACATCGTTACCCTTCTCCCCCGCATGAACCCTGCATTTTCATGTGCACTTATAGTGGATCTTATCTGCTTACCCTTTATTCTGAAAAGATACAAATCTGCTGAAAGTACTTGACACGAGGTTTTCCGTGCACGTTTTGCTTTTTCCTTACTCGTTTATTTATACCGTTGATCATGCTTTCTTATATTCACATCTTCAAGTACTTCTTGTGGATATCCCATTGTACAATGGAAACAAAGCAACGGTTACATCAGTTGTTTACGGGTCGTAAGTGTTCCGCAGCCAATCTGTACGAACCAGAACATTTAGTTCGTTTAGTCCCACTAGCAAGATCTTTCAAGAGAAAGACCACGATTACAGCAGCAAATACAATGGAATTTTTTTATGGTTGAGTGAATATTAATTCCACATTCGACTAAAGTA
Source organism: Gymnarchus niloticus (assembly GCA_009936485.2). Taxonomy (NCBI): domain Eukaryota; kingdom Metazoa; phylum Chordata; class Actinopteri; order Osteoglossiformes; family Gymnarchidae; genus Gymnarchus; species Gymnarchus niloticus. The sequence goes on from JAACJT020000001.1 coordinate 12,077,741, forward strand.
ATCATTAGAATAATGTTACGCAGACAAATGAAAAACAACAGTAATATATCTGTTTAAAGGATCTTTCCGTTCAAAAGTCCTCTTATCGTGTTTCGAGCTCACAAAATGACACTTGACAAATGATTAATCCAGTATCCGCCCTCTGTTGATTATTTTATTAATGGAAATATAAGAGCCTTGGACATGTCTGTTCGATGTACTAAAATTAATCGGTAAAATGTTCGTCTAAACTTTCCACTACTGTACACTAGGTGGCACTATATGCCCGCGGTTATACTGCAGATATCAAAATGTTTTTCAGGTTTATTGGGAAGCACGGCTTTAATTTAATTCTGTACTAATTGATATTACATTATAATAAAATTATGTATGTATTGTGTTCAAAACGGTGCCAAGAATCATCGGTTTCACTTATTTTTTATTAATTTAAATTTGTGCTGTCAGGCTCAGAGTCGCTTTTCTAACCGTACGGCACGTAAGAAGTCTATCACAAGAAAGCATTGTCCCCCCATAGAGAATGAAAGAATTAGATGTCAACTAGCTGTGGTGAATTTGGTCCAGATGTATACGGAGCCGGACGTGTGCAGGAAGTAACTGTTGTCTTCATGTACCGGGTCAGGAAATCCAACTGCCTCTTAAGCAGGTCTACAAAGAGCGGGGTTCAACAGACAGCAAACCCGGCGATGTCCTTTCGCCCACGTCCTGCTGCCTTCACGCTGGATTGCACTGGTAATATGTCTAAAGCGTCATCGGGGTTTTGTAGCTGCCTCGCTGCGCACGTTGGGCGGAGACCCTTTCGAGAGTCATTTGCTGAGTCAGCACAGCTGGTCCACTGCACAGCTTGTAAAGATTTTGACAGTCCCAATGCACTTTACTAAAACCCCCCACTAGCAAAAAGCAGCTGGTGGGAATTTTATAGATCTAACATGTTACAAGTCCACACTGTAGGCTATGCTCTGTGCTTTTATGTGCACTGATCCTTTTGAAATAGAACCCTTAGCTTGTTGTTTGGCACCAAAATCTTTTTTTTTTTTTTTTTGGACATGGTTTCACCTTGCTGCAGCACAAGCCATTTTTGTGAATTCTGTCAAACATTCTGTTTTGGGAGGGGGTAGGGGGCAGAGCTACTTGTATGACTCCCTGTAGCATTTGCCATTTACCATAATATTATCAGGCTGAGATTTCAAAAATGTACACTGAGTTTCTAGTAAACTCACATTTTAAGCCAGAATCTAAGACTGGGGTCTGTAAATGTTACGTTTTTAGGCATTTGAATTGGAGGGAAATTGGTAGCTCTTTCTGAACACGTGGAAAATCATCCTAGCATTTTTTTTTTGCATCAAATCAGAAACCTTTACAAACAATCTTCTTGTTAGAAAATCCAAGACGTCTGTTATAAACAGAACAACGCTTGGTGTCCAGTTTCAGGAGCAGGACAGTCAGTGGTGCTAGATCAATGGGGTGACCACAGCTAATGATGCCGGCTCACTGAGGAATCGCTCAACAAGCACAGAGCTGTTATGCCTTATGTGGGGCTCAGCTGTCAGGCGGCGCATTGCCTTGCCATAGAACTGACACATGATGTCATTAGTGACTGACTGGAGTTTGCAGATGTCTACATGCACGGGAATGCTTGCTTGGCTGGCAGAGTACCATTTGAAGAACCAATCCTGACCTGACACTGGCTGGTATCATAGCAATGAGGTACTGGAAGAGGTTACATTCTCCATGCATCAGTCAGCTTCACCCTAAACTGTGTGTATATTTAAAGTATGAGAGGGAATCACATTGAGATGAGTTGCAGTTGGACTTTGGGATAGATTCTTGTTAAAGGATGAAAGGCAGTTCATGATCAGGACACAGGTCCTCCAAATTTATACTCTGGGACAGAGATAACCCCAAGGCACACTATGATATCCAAGGCTGGTAGTTGATGTCAAACTTAAACACCTAGCTGTAGTTTCTCTGTAAAAACAGTATCCATCCATACATGAATCCTTCTGTCCATACCGCTTCACACCTACATCATGGTTATGGATTTTAGGAGGAATCTGGTGCCCCCAAAGTAGGTGTACATAAACAGAGCTGACACTCAGTTAACAGTTACAAATTTAAACATTTACAATGTATGAACCAGCACGGGGTGGGGGGGTTCCTTTTGTATATCTAACACCATGTTAGCATGTAACAACATTCATAGAGGAATCTGATCATTCAACGTGAAGTATATTACAAAATATCAAATTTGCAGCAGTTTCAAAATAACAGTTGAAGTCAATGAAAAATAATTAGCCCATATAGTTCCCTCTATACTGTAAATCATTGTCATGATGGGAGAGTGGAAGGACTTGAAGGCAGGTGTGGGATAAACAAAATGGGTTTATTACAAAACAAAGCAAGAGCAGAACTAGAAAATAAACCAGATCAAAGGGGATCAAACTTTCTCCCAGCTGACACTGTCAAGGCTTCGGATTGGGTTGATACTGGGGTTGAGCCGACATGGGGACTGACAGACCGATTGGGTTTAAGGCAATGCCCAGAGGGTCCCACTCTAAGTTCTCCGGTGGGGCATCGCACGGGTCGACCCAGGCTGGGTCAGCTGCAGCTGAGGAGTCAAGTGTTGGCTGGGTTGCTGCTGAGGGGTCAGGCGGGCGCAGACGAGACCTCGGAGGACGGTGGTGGACTGGGCTGAGGCGACGCTGGGACTTCAAGGGCCAGGTGCCTGGAGCATGGGCAGGGAGCAGCCCTATCAGGGCCAGGTGCCATAATGGCCTCTCCAGGGCTGGGTGCCGTTGTAGGTTCAACCCATCTCTTCCACCTCCCGCAACAGAAAATGGCGGGCAGAACAGCGGCTCGCTGAGGGGAGCTGGCGGGTGGAACGGCACCAGCTTCACACTCAATAATCCCCCTTACCTCCGTAAACAAGTGCAAGATCACCACTGCCTCATGTGGATCCATGCCAGGGTTGAGTCGGGCAAGCATCAAATACACTGATAAAAAGAGATCCTTAGCCTCAGGGAACTTCCAGACCACAGGGTTTGTCCTAAGCTCTAACATGAAGTCCAGGAGGGCAATGAAGTCTGCTGGTAGTAGACATGGCCGTTCCCGTGGTACTGGCTCTCCCTTGATCCTCTGAGGCCAGGGTACTCATGGAATCCAGTCCACAGGGTGTATAGAGGCATAAAAACAGGGGGGAAAGCCCAGGTTAGTGGGGGTGTTGTAGAGCCCAGTCATTCTGTCACGATGGGAGAGTGGAAGGACTTGGAGGCAGGTGTGGGATAAACAAAACAGGTTTATTACACAAAACCAAAGCAAGACCAGAACTAGAAAACAAACCAGATCACAGGCACACAAACTGGGAAACCTAAGCAACCAGGACCACATGGGAGCAACGTTAATGGTTGGACTAGGGAACACAGGACTGGGAAGCATTTTTATACATGACTAACGAGGGCTCAAACGAGAACCGGCTGGAGATGGAAATGAGGGTAAACTCTAAACAGGCGTGGGTCATTAGTCCCACGTGAGGGAAGAAACAGGAGGGCCAGGAGACAGGGCATGACAATTATGATGTTTAGGCACTTCAGTTTTCGCACGAGTCATGGATGCCGTGCAGGAAAACATGAAGAAGATTTCTCTTGGTTCTCTTCCTTAAAATGCTCACTTTAAATAATACCCATGAGTTACTCTGTACTGCTCCTGCAGTGGGTCATTACTGGCTGTCTGCTACATGTATGGAGCTGGCAGGGAGTATCTCATTGGGAATCTCATTTCATTACTGTGACCTACCAATGAAAACAGGACATCAGTCAAGTAGTTTGTTTTAAACATACATTTACTGTTATGTCACTTCTGTTCCTGCACTATTAAATATAGCTAATAGTTATTCCATGCATCAGACATATTGGGACATTGACCACAACAGATCCAGGGGACCTGTTGGACTTGGGGACATGATGGCCCTCTGGACTGTACACTGCCAGGGAGAGTGAAAATGCTTTGGGTGTAATGTGGTGGATGAGGTGAACATGATACCTTCCATATCATCAGGGTCTGCAAGGTAGGCTCATTACCGCATCCTGACCATTTATGTTGTACGCTTTTAATAAACAAATGGATATTGATGGATAAGTCAGTATTTCTCATCTCAGTGTCAGCACCTGCTTAGTGTTGTTGTTGTTTGTCCATTACCATGCTTCTCTTTGTAAAAGGTTCTTATATTGTGAGGTTTACATTAAAATACCTGACCCCCTAACCCATTTATGGTCTGATTCTCAGCTTCCTTTAATCGTGTGTATCACTAAAAGGTCATGAGTATTTGACTATATAATGAGGAAACTGTATGTGGAATTTTCACAATAGACACCTTCATCTTCACGTCCAGAGACAAAACTTAAAAAAGGTAAGGCTCGAGTCCAATTACAAGAAATGTGCTGAGCATTGGAAATTGTTGAAATCTGAAGGAATTCCCTTTCAACTCACAGAGCAAATAGCACCTGCTTACTCATTTGTGTGTCTTTCATAACAGCATCCGTTAGAACTAAAAGCCCCATGTAGGCCTCTTATTCCACCCAGGTGTTTGTAAAATACCTACAGAGTAAGGGAGCCTCTTCACTTCCTCAGATGGCAGTAGGTAAGGGTTCCATCTCTGATGTTATAAGTCCCATCAGACTGTGAGTGCAGGTGTCCTTTTGAATGTTTACCTGGCTGTGGTCTTAAGGAACAAGCCCATATATGTCAGCATCCAAGGTGTCCCTTGCCTTATGTCTTGTGAAGGTCAGGTATCCCATCAAAAAGGTTTCCACTGCCTCGGAACCAGTGATTGCTGGGATGGCGGAAGACTCACTGCAACCCAGCACCAGTTAAGCGGTTATGAAAATGAGGTGGAGTCTTACAAAGAGGAAGAATACGGGAAAATCTTTGAAGAATTGAAGGCAGAGGGTATTTTGACATCTCCTGCTCAGAAACCCTTTACAAATTTGCCATAAAAGCTGTGAGGTTTATGGTTTAATGGTTGCCTCAGGCAGCTCAAATACAATGACAAGAAATACTAAGCTGTTTTTTTGACTGCTTCTCTATGTCAGATGCGTGTCAGTCTGCTTTGGATGTTTATACCAGATATTCAGACAGAAGCTGGTAATTGTATTTATATCAAGGATTATAATAATCCCATGATATCAACTGAAATTTCATGGAAATAAATATTAAGTTCACTTCATACATCATCATCATCATCCACTTTCGGCTGCTCCCGTAAGGGGTCGCCACAGCAGACCAACAGTCTCCATCTCCTCCTGTCCTCTGAACCCCACTCTTTCATACTTTAAATCCTCACCATTCCGCTGTCCTCCCTCTCATTCACACACATATATTCTATCTTAGTCTTACTGACCTTCCTTCCTCTCCTTTCTAGAGCATCCCCCCACCTTTCCAGGATCGCCTACAACCCAACCCTGCTCCCTACTCTCACTATAGATCACAATGTCATCTGCAAACATCATCGTCCACGGGAGCTCCTGTCTGATCGTGCCTGACAGCCTCTACCTCGAACACATCTGTCACTCCTACCACAGACCTCACCACTGTCACAATGCCCTTGTACATATCCTGTACCACTCTTACATTCTTCTCTGCCACTCCCGACTTCCTCATACAATACCATAACTCCTCTCTAGGTGCCCTGTCATATGCTTTCTCTAAGTACACAAAGTCACGACGCAACTCCTTCTGACCTTCTCTATACTTCTCCATCAACAACCTCAGAGCAAACATTGCATCTGTAGTGCTCTTTCCCAGCATGAAACCATACTGCTGCTCACTAATCATCACCTCCC
>JAACJT020000001.1:12083674-12134293 GCA_009936485.2 Gymnarchus niloticus
GGCCCGGGACTATGTAAAGCGCTTTGTGACCGTGCTCCGTGTTAAAAGCGCTATATAAATAAAATTGAATTGAAAAATTGAATTAAAGTGGTAAGAGCTGAGTCTGTGGCTGCTCTGGAACCCCCCCCCCCCACCAGCCAGTTTTGGGGGTCTCACACTACACCCCCCTTTGTAAGTGACGTGAATTTGCTAGATGATAGCTAGATGCTCGAGATGTAGAGAGGGAGGCACAGTTATGCAGGAAGGGGTGTGTGCACACACCCACAGATGCAAAGGAGTGTGAACGGAAACACTGCATTTTACCATATTAGCTTAGGTTGTAGACCCTGGGTCTCTGAGTGATGGTGGAAATTCTGCCCTGGAGACATAGCCAGCTTGACCACAGTAGACTAAGGAGCGTCTCCTGACTGCTAAGGCCCACGTGTTATGCCGTTTCCTCACGTTTGCAGGTTTGCCGAAGATGCTGGTGATCCGGAACTACCATGGAGTCCCCAGCCCGTTGTCTGGACCCCCGCTAAACATCCAGCCCGGTGACATAATCGAGTTGATGGGAGCAGACCTCCACAGCGCATGGTGGCAGGTGAGACATTTGGACCAGATGGATCTCCAAACATTGGCCAGTTCTGGGAGCCCTGTTGAGGTGCTGGGATTCGCCCACCCAGGGACCAATGAAATGAAGCTGGGGGCAGGGTAAAACAGATTGTGCCTGACTGTGCGTGGGAACCCTCCATGGATCTCAAAGCCCCATCTCTGTTATCACTGTTTCTGTTTCACTAGTCAATGTTTTGAAAGAAATGGGAAGTCAGTTTAGCAGAAACTCCAAACCATGCTGCCAATATCTGCCATGTTTTATACAATATCCCAGCATGCACTTGGAATTGCCTATCTGTGGTTCAGGCCACAGTACTGGGTTCATGTGTGGAGCTAAAAAACTTGAACGCTCTGTTAGAGTTGCGTTTTTGCCCCCATGGTGGGGGGGAATGTAAGTCAGTATCCTTTACTTATTTCAAAAATGAGAGCACGCCCCAATGAGGCTGGTTGATCTCGATGGACAAACCCCAGAAAATGTTGCGGTGCTCGTATGACGAGGGTGCCATTACGCCCTCCACGGTGCCAGACAGGTACAATCGATCACTGCGATTGAGTCGTAAAAATGGGTGGCTCGCTGTTTGCTGTAACAGGGTTATGACTTTAATCTTTATCGCGTGCTGGTCTGAGGCCTCTCTGCTACAGCCTCATTATGCTAAACGCATCACGAACGTTTTAGGGTCCAGTTTCAAATACGATTATTTCCACATGGTGATTGCCTGGAAAGTTTTTTCTGCAGCACAGAAGAGAAGAAGGCACGCAACATGTATTTATATTAGGGCCCTTAAGTGGCATTTAATACTAAGCTGGCGTGGAGAAGCTTTCGTTTGAATTAGGTTTGTGTCGCAGCTCTACATGAATCAATAAAAGGCACGTTCCTCGTACTGATATTTGTCATTTTCCATGTGGAATGGGCTCATGTTACAGTTGGTCAGCACTCTGCAGGCATATTACATGTCAGAGCTGAATCACTGAAAAACACTGACATCCTGAACTTCTATCTGGGGGGACATGTAGATATGCTTGTTAGCTTCTTGGGTAAAGTTGGCGTGGTGCAGTTACAAAGTTCAAATGCTTTTTAAGGAATGCATTAAGATTGTGTCCTGTGTGTCTGCCCTGATCCTCTCTGGAACATTGGGGGGCTTGTTAACTTAATTACTGTGGGAAATTAAACAGGGTGATTTTTCATTTATTCAGGGTAAAATCCTCTCAACGCGAGAAGTCGGATTTTTTCCAAGCAATGCTGTCAAGCCATATCCTTGTGTAAGTATGAAGTCTTCAGTTTTTGAATATGTGTGCTTACTGAGGCAATTCTCAGAAGGCCGTCCTTGCATATATTATATCATAGACAGATTTCTCCAAATGCCAGCTGTGACTTCCCTCTCTCGCTAAAAAAGTTACCTGTGTCGGATTTTGTTATGATTTTAGATGCTTTTTCACATTTAATGTAAAGCCACCCTGTTGCTGGTGAACAGCTCCAGAGTGTAGCTAATGATTAATCTTTGTTGCCATGCATCACCAGATGTCTCTGATTACCAGGGTGACCCCGGGCCCACATTTTAAGATCAGATTGCGGTCATCGCGTCATAGGACACAGCCCTGAGTGTGTGGGCGATTCTTTAAATACGCTTTCCCGTCCACTCACTCTGCGTCAACTTCCCCCGACAGGTCCCCAAGCCAGTGGACTACTCGTTACAACCCTGGTATGTCTTTAATTGATGTGCACACTCCTAATGAAAGCTGACGACGTGACACCTGGAACAGCCCTTTAGAAGAGATATCCCACACAGTCGAAGCCTTAATAATTAGAATGATAATAATAACGATAATGTTTTTATTTATATCGCACCTTTCATACATAGATGTAGCCCAAAGTGCTTTACAGGAATACAAAAAATGAAAGTAAATGAATAGTAAGAAGAGAAAAACAACATAGAAGTAAAATAACACAAAACAAAATATAGACAATAGAGATAAAAATACAAGAAAACATAGGCAAACAGACAAAAGGTAGGATCCTGTGCGATGAGTGTATTCAAAAAGTTACAGTAGATATAAAAGAATAAAAGTAGCTAAAGTAGACATTAAGGAACATAAGAACCAGTTAAAGGAATTTGTCAAAAAGCCAAAGTAAAAAAATGTGTCTTTAATAACCTTTTAAAACTGGTAATCGACTCGGCTTCTCTGACAGTTCTGGGTAATGTGTTCCATAATTTTGGGACAAAATGGCTGAAAGCTGCCTCACCACTATATTTATGTCTAACTCTTGGTATGCATAGGAGTCTGTCACTGCAAAGTTCTATGAGTGTGTAAAAAGTAAATAGCTCAGATATGTATGAAGGCGCTAATCCATTAAGTGCTTTATAGGTAAGTAAAAGAACTTTAAAATCTATTCTATAAGAAACCCGAAGTCAGTGGAGATGGTAAAGAACTGGAGTAATATGATCTGATTTCTTTGTTTGTGTTAACAATCTGGCAGCAGCATTCTGAATTATCTGTAACTTATTAATACTAGATTTTGGGAGGCCAGTAAGAAGAGAGTTGCAGTAATCAAGGTGACTGGTGATGAAGGCGTGAATCAAAGTTTCAGCATCTTTTAATGGATACGGAGTTGAAATTTGAACCCTTTTCATGCTAAAATTCAGCATACTGTACAGGCTTTTCAACTTTCTGGCCAGCGCCCCATTTTTGCAGGTAGTGATTCTTCCCAGATGACCACCAATGTTCCTGCAGGGTTGTGACTGTGCTGTAGGGGTTTGATGGGGGGACTGCCTAGGGGTCGGAGTCCTGATGCTCCTGTGAATTTTGAGGTTTGCCGGACCCATGGAGAGACCGCAGGCAGAGGCAGAGCTTGGGGGCCGGGGGAACGGCACCTACTTGGTGAGGCACCGGACCAAGGAGAGTACAGAGTACGCCATCAGCATCAAGTGAGTGAGCCGAGTGCAAGCCTATCCCTAACACACTGCCCCCCCTACAGTAACCATTTAGGGAAAATTGCTATGTTTACACATCCATTGGTTACACTGTGCTTCTCCTGCCTGTTGATGGTGCTGGACAAGGAGTTTGCACACCAGTGTGCTGAATCCACAGCGTCTGGTCACCTATTACAGCAGTGGCTCGGTCTGGGTCCAATGGTGATGATGCGGAAATTGCACTCGTCGTTTAATCATTTCCCACAGGTACAACAACGACATTAAGCACATCAAGATCCTGGCCAGGGATGGCTTTTTCCACATTGCAGAGAACAAGAAGTTCAGAAGTGTATTGGTGAGTGTCCACACTGAGCGTAATGACCGTAACCATGGCACTTTTCCGCTGCGGGATTACGGTAAAGGATACCTGGGATCCCCTGTAGACACCCCCCATGCTTGTGTCCCCCGTGACAAACAGGAGCTGATAGAGTACTACAAGCACCACTCCCTGAAGGAGGGTTTCAGAAGCTTGGACACAGTGCTACAGTACCCCTACAAGGAGTCAGAAAACAGCGCCATCCACAGGAGCTGCCGTGCGGGAACAAACAGTGAGTTTAGGAGGTGATGTGTGGCTGTCCGTTAATGTGGGAGCAGCTCAGAGAGAGGAGGGGAACTGCTGTTATACCTTTAAACAGCACAAGTAAATCTGAACTACTTTATAAATGCACTGTGTCGCTGAATATCACATTTATTATGACACTTTTTTGAACCTGACTGTTTTTATGAGGACTATAATTCCATACATATGTCCATTACCTCTAAATTTGTTTGCTCAAGTAAAAGATAGCTGCTTATCATGCGTGATAAGGTTGTATTAATATTGAATGTTACCTGTATTTACAGTTTGCTTACAAATCTCTACACCACCATTTTTATAATGGTTATGGTACAATTCACACTTCTACAAACATACACACGGCAGTTTGCAAGCTACAATGGTCAGAGGGTGGAGCTCCCCATCTCAGAGTCACATGGGACAGGCCACAAATGTCAGAGCTTCCTAACTCTGTGTAATATGGGGCAGATTACAAAGGTCAGAGGGTGGAGCTTCCTAACCCTATGTAATATGGGGCAAATTACAAAAGTCAGAGGGTGGAGCTCACTGTGTCTGAGTCACATGGGGTGGGCTGATAGAGAGTGGGCTCAGAACTGTTTTCATTATAATGCCATATGTGTGTTGGAACTACTGGCAGATTGTTGGCCTGCCGTTTTATTTCTGCAAAGCCGTACCTCCAGAACTGAGAAGACGACACACCACTTGATTGTCTTAGAAATGCTGTCTTTTGTTTTGCCCTTGATGATTTTCATGACGAATGCTTTTTGCTAGATGAATCCTCGGCCTGCCATCTCTGCCCGTTTGCTCCCCCAACACGGCTGCCTTCCGTGGCCCTTTTAATCCCACCTTTTTAGCGTGCGCTTCAAGGGACAAATGGACAATCAAACTGAACACAGAACAGATCATTTCCCCGCGGTGACCGGCTCTGTGCCAGGAAGGCCGCTGCAGCAACATTAATGGAAGATACCCTGCAGAATGCGTGCAGGCAACATTATGGGCTGTATGGAGACGGCAGGCCGAGGATTCGTCTAGCAAAAAGCATTCGTCATGAAAATCATCAAGGGCAAAACAAAAGACAGAGTTTCTAAGACAATCAAGTGGTGTGTCTTCTTCCCAGTTCTGGAGGTACAGCTGGTGGATTAGGCAGTACTAATGTTTGGATATGAAATATCCTGACTAATATGACTGGCCAGATGACTGAAGCAGTCTTCGGTTCTTACGGTTTTCCACCACGGGGCAATGAAGACCCCCGTGGCGTTGTGTGCCGCCCCCCTGCTCCAGCCCGTGACACGGCCTTGAGTGCCTGCCTGTCAATCCCAGTGCTCCTAGGGCGGTGGCTCAGTTAATCCCGCAGACAGAGATTCCTGAATGGTGACCCGACTCCCCCTGCGGCTCCCGACAGCGCAGGCAGGGACGTGTCTGAAAGCATCGATAATAAACATGTTTCTGTCTTCGTGCTAGCAGGCGTGTTTCTAAACAGAGTCGTGACAAATGTGCCCCACTGTGAAGCCTCTTTCATATCCAGCTTTTCTTTTCGAAGAGGGAAAATCATACCGATGTGTAATATGATGGCATACATACTCGCACATATTATTATGAGAAACTCAGCATGAATGAGTGTGATAAACATCCATAACCTTTACAGAAAATAGCAGAATACTGGTAAAAAAATAAACACAAAACGAACGGGTGTAGACGGACTCTTAGCCGAGCCCGAAGCCGAACAAAACGGCTGATTTACATATAAACAGGCAGGCCGAATACAGGCACCGAGACCCAGGGGAAATTTTAAACAGAGCTTCAGGCATGGCTATGAGGCGGGGGGCGGCTCCTTCCCCATGCCTGAGCACAGGGATCTACACGATGCCCTACCCCTGCTGCTAGGCATCACCAGCAAGGTGGTTGGGCCACACTGCAATAAACAGGAGACAACAGCTCCACCCGTGGTCCAAACCTGAGGGGTGGCTATGGGTTCCTTATGTAGGGCAAAGATGTGAGCCGTACTGGGCTCAACACTGCCCCCGCATGACCACATCACATTGTTGACCCCGTTCCCATAAAGGCCCCATCGTTAGCCTCCTACTGCGGGGCTTTTCAGACACGGCCGAGCTCGGAGTCTAAGAGGTCAGCTTCCAGGTTCCTGTTTACTGCAGTCAGAATGAAATGCGCTTCTTCGTTCTTCTCCCCTCAGTGCTCTGTGGGCTTTCCTCTGTTAGTCCTGACAGCTACAGCCCAGTCCCACCCAGCTCTGCTCCTTTCTGGTCAGGTACTGGTGCTACTTTCCTGTCCAGCCTTCCTCCGTCTTTCCTCCCTCTTTCTTCTCCTGCCTTCTTCCCCCTTTCCTCCTCTGCCTTCCTCTCTCTTTCCTCTCCTGGCTTCCTCCCTCTTTCCTCCCACACCTTCCCCCTTCTTTCCTCTCCCATCTTCCTCGCTGTTTCTTCTCCCATCTTCTACTATCTTTCCTCTCCCAGGTTCCTCTCTCTTTCCTCCTTCTTTCCTCTCCCACCTTTCTCCCTCTTTCCTCTCTCGCCTTCCTCTACTGTTCCTTTCCCATCTTCCTCCGTCTTTCCACTCCTGACTTCCTCCCTTTCCTCCTTCTTTCCTCTCCAGCCTTCCTCCCTCTTTCTTTTTGTCTTGTGCTCCCTGTCTGTTTGCTTTCTCTCCAAGCTCTGTTTTACCTGTGCGTGTGCATGTGGCTGCGCGTGTGCGGCTGTGTGTGTGTGTTGCTGTGCGTGTAGGTGTGGCACAATGTTACAGAAGCCAGTCAGACACTTTTATGCTCTGTACCCCTGGGCTTCAGCCTCCTCGTCGCTGGCAGGGCCACCTTAAGGAAGCCAGTTGGGAGAAATAGACAAACCCATCACATTGGAGCAGATTTAGGATGGATGCAGCTTAGCAGCAGAGTCTAGCCTGTCAGCACACCCCGCCATCTCAAAGGATTCTGGGAGAAAAACAACACACTGCTAGCTTAGCAAACACAAGCTGCTACATGCCTGCTGGCAGGACCATTTTGGACAAGTTTAGGAGTTTCTTCAGATGCAGAGGAAAAGGCAAAGCAGAATTCCTAATGACATTTCATGGCCTGAAATGGTTGTATTTTTAATGTAATGTAGGCTGAAGTACCTCCTGTACTAAAGAGCTTTACTCTTAATAAAACTCAAGGATTAAGTCCCTGAAATATTAAAAGCAACTTATGAAGGACATGGCTTTTCATGTATGCCAATGGACATTTCCAGAGTCTCTCTTGTGCTTAGTTGGGTCTGATGTCATCTACTTTGCAATCAAGTTCTTTATGTGCTAAACAGGTATGTCAGGGGAGTAAGTGAGTATCCAGGAGGCCCTCTGTCTCCTGTAGGGGATGCCACCCCCCCTCACTGAACACTCTCTGTCATTCCAGTGCTCAGCCCTAAAGTGGTCGGCATCGCCATCGCCAGGTATGACTTCAGCTCCAGGGACATGAGGGAGCTGTCCCTGCAGGAGGGTGACGTGGTCACCATCTACACCAAGACGGGTGCCAATGGCTGGTGGAGAGGGGAGGTGAACGGCAGGGTAAGCACAGAGCATCCTGGGGGACCAGCAGGCCAGGAGTGAGGGGGAATTGGGAGTGGGACAGAGAATTCAACCCCCTCACCATGTCACTTCCAAAATGTCACAGAGCATATTTTCCTTCAGAGGGTGTCACCAGCAGTTTTCCAAGTCGCTGGGCAGTGGTGGTTAAGTGCATGCTGGGATGGGCACATGCTATCTGAGTGGATGCTGGGGGGGTCGCTGAAAGTTCTCATTCTAAACCAGTCCATCAAATGGAAAGGTGGAGGAAACAGGTTGATTTGGATCAGACTTCAGGGTGGAGGTGAATTTAACATCGTTTGAATGGAGGTCCAGGTAACGGATGGTAGGCTATAATCTCAAATCTCACAGTGCTGGGGAAGTGTCCCAGCTCACCCCCCTGCCCTCCATACTGTTGTCATGGTTTCCTGCTGGGGAGCCTTGTCAGACTTCTTGGCTTGTGTTAACTCCCTTCTTTTGCCTGCTCGGCAGGTGGGCTGGTTCCCCTCAACGTATGTGGAGGAAGAAGAGTGAGATCTTCGCCAGCCCCTACCCATTGCTGGGCATTATAGACGCCTTCCTGGCCATGCCTCCCGGTCCCACCCAGAGGGAGCGCTCTCTGTGGCCTTGCCAGCTGGGGCCCGTCGGTCGGCCTGTCATGGAGGTTGGGGCGGGGCACCAGACAGCTTCACCCCACCAATGACTGTTGTCTGTCCTCCTCTTGCTGGGAGTCCATTCGCTCATAAATATTTAAGCAGGAGGGACTGGGGGTCCATCCGGAATGCTCCTCTGTCCTGAGCTTGTTGGTGTTCCTCGTACCCACCCTCTGGGCCCCAGCTCCGCCATCACGAGGCTCCCGATCACCACCGACGACCAGCCGGGAGGAAGCGAGACAACAGGATACTGCCGACTGCCCTTGTCCCTCTCTTACTGTTTAAACCACGGGAATCTTTTATGTTTTTGGTACATTTGTCAGAGAAGACGAGCTGTAAGCCGTCACGGCTTGTTGATCTCGTTTCCTGGTGACGCTGGCAACATCGGGGAGTGTGTGCCATACCCCCGAACTAAGGTTCCCCAGTGAGACCGGGGTGGTCCTGTCTTTCCCGTTAGGGGCTCTTACATGGTGCTTACAACTCTGCTGTTCAGAAGGACCCTGCTAGAATTTACAGACTGCTTTTTCTTAATCCTACAATGAGGAGAGTGTACACACATTTGACAGAATAATTACTCTAAACCCATGTGTTACAAAACACTGTGAACTGCATGACAAAAGTAGTAATTACCCAGCAGATTTAAAGAACTACATGAACGGATGTCTCAGTGCAGTCAACACAGCACTTAGTCACTTAGTCACAATCTTCTTAAAATAATGACCTGAATCAGAAAGAATATCTTTTTTATATACAAAGTCATATTTATAGTATGTATATGTATTTGATGTCATGTTATATACCGGCTTGGTATTGTTAGATTTAATCAATGTGACTAAAGATTAATGTGTCTGCCATGGTGGAATCACACCCAGGGTGGAGAGAGGTTTGTCGCTAGCTGCTAACTCATACTGACGGGGGCATGGCTAAGGGATGGCGTCGGAGCTCCAATTTAACGGACGCAGAGGAGAAGCTGTCAGAGAGCTTCAGTGGGAAGAGTTCGAGGGCTGGCTCAGGCTGCACGGTGCTGTCCTTACGTCAACGCCAGTGAAGTTCACTTCATGGGGAAGATGCCTGTCTTTCCTCATTTTACTTGGGAGCACTGGTCTAACCAGTGAGAAATCAGTGTCTGCTTGTCGACTGTGGAACAAAATAAAACCAACTTGTCAAACCTTGTATGCTTTTCTAGAATGCACTTATCCAAAGCTGTTGTGTGCCCCAGATAGATAGACATGAACAATATGGCTGCTCAGCCTGCAGAAGCCGCAGGGTGGGTGGCTGGCCCTCTCTGAGGGGAGACACAGCACGACTCAGTGTCAGCACAGCGCCTTGCTGACTTGCCCTTGAGCCAACAGCTCTGTGGGGGATCCAGATTGCAAGAGCGCTTGGGCTGCATATTGGACCACCCGAGTTGTGGATGCATCTCTCCTACGCTGTTGGGCTTCAGCTGGGCAGCTTCTGCAGAAGCCAGGGAGGTGGGGGGGGGTTATCGTACCAGGCTAAACTTCACCTATAGCTGCACATGATGAGTTTTGGCCCAGGGGCTGCTGCCAACCTCCAGGGCTACCCAACAAACACAGGACCATAAACCTCGTTTTGGCTCCTAATGAACCAAGCAGGCCTCAAATGAATTTTAAATGCAACTTCTCAGTAATTGATTGAGTTACTAGAAACTGATATTTCAATTTCAACATTAAGACATTTTAGGTGTTTAAGGCCCAGAGATCAAGCAGCACGAACACATTTTGTTATTTAGGACACACCAGTGCATTTAGCATAATGGAGCATAAAGTTCAGCTTCTAATGCTAAATGTCATGGTCAGCGTGTGTCATAGTTACACCTAAAAATGAACTCCCGCAGTAAGGAGCGTCCATCTTTCTGCGTGAGCCGTGACTGCCGAGAGGGCTGGAACAGGTCCTTGCAGCTATTTTATCTCCACTAACCTTACTCCACACACCTTAGGCTCAGTTAAGCTGGTCCTGTGTATTTCTGTGAGCAGTTGGTACAGTAAGGTCTTTATGCACTTTTGAAAGGATATTTCTCTTTTATATACCTTATCTTTTTAGGGAAGTTCATTAATTGATGTCAGAATACAAGCATGAATACTGTTGTTATACATTTAACATTTTTAGCTGTCTGTATTTTATAGTTCTCTGAAAATTTTAATTTAATTGTGCAAATACCCATAAATGAAACTGATGTAATTGAATCACTACTTAAATGACCTGTACCTGCAATGTGTCTTAGCTCCCACTAGATGTCAGCCTTTAAAAAATGCCAGTGTCTATTGTTCTCTGGAAGCTTAGGTAGTGGTATTAACTTAGCCTGTTATGGCACCATTATGAGAGTCCAGTGTTTCAGTCTGCAGATATATTCTGAACCGTACTGACAGCTTTTGAAACAGCGGACCACCTGCATTGTGCAGTTTAGGATTCAGGGGAAAGGTGACCAATATACTTGTTTTCCTCGTTTGTGCATCTCATTCCACCAGTACTTATGTAATTGGCTTGTCACTGCTTTTTAAGCCGTCAGTGAGACCAGCGCCCAGTCAGGAAACCTGCCACACGCACGCACTAAATAGCTTTCGGTCGCTTACGCTGGAGGTTAGCACTTCGCCTCGCGTCGGGGCTACACAGAGATGCAATAACTGGCTTCCCAAGCTTCCGCTGCAGTAATCTGTCAGCACTCCGCTGATGACAGCGATTTAACAGACTGCAGATGCACACGGGGGACAACTGCAGCGTAACCAGAAACAGCAACAATCCTCGTTTGGCTCCTCCGTCGTCAGAATAAGGTTGATGGGACCGGGCCTCCTCTTACCTTCCTGAGTGCCACAGCTACACAGCAGGAGGACCGAGGCCCTGAACGTTAACAAGACTCCATGCATCACGCCCCTAATGCTCCACATGTATGCCGTGCTTCATTTACTGCTGATCAGACACTTTGGACCAGTGTATTGTGTCTCTGAAACAGTCTGGCCACGCAACCTGGGTGCAGCCTCCCATGACTGTGTCTGGGTTCTCCGAGTCCTATGGGATTTAACCGTGCGCTCTCGTGGCATACAGTTTCCCCCAGACCATGGGGACCGTGTTGCTCATGTTAAGGACCTGCCATTCTGGAGATTCTGTGGAGGTTCACAGGAATGACACAGGAATGATTTCTTGTTGGCTGGTAATGTGCCTGACAGTAGAGGAAGACTCATGCCAACCCACTCCTCTAGTCTGTGTGTGCTAACGGACCAGCCCCCCTGCTTTAGCCTTTATGACATAAGTTGATGCATTGTGCATGTGGCTCTGTACAGGGTACCTGTGCACTGTTCTCAGTCTGTATGAGCGCCAACACTTGATAAACATTTCTTCAACATTCCATGAATGTAAATGCAGAGAGTATGAGGTCCCGAAATGGCACGATTAGAGAGCGGCCACGAAGGAAAACAAAATGACAGCCACCTTGGTATCAATTCCCTGAGAGAGACAAGGCCACTAGTGGCCGTGTGTGAATGTGACCCTGAGCTTGAAGACCATGGAAACAAGCCACTCAGGTTTGACGGCACCACACACTGCTATTGAGACTGTAAATATGTACGATGTACAGCATTGAAATAAAACATATTTGTATTTTTGTTTGACACCATGCTGGGTTTTTCATCATCTCATCTCTCTTAATTACCGTTGCTCCTTTACTGGCTTGATTAGCTCATTTGTGTTATTAAGCGTGCAGTAAATTAAATCACTTAATGAACTTGACTGCAGCCGAGAGCTCGAGAAGCAAGATACTGAAACGCCGTTGTACTCTGGTGTGGTGGCATCCTGAAGTAGTACGTTAATCATGTTTGTGTTCATTTCACTAAAGCTGGGCACAGAGGATCAGTAGGTAGCACCATCACCTTCATGTTTTGGGGATTGAATCCCACCCTTTGGTCTTTGTGTGTGGAGATTACATGTTGTCCCTACATGTAATGTAGTTAGTTTCCTCCAAAGATCCAAAGATGTGATTTGGCTAATTTGCATCTCTAAATTGCCCATAGTGTGTATCTATACGGGTTGGCATCCCATCCAGAGTGTACCCCAGCGATGTGCCTTGTGCTGCCTGGGACAGGCTCTAGGCCCCTCTGAGACCCTGAACAGATAAACAGTTAGAAGACAAATGGATGGTAACCTACATGAGAAATGTTAGGCATGAACTACAGAAGAGTTGACAATCAATATGTCTGATCCAGAATTATCTATGTGCGTGACTGCGTTTTATCTCACTGGACCCAATTTCAAGGTCTTCACTGGTTCTGTTATTCTTTCTGTACACAAGATGTCAGATTAATAGCAGATAAAAATCTGTAGGTTACAAATTGCAGGGGCAGAGCATCACAAGTATAGAGTAAACTGTGCTGTATTGTCATGACAACATGTTTGTCCCACCGTGGCCTGGATGCCACAGCCACCTGCTGTTTCTACGGCAAGCATTCTGGAAAATGTGGAGTCTCAAATTTCTCTCCTGAGTTACCGCCTACGAATCAACCCACAACCCACCTACTGGAAGGTGTCTCTCATGTCCGTAGCGCTCAAACTCAATAAGTTGGTTTCAGGTGTGTCCACGAAAGCTTAAGCAGTCTGTGTCACAGCCACGGTGACTTCACCCTAGACTGCCCTCTTGGGGATAGCTGCCTGTATAGCACCAAGGGTGACATGATTTAAGTGGTAAAAATAAACCCAACGGCTTCCTGCTTAATGGACCGTGTGGCCTGGTGTCCTGTTGATGGGTTGTTCCAATACGTCATCCTGACAATGAAATTATAATAAATGCTGACCTAATGATCCCCCAGACAGAAAGAGGTCAACACCCACCTGCGGCATAACATCAGAGCCCCGGCGTTTGCAAAGATGACAGGGTGCTCATGAGTACAGATGAGTGCCAGGCTTTGTGTACCATCCTCAGCTGCTTCACTATCCCTGTGTGCACCGTTAAAACTTCCATCTTCTGCTTACGTGCTCCCTTCAGCTGATGCGTACAGAGTGGTGTCTCAGGAATATTGTGCTCTTCGTAAAGGCAGTGACGGATCGAGCTGGACACTCATGTTTTGTGTTGGTCTCGCCCCCGAAAAATGAGCATTTCTGAATGGTACCAGACCTCTCGGGTTCCAAGTGCTTGATCTCCAGCCTTGATTCTGAGATTAGTATTCAGGTAAAGCAGTCAGTCTGAAGAGTGACAGCAAGGTGTGAGGTACTGGACTGGAACTAAACCACGTGCGTGTTTTTCTCTGGCAAATACAGCATGATGGAGGCTCAGAGAAAGTTCTTTTTCAGAGCTACTGTGAAAAAAAAGAAATAAATAAAGAAAGGGTACTGGCTGCCGCGTGTTGAATCCCATGTGCCCTAAACTGCCTCCAGATATTTTTCACTTTCATTCGTCATTCTGAAATCTGATGCTGTCAGCGGCTCCACACAGGAAGCCGTCCGCAGGTCAGTGCAGGAGCCACCACGTGTCCACGACTTGCTTAATCAGACCAGGGCTGAGTTACCATTCAGAAGACTGTGTTATCGTTCAGCAGACTGTGTTACTGCTCAGCCGACTGTGGCACCAACCAATTGGCTGTATTATTGTTCAATTACATTTAACAAAATCAAATGTTTGGGTGAGCAGGTCACACGTAATAAGGAGAAGCAGGTGAGTGAGCAGGTCAGACGTAACAAGGTGATGTGGGTGAGTGAGCAGGTCACAAGTTATGAGGTGGAGCAGGTGAGTGAGCAGGTCACAGGTAATAAGGTGAAGAGGATGACTGAGCAGGTCAGAGGTAACAAGGTGAAGCAGGTGAGTGAGCAGTTCACAGATAACGAGGTGAAGCAGGTGAGTGAGTAGTTCACAGGTAACGAGGTGAAGCAGGTGAGTCACAGTTATTAAGGTTTTCCTGTCACCTGTAGGTTGCCAGTTTGGACCCACCTGGTCCCCTGCTGGAGTACTCAGATCCTGCCATTTAAAGAGGTGAAAACAGTACGTGCTTTTAAACAAAAGCTCATCTACATAGCTGAGTATTTACATAGTTTTAGCAAAAAGAGAAAAATTCCAGCCTAGTAATGTGAGTGTCCGGATTTTACCTTGCCAATGATCGGAGCCTCCCGTCGGGACACTGCGGGGAGGGGGAGGAACATTAACCTAATAAGGGACATCTGGCGCCCATTCATTAACTGGACCGCCGTCCCGTCGACCGTCTGAAGTGTCATTTTTCATGTAGGCCAGATTCCGTTTCACGCCATGAAGAGCTTTATCCAAAGGCAGGGAAAAAGACAAAGGGGTGGAAAGAAGAGAAAAGGCAGCAGGGGTCCTGTAATTACCTTTCTTTTGGCAACTGTGTCGGGCCATCCGCAGCCCCCCTAGGTAAACACATCAGAGCTGAAGGTTCTGGGCCGTGACCCATGAGGCGTGTGCACCATCAGCATGCTAGGCTGACCTGCTCTGGCACCGATTTGCTGGCCGAAGTGCGTTCCGGTTCTAGCAAATGCAGCCATGCAAGTAGACATGTTTCTGACGGGCCTACATATAGGTGTGCATGCAGGCATTCATGTCTGCCCCCGTGGCCCCGCCCACATAAAGGTCACACGCTCCAGTAGGAGACCCGCTTTTCCGCCCTCCTCCCCTTGTCCTTCCACCTTCTTTGGTTGTCAATTAGGGCGTCTCCTTTGATGCTGAGCCCAGGCTTTGGCAGCCGGGGTCGAGCCCGGCCTATATCACGCTCGGCTTTCCCACACGCCCCCGAGCTTCCCCGTAGTGTTTTCACCGTCTAATTTGAGGGCGTGATCTGCAAAAACAGAGAGCTGTGAGGGATACGAGCCTTCCAGCTTGACACTGCGACACTGCAATGGAAGCTGTAGCAGCTTCATGTCAAGATCGCGCTGTGAGAAGACCTGACAGCGGCTGTATGTACCGTGACTGTGGCTGCTCCGTTACTCCTGTAAAGGACTCATCAACGTAGAACACTTCACAGTTCGACAGCAAACTGTTTTTAAACCATACAATATACAGTATATATTATTTCTTGCATCACACTAATGAACGTATTGCTGGGAAACCGGTAACCTGGACCCCAGACAGAATGTTCTGGAGAAATGCCATCTGTACACCTAAAAATGATATGTAAACAACTACAAGGTTAGTATTTAAGCAGAATACTTTTTCTTGCCGCTGAGAATTGGAGTTTATTTTGTTTATAAAAGACATTTGATCTTTTTTTTAATCTTCCTTTGCAAATTTGTCATAATGAAATGTCCCTCATCAGCCTCTGAAGTGAAAGCATCACGAACTCTAACCCTAAACCACAACTCTAAACTCCAAACTCTTAAATCTAAACCGTAACACATTGAACTATAAAGCCTAAACCCTAACACTGAACTCTAAACCCTAAACCCTAAACCCAAACCCTCCGAAGTCTGTCGTTGATCCGCCTGTCCCCATTTCTGCAATGACGGTTATCTCTTCAGTCCTGCATTGCTGGGTCCGTGAGGATGTCATGTTTCTTACCCCTGCATGAAACGGAATCTCTCAAGATTTGACACCAGTTTGTTTGTTTATTGTCAAGCCTTTGTTGACGTACAATATACAGCCGGGTTCAGAAACAAACGTTCTGTGTTCTGTTAGGTGTTTGTACCTTACAATAACGCTGCACTGGTTTAGCAGTGGAGAAATGAGGTTCTTGCATGTGAATCGATCTCTGTTGATACTGGGTGATGATACTGGTTGTTTGGGTGCAGCAGTGTTCTAAATACCCTTTCCGTTTGTTTTGGTTAATTTTCACCCTCTGTGTTCCTCTTCTGTTCCATGTAAAACAAATGTACATTGTACAGACTCCTGCCCCCAAACAGGAATTATGCTGTCAATTTTTGTGTTTTTCTTTGTGCTGAATCCATGATCAGGACACAGCTTATGTGGACTGAGGTTTGGTGGCGTCTTTTACCAGGGTTGCTTAGCACCCAAAGTCGAGGTTTTCCATTTATTTTCCTGTGTCCTGCTTCAAGGAGACCGAACAGACAACAAAACCTCATGGTTACAAATTCAGCAGAGTGCTACAATGCGACTCAGTGCTACCAATGGGGGCGGATGTGCAGTGAGAGTGAAAACTCTTATGATCCCGCAGTGTTCATGCGCGCGCGTGTGTGTGTGTACGTGCCTACCGTGAATGTTATTTAAATATTCCATCAGCCTCACTAAACTCAGGAGCCATTTTCCTTCTCAGTAAGGGTTCTGTTCAGGCCTGAGACTCTGCTGTATTTACATCGCTGAGGCTGAACGCTTGGGTCAGTGGTACACAGCACCACACGAGGTAAGGCAGCATGTCACTCAACCGGCTTGCCATGGTTAACATGCCAATTTTTAATCAGGTAACTGTGTGACAGAAGGTATTACATAGCAATGAAATGATGCAGGGAGGATTAATGGTAACACCATTAATAAATAACAGACAGTCAGAGATCAGTGGCATCACAGAACAATAGTTTCAAATCAGACAGACGCCATTCCATCTGCTCGCTCGTAGCAAAACGTTGCATCCATGAAGTGGGAACATTACAAGGACTGCAGTCGGCACACTGCAGGTTAAAATGTGCCTTTACATCCTAAAACTGAGCTCTGCTGTCCAGACAAGGCCACCAGCAACAAACCACTAAATTGTTTATTTTACAGACTACCCAGTGCTCATAAAAACAAATATTGTGTCTGATTATTGGTCCATTATGCCAAACAAGCAAATAAAAAACTAAGCATTTACTGTATAGCAAAAGTGTAATTATTTCTGAATAAAGTCACTCAGTATCTTTGTTCATCTCTATGGTTTTCATTTGATTTGCTTGTCCATCCCTTAGATTTGCTTGCAGTAATTATCATTTTAATTTTATCCAGGCGGGGGTCTCAACCTTATAAGGGCTTTGCTCCTCAGCGCCCAGAACATGTCGCACCCCTGTTGTTGGGCTCTACGACACCCCAGAACCCTGCACTCAGAATGGCGGCGCAGCATTTGCACGCCGCAATGCTAGGGCATTTATGTTCAGGTTGCTTAGCTGTGGGGCACGATAAACTGGGCCTTGTGTGGATGGCAGACGTGCCTCATGTATCCAGCTCAGTTGTTCCAATGATACAGGACACACAGAGGCAGCCAAACCCCAGACCATCAGACCGAACAGAAAAACAGAGACTCAGTCCAGTGCAAACAGCTGAATGGCACCAGGCAACTCTCAATTATTCACTGTGTTTCAGCATGAGAGGTTACGTGTGTAGGTGTGGAATCTACTGAGTTATTTTCCTGCAACATGAATGACAGACCAATGGCACTAAATTGGGCACTGTATAACACTGGACATGCTATGTGGCCTGGGGCATAACGTGGGGATTGTGAGGGGTTAGCCACCTCAAGCGAGGAGAGCAGGTGCAAGGGAGGGAGGGAGGCAGCCATTTGTATATAACAGAGGGTGGTGTTGCTCAGAAAGTCTACTCAATTCCTCAACAGTAAAGTCTGAAAGCCGGTGTGGTTTTTGGGATAGATGTTTGTTTCTTGGTGTCAAATATAAAACTAGGACATGAATTTGACATTAAATCATAGAGAAATGGGATAAAAACAAAAGTTCAGGACATGAAAAATTCACAACATCATAGAGAGTTGTGTACACTTTAATTGACTTTGGTCAGCTTTGTGCCCCTTAAACTTTTATGTCGCACAACCTGCAGGCAGGAAGGGCTGTAGAACAAAGCAAACATGAGGGAGGGTCACCAGGTTGGGGCAGAATCTGCAGCCAAACATCACATCAAAATCATCCCAAAATCTGCCTACAACTTGGCAACCGAAAGCCCGGTAAACTGCAGGGAAGACTTGGTGCTCTGGTGTAGTAGATCCTGCAGGCACACTGAAACAACTCACTAATGCCATGATAGACACAAACACTTAGCACGCATTGTGCTTCTCTTCTTGATATGTTGGCCTTTTCATGAAAAGAAAGGCCATCAGCATTGGGCCTCTTCTTCTGCCTTAAATTATGGGATGTAACTCCTTTGCTGCAATGGAAGTGAACAGATCATTAAACTGTTCAACAGACCAAATGGTCCACTTTAAGTGTGTAAAACAAATGAAGCTATGGTTTGCACATTTTATTATATTGCTTGTGTAATTAAGTATTCACAAAACACATATTGTTTACAAAATAAAAATGATCCTGGGGACAATAAGCAGACCCAGAGGAGCCCACGTGAGTTGGAAAATGGCATAACCCTTCTGTTCTTGTATTTAAGAGGAATAAAAATCACAGCATTTAGGTGTAAAGGAAGCAACTGAAATTTCTAAAGAAATCAATACGGCAGCTATAGATCAAGACAGCGTTGACACTTGTGATAGGAGTCAAAGACAGACTGAACTATTGGTACGTCTCATTTGAAGTCTCTAACTACCAGATGAGGCTGGTGTCTATCTCTAACCATTCGAATAAAAACATCTCTGTTGGAAAAGTAAAGAATCATTAAAAAAATCAGTGCTGTTTTTCTTAATTTATGATTTATCTGCATTGCAGAATTGTGGATCGTAAATCCTGTGAGATTTGGAGAAAATATGTTCATTAACTCATAAAGAAAAGAAAGGTGTTTCAAGGTCAGAGCAGGATAATGATTTCCGGAAAGGCTGTGGTCATTTTCTCACATGGCTCCGATAAGGATGGGTACCAGGAAAAGGCTGATTTATTGCATGTGCAGTGGTGACGAATTCAAATGAGACCATAATGCCTTTCCCTTCTGAAAAGAAGTATCACTTGCACCGTGAGCGTTATTCGCGGTGTAGTATGCCGTAATGAGCCTGAAGTGAAGGTAAGCTCTGGGCAGCTCTAGTCTCCTGCCCAGCGATGCCATGGAGATCACCATGGAGATGTGGAGGTAATTATCAACACCACAGGCAATCTGGACTCACACTCCAGTATGGGCGGTGCAGATTTGACGATATGATAAAGAACACAACAGGATGACACACATGCACATGCATGTGCCTTATTGGAAGGGCATAGCACTGTAAAAAAAAAGGAACACGTGTATTGAAATGGGGATGACATATTTTAAACATACAACTTCAAGTTTTATTTAAAGAACTTGAATCCAAGGATATGCAGAATATATATGTGACTACTGCAGTAGGCCTTCTACTACTGTGGCTTCAGAATGACTGCTCAGATAAACCTAGAAGGATTTCCCAGCCAAAAATTTTAGTGCATCCACAAAATGTAGCTGGAAAGCACGTCTTAACCACTGAAGTTACGATTGAGGGAAAGCACATTCTTTGGCAGCCATTTTTCGGAATGATCTGAAGACCTTGAATCAGAAACAGGGTAGGTGAGCCTTGTACTACGCCACTATTTAATATGCATTAGGCCAAGATGTCATGGCTAATACATTAGTAGTCAATAGCTAGTTAGTAGCACATAAAGCTTAGAGGGGGAATCAGAAGATTCGGACATAAAGTGGATTCTCTTAGGACAACTAGTTGGACAAGCAAACATCTGAAAAGCCTGAACCTGTAGCCAGAACCCCAGGATGATTATTCAAATGGGGCACTTCAAGACAGGCATTTCATGGCAGACAAAAGGGGAACCCCTAAAGACAACTGCAAGTCCACAAATAAATAATTAAGCCTACATGCTCCTTGAGCTTCAACAGTTTCTTACTATGATGGTTTTATAACATAAAACAGAGGGGAGCAGGAGAACCTGAGAAAAGTTTGGTTCTTTTACCAATCCTCAGCTATGAAAAGCTAATGGCTCCCCCTACCCACATAACTCAGCTTGTAGAAAGGAAGAATTAGGCTCGGCTGGTTTAGTACATTAGTAATGAAGTGATTAAGTCTGGTTTGGCCTGCTTTGAGTTGCACTAAAACTCAATTCAACATGGCTAACTTCCTCTTGGTCCCATTTCAACAGAATTGGCTTGTCTTGCTTTTTATGGAACATTCTCCTCAGAGACACATGCCGGAATATTATCGAGGTGTTGCTTCTACTCAATGAGAATACTTTACACGTGTTTCATAAAATCTTCATTGTCCATTTTCCATGTGTATTGTTGTGAGTTAAACCAGTTACAAAGACAAAAATAAATTTGTGCTTTATCTTTACAGTTGACTTTTGGCTTTGACTATGTGTGTCATTAATAAACGTGTCTTTTAGCCAGGAATGTATAACTTTGGTTTTTTTTTCCATTTCCTTGACAGTAAATGTTTGTGTAAAAACCACTGTTTGCAGAATTTCGTGTGCACACTCCACACTTCAAAGGAAAAAAGGAAGCTTGTTCGAATTTCAAGAAAAGATTCAGAAGGCATCTCTTCAGAAGATGTTTTACGGCACCTAAAATATTAACACATAGTTAAGATGCTCACCGTGTGGCACTTTGTCACAGCACTAGACACTTAACCCTGCTAACGGTGTTCAGAATGTCCTCAGGAGTACTTCTCCCCAAATGTGTCGGTGACATTGAATTATTGAACCTTGAAAAAAATCATTAATCACCAAATATATGAAAAGCACATAGTCACTACAGCAGATATTTTTAAAGGTTTTTTAAAATGTACTACTCACGCACCCTTCTTTTGCTGATTATTGTTGTTAATAAATACTAAATAATAAATAATAAATAAATCGTGTTCATATGGTTTACACTGAAATGCAATACTATGGAGCCTATTTTATCCACATAAAATGAATAGATCCCAATTGCTAGTTCTGTGTCTCTCGATGCCAATATGAAAAAATGATAAATTATTCAGAAATCTCCATGGAACTGTGTGTCCACCACAGGCTGGTGCACTGAGCACACACGGTCAGTCTCTTTAATGTTTGAAAAATAAAGATTTCTGTTTAAAATGGAAAAATCAATGTCTCAACTGTTTTTTCCTATCCTCTCATTGATTCAAAGACAGCAGTGCTGACTTTATGCAGTGAGGCAGGATTTTGACCAAGGTCACTAATCAAAACACACCAGCCGAGTTGAGCTTCGTCCTGTTACGATTGTTCGCACATTTGGTCCGCTTCCTGCTCTGACTCCACCTTCCCAAACCACAGCTGTGCTGTTCAGAGATCCTGGACTCTCCACACTGCAGTCAAATGGAACCAGCTTATTGCAAACCTGCAGTTAAACTCCAGACTCACTTTTGAATACTTCTGCAGTTGAGGTATTTATATGACATGTTAAACAGTGAATCTGACTTGAGAGAAAACACGCAGCCTTCCGTTCCTCTTTCTGCGGATCCCGTTGAGTCTTGTATGCCCAAGTCACTCGCGGCATGCAAGTCTTCACTGACATTCTCCATAGCACCCTCATCAGCCTTGCTGCCCCATACATACAGTGCATATTGTGCAGAGGGTTCATCTGCATGCACAAAGCAGAGAATGACAGGGAGAGGTGACCTAACTTTTTCAAACAAAAAGACAAAAAACTGATTTTCCTGCGCAAATATCCAATAGAATACAATTTTCTAAGTATACGTCATGGAGAATATTCTGAATTAACTGTCACTGCGAAGCAGTTCAGGAGCTGACTGTCAATCTGTAGAACACTCAATTTCATTGCCATTTCAGGGGCAGGTACAGTGCACCTTAGGGTCTGTCCCTCACTTTATCATCTCCCCATTCTTGTATTCCCTGTCTGAACACCAAAGGATCATACTCCCAGCATCCTTCATGCCTTCTTATCATCCGTCCGTCTGTCCATCCATCCATCCTTCCATCCATCCATCTGCTTACCCAGCATAGGGTTACAGTGACATCAGTTATTCATTTCCCAATTAGAGCGTTAGTTATGTGCTGAGTTTAGATCTGCCTGGGGCTAAAAGCTGTCACGCTTCATAGAGTAGAAAAGAAGATGAGACCTGCTTTTCTCCAGAGACGTACAAGGTGGTTGTCTCACCCTGGCTTTGAAGAGTAGCAGTGCCGAAGAGGAAGGTGTCCCCGCCGCTGGGCTCCCCGAAGGGGCATTCGAAGCCTCAAAGGAGCCACGTGTCTTCGACCGACCCTATCTCTGCTTTCCCCTCCTTTCACAAGTCTGTTGATGTGCCTCATTAAAAAGGGTTACCTTCTCTCTGGGCTAATAAGTTACCTTCTCCCCCGCCAACAGAATCCTGTGTTAACAAGAAGCATACCTCTCTGCACCCCGATGGCCTTCCTTAAAGTCAGCTTTGCAAAATAACTCCAGACAAATTGCAGAGCAAATTAGTTTAATGATTTTCACTTACTGCTGTGTGACAGAAAAAGGTTAAAAGCACTGTCAGACCACCTTGGTCCGCCAAAATCAAGGGAAGGGACAGAATAGTTAAGGCCAGCGTACAGCCCCTGTCCGTCAGATGTCTGTGGAGAATATGGCGCAACAGGGAAGCAATGTTAGAGCAGTGAAAAATGCTTGACTAGCTGGAGATCAGCTTCACGGTGTTAACAGAATGACTGCCTATGCATTAAGCTGACCAGTTATGAACGCGAATAATTCTCGTGGAGGAGTCGCGAGAACACGCTCTACTTTGACTTTGTTGAAGGGGGTGGAGTCGGCTTTGAAAACAAGAGAAAATCAGTATTTATGGTCTGATGTATGATTTCAATTGGTACTTTTTTCGCTAAAATGTTTTAAGGTATTCTGCATAAATGCATAGATAAATAAAAGCATGCACTTCAACAGCAATCTCTGTTAAACAGTAAGTTGTGTGTCTAAATGTACTGTAAGTATAAAAACAATCAACGTGTAACTTATTGTATGGAGTGATTCATTTCCTCGGTTTGAAAATCAACTAAAATACATTATATATTGAAAGTCAAAGTAAAAGTTTAATAAAAAGGTGTTTTTATTAAACCGATTAAACAGTTTTTAAATTGATCTAAAACCAAAGTGAGGGAAATGCAAATATTTGTACGATTCAGTAGTTAACATCATTTAAAGATCTGATTTAAAATAATGCACTGAGTCATTCATTGATTTCTTACAACATTTTTTGTGGTCGAAAATGCAGTTCGGTGTGATTTGCCTTTTGTACTACTGGCCCACTTTTTCACCTTCGAGGAAACTCGATTTAATTGTTAAACTTAAAAATAAAGTGCAAATACATTTCTTTTAATTCCAGAAGCATTTCTGGTTGTCATTTTATTGAACAATAAAATGTTTTGTTTTCGTTTTTTTTTTTTTTTTTTTTAAACTTTGGATGAAGTGTCTATCTGACACGACCTGCTATGTAAACTTTGAAGACAGCCTCTCGGTAAAACGTCGATACTTTTAAATATTTAATCTGCCCTGCTGACAAAGCATTCCTCTGAAAAAGTACACTCCAGAATTCATTCTTTACCGGAATAAATTCAGGATAAATTGCACATAAATACCGAAGGAGCTTCTTGCTTTATCCAATAATTTGATCATTACGGGTTCCAGAAGCGTAAACATTTTTATTAGACATTTTAAAGCTGATAATGATGTGCCTTAAATTGACTCTAAAGACCCAAATGCCCCACCCTGCACTTTCGCCATCTCGTTCTTCTCTTTTTAGGCAACGATGCCGCTGTTTGTGAGTTGAGTATTTTCTCACTCGCCAAAAACAACGCTTTTATTTCAAAGGGAAAAACTCACAGTGGCCTTTACCCAGTTTAACGCGAAGAAGATTTAAAAAGGTATAAATATCTAACAGAGAGGGGATAAAACCCCTAATGGCAAAACAAAACCATGTTTTCATAAAATATCTTACATGATTCAAGCATGTGCCTGGGGAAACTGCAATATAATACAGATTACAATATAACGCAAGTGACCTCGGCTTTCCAAGGCAACAGAAGTTAGAAACACAGACAGGGTAACCACATTTTACACGTTGCCCTTACAAAAGCACAAGATGCACTTGCGGATATGAGCACCGATATTGAAAGGTCTTGACAGATGGGAACCTCTAAAGGAAGGAGTGACAGAAATTTCCATCTTTTGCGTGTGACGGGATCCCTATTTTTAAATCCTCCACATTTCCAGCGCCGAACAATGAATGATCAATAACATCAAATGCAGAGTTTTTGTACTCTTTATTCACTTAGATCTTAAAGTGTCAAAGCAACAAAACACACAGTATCCTTTGGTGGCTCGTATTACATCTCCTTATATATGTAAACTCATATTCTTTGATGCCAGCACGTTGCCCATACAGAGGAAAATCCGCACGATCAACTAAAAACAAAAATAAAATGTCTTTATAGTTTAGTTTTTAAATATATTAACAAGTAGCATTTTAACGAAAATCTGTGATTATCAAAACAAATTCTGTGTAATACGTCATATTGTAGTATATCAAGAAAATAAAAATGATATATAAAATTAAATACATCAATTCTTTCAGACGTATCTCTGCTCATGAACAAATTACATACAGTATGTCGACAGGGCGCTTAATACGGATTTCTCTGCAGGCTTCCAGTGCTCTTTCCTCTCTAACGCTGGACAGAGAGATGGGAAAGCAGAGCTGGCGGATGGGGACGAGAAGAGGGGCCTGAACCGTGGCAGCTCCAACGGAGGTTCCTGACACCAAACGGCGTCTCCTTTTTTTAAGCCAGTCCTCACAAACCGGGAGGCTCTTCGTAGCTCTGCGTCCGATTCGCCGACAAGCGATCCGGCCACGGCGAAGCTCAGAAGGCCCCTGCATGCTGGATCCATGGCAGGCGTCTCTGTGCAGTGGCCACAGCTGTCGATGCTTTAGTGAGGCTAGAGGGAAGCAGCCTGTTATCTCCAGACCCTCCCGCGGGAAAAACGTCTGGTATGGCTTAGTTCACTCGTCTCCATGACCCGCCAAATGCTGTCATTACCATAAATATACCTTATTTTTGTATTTTAATTTTCAATATTTATTTTCATTTTATTGTGACTTGTACTTATATTTAACATTACAGTTTGCTGTCATTCTGGTACATTCCTCCTGTCTAGCGGACGGACGAGACGTGCCGGGCCTTCATAACATCTTTGGCCAGCAGGAGGCGACGGCAAGCAGCAGCAGCAGGTGGGTCGAAGACGGGCGCGAGGCGGCCTGGCCCGAGTCGGGATCCCGGCAGCCCCCCGCCTCAGCCCCACACCGGGACTTCTCGCACAGTACGCCGCTGAAGCCGGAGGGACAGTGGCAGCGCAGGTTCTTATGACACACACCGCCGTTCTGACAACGCTGGAGCTCGTCGTCGCACACCCGGGCTGCGGGGGACAAGCGAGGGGGGTGGGTCACATGATCGGGCTGAAGGCGGAGTAGGACTCTTACAGCACTCGTATCATCCGTAAGGGGGCCGTGGCTTCGCACCCCTACGTTTGAGGGGTGCAGTCATCCAGCGCGCGTCTTCTTTATACACTGATTTCACTAAGCGAAGGCAGGAGCGGTCTTAGGAGGTGGCGTGGGGTAGGCAGTCTCCTGGCTCCCCTGCCGATTCCCATAGATGAGAATTCGTTTTGTTAACTTAAAATGTTATTGGTGACAGCGCACATTTTTATGTGTCCCCTTGAAATGATCTAGAACCGCCACTGAGCGGAAGACGTCTGTTAGCTACTCCATCTTGCACAAGTCACCGGGGTGAAATTTGATTTGGGAAACACTGGGAAAACTAGCAATAACACCTGCGTCAGCTAAATGTTCAGACAATTAATCTAAATACAAATGGGTTTATAATAAACAAATACAGATTGCTTGTGAATACTGCCAGTGAAAACATATTTCTTAAAGAGAAGGAAAAAGACAAGAGCCGTCTTTCCACGGCACAGGTGAATGTTCCTTTGATTAGCTTTGACTAAGCTGCACCCAGTACACGGCGTCCACTCCATTAACGGGGAAAAATGAGGACCCACAAAACAGTAATAACGCAAAAACGCAAAGTTATCCATACCACCTTCATATATCCCCATACCTTCAGTCTCGCTAATTGCATGTCCTACTAAATTCACAGCTAGACAACGCACGTTTTTGTGTTTCTTTGCATTTTCTCTTAATCGTGGCAGTCGTCTGTTTTGATTAGTGATGCATTGCATCGTAAGAGATAGGTGATTAGCAAATTATATTATCAAAAAGGAATCATCTAGTTCATGCAGTTTTGCAGGAAGGATTATTTAAAAATGAGCTCAAATACATGCCATTTAACAGCTTGCAAAAATGGCCACTTTCATACAAACAAACTGACAAAAGTAAATACAGGCAAATAAAAACGACAAGCGCTGCTGAGTACCCAAGTAAAGAGTACTGATTTTTCAGAGTACCGAGTCGTGCATGATAAACATCACATCAAAAGAACGATCATTAACTTCTCCTGCACGTTCCTCCCTAGTCGCTCCACTGCTGAGCTTTGTAAATGTTTTTCTAGTAAGGAGACAAAGACCTTCTCTGGGTGTGTTGCACACAGCTCAGGGATTAGCGAGAAGAAGAAGCAGAAATACTTCTCCAAGCAGTGAAAGTGAGAAAGCAGTTGATAAGGTTACAACAGCTTTTTTTGTTTCGAGTGCAGTCCACTTGAGGACTTCCTGCTGAAGCCCAGTCTTGAGGGCATCGCTTGCGAAACAGGCGTTTCTCTTCAGCCTCCTGTCTTATCATTACAGTAGCTGCCTTTAAATGCAAATAAACACGACGCTGCTCGTTTTTCACAGTAACACACACTATACTAGATGGTCTGAGCCAGCCCTGAGTACCGAGAATAGCATCCCATGGATTCTATGCGGCAAGCTTTAATTTAGGGTTTATAAGAAAACATAAAGAAGATTGTCTTCGATGCATGCCCTCTTTAAAAGTAAGAAGAGCCTGCCAGATTTGGGTGTCACGGTCAAAATCTTTTTAACCCTATTTTTGATTTCTAAACATTCTTCCTTTTTAAGATTTTACTTAGACTGCCTTTGTTGAAATAAATGCAAATATATGACGTTCCAATCGAACCTTTATTTTTCATTACAAGGGAATTTCCCGCTGCAAGGGGTATTGTGATGATTTATTTCAAGTTAAATTTATGGAGCATATTTACCTATATTTTATTCTCGCATTAATTTTTCACAAGGAAATTCCTATCGTAAGAGGCACGACAGATAAGTACAGAACAGGTAAATTAATAAACAAGAAAGAGCCAAATTAAACGTGTTTAAAATGCTGACGCCTCTTGTTATGGGCAACGAGGCACTATCAGATACTCATATTTCCTCTAAATGCTACGATCTCAGTCTCCCGTTTCTCTTATGCTTGTCAGGTGAACTGTGATTGTCTGGTTTACGGTTTTTAGTAGTAAATCGATACCCAGATATACTATTTTATTGTTCAATACAAAATTTACATTACACTAATATGCCTAAGTCATATGAGAGCTGAGACTCCCCAGGAATGATGGCTGCTAGATGTCAAACAGTAAATTTGAACTTCTAAAAACATATGAAACGTTTGACATTCCATCCAGCTTATCCATCTCTATCAGTACTCATCCAGTATTGAGTGGCGCTGTGTTTAACACCCCCTACACATAAGTTTGTTCACTTTTCTGTGTCTTTCGAAAAAGTTGGTTTGAAAGCATCAAACGTGCACATGCTCAGTGCCAACGTTTGTAGACTGGAAGAAGTTAGCAACCTTCAGGCACTATTCTGCAGAATGTTCCAGAAACGTGAGTCACCGGGAAAATGATTTTTAAACACATTTATAAAACCGTCTGTTTGGAGAATGCTGCTTGACTGACTGTTTGGGCCCAGCTCAGACCCACGCTCGGCTCTCCAGCAGTGTGCACCGTCTGCTCTCCTTCCACACCGACGTGAGTATGCTACGCAGCAGCAGAGGTCTCTGTCCCTGTCCCGTAGGCATTTGCTTATGCCCGTCTCTGTGGATAGAACCTCTGCAGGGGTATTGCTTTCAAAGACCAGTATTTTCAATTTGTATTCAGCTACCAAACATGACAAAGGGAGCGTTTATTCTGTGCAGTTTAATTTATGAAGACTCTGAGTCATGTCAAAGTGACACCCCCAAGATGTGAGGAGGACACCACATTTATCTATCACATTTCCCAGCATTCTATGGCCAAAGATATTTCAAGCTATTGCCTGATGGGCGAGGCAGAAGGTCTCAATATCATTCAGTTTTTCTCATATATATCAATATCATTCAGTTTCTCATATATATATACGTATATATGCCAGACAGAACGTCTTTGTCCTACTGTTGAGTACTATGCCTTGGAAATTATATTTTTTAAGAACAGGTCACAGTTTTAACTGCAATGACATTTTGAATTATTTCCAAGTACATTGTTGAAAACTCAAAGGTGTCATGTACTACAGCATTTTTATTCTATTTTATGTCCAAAAAAAATCAGCGCTCTTTGGAACCAGGAAATTGACTCGTTGGTAACGTGCTCACCACGCTATCCTGTTTACGTTTTCCCAGCATGCAAAAGAAACCCAGGTTAACAGTAAACTGTGAGATTTCTTACGTTTGTTTTGCTATGGGGGCTAATATCTGTAAATAAAGCTAACCAGGTGGGTGGCACATCGAAGCAAATGTGAGGTATCCACCCCTAATTACACTTAATGGGTGGTTTTAAACATCATAACCATACAAAACTAGACTGCTGTCACTGTTCATGACTGAGTTTGAAAGTGGACATTAGGATGCCGTATGGTACCTGTGGAAACCCTGGTCTTTGACAGCACCTTTAACTGAGCTTGTGTGTGTTACTCACTCAGGACGCTATTAAAGGCAGCAGAGGTCATATATGACTTGTTGACAAGCATGCTCTCCCAGTAAGAGTGCCATTTGAAGACCCTGTTTGTGTCTTTGAATCACTAGGCGACACAGCCAACAATCCGGCACTGATCTAAAATTTTACTGTTCATATTGAGTCACATAGATCTGATACAATGCAGTGGTAATTAAACAGGGCTTATCCCCATGCTGTCAGAAAAAAGACCACTTTAGAAGCAGGGGGCAGGAAGCATCTCTCTTTTGACAACATCCATTGGATTTTGTCCTCAAAGTAGCAAAGCATTTTCATAAGTCGAAGCACGAGATAATTGAGGTTAAAGGGGCTCATGAATATTTTGTCGGCACCTCTCGGTGTATTCCCCATTCTCCATCTGATTGCTTAGGGAGGAGTATTTGCAGAGAAATAACTAGCCTACATGATTAGATTAAGAGGTTAAGCAACTGCTTTGTGATTTGGTCATTCCCTACGAGACCAGTCCCTCCAGAAGACTCACTGATTCTGAATGCTTCACATCCATTCAAACCAGTCTTCAATTACAACTACGACTATTTAACTTGCATAATGTTTACATGAGATATCTCTTCCTGTATATTCAACATTTAATATGTGTCTAGTACTAACTTTTTATGGTGGAATCTTACTGTATTTTTTATTGTCCCTAACACGAACCATCAGTCTCAGAAAATGTATTCAGTAAACTGAGAAGATGCAAGTTCATAATTAAAGATGACGGAAACAGACAATGCCTCATTATATTGTCGATCTGAATATACCTCATTATGTCATAGCTTTGACTATACCTCAATTCAGAATAGCACTGAATATACATCATTATGCCATAGCTTTAAATATACCTATTTACATCATGGCTTTGAGTATACCTCATTACATCATAGCTCTGAATGAACCTCAGTACCAAATAGCATTGAATACCCCTCATTATCATGAGCAGCCCATCAATATCCACATTCAAAGAAAATATTCTGCAGTACATTATGCATGCGATACTCATAGAAATGATACTCGGCCTTTTGTATTTTTAAAGTTTTCCCATGTAACCTTCCGTTTCATCCTTTACCACACGGGGCACTTTTTCAATAAGCTACGACTCAAACCTGACGCTCAGAAAGTGTCATCGCAACATTAAAATGAAGTAATAAATACCGCAGCCTTGGCAATGCATTCATAATTCCTGGGTTGCTGCTGATCACAAGCCTCAAACATGCTGCAGGCTCTGTGTTTCTGGTCAGCTGCTCTGCTTTCCCAACATCAAACTGCTGGGTATAACATTCCCATCTGCATGCGGCACTTGCATCCAATTCCAGGCACAACAGATAAAAGCAAACGGACAGAAAGGAAGGAACCAGTTAGAAGGGGACGAGCTGTTGTATCATGGGAGAAGCCACGTGGTGAATCTGCTGGCTATGGGGGCAGAAGCTGAAGCAGTGCAGAGGATCTTGGAGGGGGTGGGGCGGGGAGGGGCTGGTTCTACTTACATTTGCAACCACTGTCCCACAAATATCCTGGGAGGCACTCGTGGCAGGTTGGCCCTGTTGTTCCCTCTTTACATGTACAAAATCCTGTGCCATTACAGTGATCGCTCTCTGAGCCAAAGGGATTACAATTACAGGCTGCAGAAAGGAGACACACATACACACATGCTGGAGACCACTTCTTAACAGCACTTACCAATGATGGTCGATGGTTTTAAGGAAGCCTCTGCATTTCAACCAACTTCAACATCTTATTTATGCAGATTTGTGTAAGTGAAGTGAAACAAGAACACCTCGATTTTACACAAAATGTTAGTATTTCAAACAAAATTAAATATGTTTTGAAGAAAAAGCAGAGTAGTCTTGTTCACATGATTAAAAGCTATAATTGTATCGATCATTGCTCTCCAATCACCTAAAACAACAACAAAATAAAAGATACACATAACAAACAGGATGAGTTTTCCAGAACATTTGCTGAAGATGGTAACCAAAGTACTTCATTTCCAATGTCTTCTGATTGTCACTTTTGGTGGACCACAACACCGTGACGGTGAAGCCACTTTGTGTGTGGTATGTCACCACGTGTTCTGTCTAGTGGCTCCTCTGGACACAGCTGGTTCCTGCTTGTGCTCTCTTTCCTTCTTTCTGTGATGTTAATGAACAAGCGGCGGCTTCCGTGGTGCGAAGCTCTGATCGAGGGGAGAGGGTAGGTGCAGTATCAAAATGGACAGAACCTCTCCCCTTACTCCTTCACACCACCCTCAGCTGATGGGGACACCTTAGATATGCCCTTCTGGTGACCTTAGGCACCTGTGAGTCACCTACAGCATCAATCTGGACCAAATGTCCAGTGTATGACAATATGAAGTGAACAAAACACTAATTGCATTTTATGGTGATTAAATGGTGTCTATCTGGTGCACCAGAAGTTTAATTTTATTCCTGTATAGTTAGAAGCTCTTGATCTGGGGTATTTCTGAGCCAGAAAGTGACTTTATGCTGTGAAGAATATCAGTCAGCCACAGAAGACAACAGTGAAAATTGCCAAATTAGGATACCATCTTCAGCAAAGATGTTTTTGGTTCACAGAGGACGTGGAAGAGAAATTCAGGGAAAATGAAAGTGGGAACAGACATGAAAATGGCGGAATATGATGATGTGTCATGCTTTGTGGTGGGTTTTTGGGTAAAATGCATGTTTACACCAATGTCTTTCCAAAAATTCCATTATATTGAATCGCTCACACCAGACACATACTGAATTATTTTGATATTTAAGTCACTGCATTTGGTATTCATTGTTCATTGTAAAGAAATTCAATATTCATGTGACTCACAGAGTCCTCAAAAATGGAAAACAGTTTATAAAGTTGAGTGGATTCAGTGGGTAATAAATCAGGTCTTAAGGAACTGGCATGAACATGCAAATTGGTCTGGCCTGCTTTACCGTCTTTCTATTCACATATTTCCTAATAATGGTGTTGTGTTTGCTGTGACACTAGTGCCTGTCTAGCTGAATGCCAGACAGCATCTCTCGGTAGACCTCTCACAGCTTGTGTGCTTTGGTGTCTTAAAGGTTTGCGCCTGTGTGAACATCTTTACTGTGTCAGCAGCAAAGCCGGCATTCCGATCTGTTAACTTTGAGCAGTGGGAACAGAAACAGTAAACCTTAGACTATCGCCGTACATAGGGCACTGGGTGCCTCATGACACCTGCAAGGGAATGCTGGGTAAAAAAAAAAAAAAATGTAAAAAAATAAGATAGGAAGAGAAGGCAAAACGACAGATTGCCAGGCTAGTGCTGAGAAATGTCATCGTTAAGTAAATTCAGTACACAAAAGGAGCATTTTAACAGATTAACCCATATGCTAATGAGGTCTATATATAGCTAGTATCATTTACATAATTACCTTAAATCACCTGCTAGTGACCTGCTAGTTGACACCAGATGAGCTCTGAATTTACATAATGCCCTAAATCTCCCACTAAAACGGTGTCTCCTGCTTGCTGAGCAGAACACGTAGCTGGTGCCCTGTGCTCAGCCTTGGTCAGAGAGGCCTTGTGGGTGTAGATGTGATGTCATTAAGCTTTTCAGGGGAAGACTTGCTTCTCTGCACCACTTCAGATGGAGGCCATTCCTAATATCACACTGCTATACACAGCCATCACCGTTATTTAGCAAGCTGTATGTACAGTATGTGTTGGTATAACTGGAGAAAGATATACTTATAAAGTGTGTTTAACTGCAGCAACTGATGAGTGGATGAAAAATTACCACATAAGCGGACTGATGAAGAACGAGGAGACAGAAGGTGGGAAAGGGTCAGGTGATGAGAGGCTGCGGTGTGACGACTGACCTACGCAGGCATCGGCATCATCCAGCTTTGCTGAGAGATTTCTGTAGTAGCCCACTTTGCACTGTTCGCAGTGCTGCCCCCTAGTGTTGTGCTTACAGCTGACACAGAAGACCCTGTTTAGCAGTTCGATGTAGCTGCAGCGATTTGAGTGGCCAAAGCATTCGCAGTCTTGCAAAGAAGAACAGAGGTGAGTGTGTGTGTGTCTGTTTAGAAGACACTTGGGGCAGCAGCATATATACATGCATAGGCATGGGAGCACAATGGTTTCTGGGTAGGAGCATGATGCAAAAGCAAGCAGCCATGTTGGTGGAGATGATGCTGGATGCAAGATACCATCTATTCTGGGGAATTGCATTTAAGAACATGGCAGTGAAGAATGTGGTGGTTGGTGAAAACACCAAAATGATGCAAAGCTTTATCATATAAACAATACTGGGGTTTAGCCAGTTTGATATCATTTTCACTCCCAGCAAGGTGTTCATGTCTGACTCCGCCTGACATTTTTATCTAGGTAGTGTTCTTGTGGGCATCTAATCCCAGGAACCTTTAAATTTCGATGGCAGGGAGAAAGAAGGACAAGCTGTGAGAACCGTCACACACTAGCAAGGCTGTGTTCCATGCATCTCTTATGTAAATGAGAACATAATATCCTTTAATTTAATGTCTTTTTCACTGTTGAAATTGGCCAGTTTTGCATAGAAAATAATTTAGCATAACAATTACACCACAGTTTTTTGTCTCCAGATCTTTAGAGGATTCTACTTTCTCTCTATAAAGTTTGCGCAATATAAGAGGAGGAATTCTGGAGCCTCTTTCCCAGACCAACACGTCCGTTACACGTTACCTAGACACCACAGTTTGCATGTTTATTTAAAGCACGGAGATTCCAGATGAATAACAGAAAGTCAATGATATTTCTCTATGTATGAATTTCCAGTGGTCAAATTAAAGGGACATAGTTCCAGATTACATCCCAGGAAGCACTGGGACACGGAAGACCACTTCACTGGAATAGAATATTCTAGATTACTGGGAAACAGGCAAACTCCGTACACATAGAGCAGAGGTCGAGGCACTTGTTGACTCCTTAATGCTGGTCGTATACCGCCTAATGGGGTACATATATGTTAACTGAGAGGTACGTGTTAATTCTTGCTTATATAAAATTCTATGTGGTAACCAGCTCTCATTCTACAAACCAGGTATTAGTTCTATAACCTTTGACATCTTTTAAACGGCCTGTTTTCATGGATACCTTTATTTAATGTTTTATGGGGCTTTTAACAAAACTGAAATGTTAAATGTTGGAGAGTGGCTCATTCTCCATCTTTAAGTCTAGGCTTAAAATGCACCTCTTCAGTCTAGCTTACAGAGACCTTAGGTATCACTTCCTAACTATACGCTATAGGCTGAGGTGTAGATCAGTGCCATTGACTTTGGATGAACGATTCTGTCAGTGCCGTCACTCCTGCTTCGCATGTTCTGTGTGTTGTTGGAGTGCTGGCGTTAACGGATTCCTCATGCCCAAGTCCCCAGTGGTCTCTCCCTCATAGTTATGCTGCCATATATAGTTATTCTGGGGCTCTTGCTATTTTGTTTGCTATTTTATTTCCCATTATTCTGCCACTTTAAATCGCTGCTCTGCTCATACACATTTTCTTTCCGCCGTGCCCCCCTTTTTTGGGGTGCTTCCCTCGGAGGTTCCGATTCAAGAGATCCTTGTATCATCTGCTGGCCTACCAGGCCCTCCCTCCACTTCAGCTGTCCAGTCTGACTGGCTCACTGCCTTCTGAGCCACCAAACCTGCTCTGATCACTGGACTGCAACCTGCACTACCCTGTTGTCCTCCTGACTGCTACAGGATCTGTTCTTATTTGTATCAATTGTTCTGATTTGTACTAATTAATTTGTCCTGCCCGGTACTGGCCAAAGGAGGACGGCCTTCCCCCTTGAGTCTGGTTCCTCCCAAGGTTTCCTCCTTCTGAAGGAGTTTTTCTTGGCCACTGTCGCCTTTGGCTTACTCTCTGAGGACTCTGGGTCCGGGACTATGTAAAGCGCTTTTTGACAGTGCTTCTTGTTAAAGGCACTATATAAATAAAATTGAACTGAACTGAATATTTCACAGGCAATTCCAGCCAAAACTGACACTGGGTTCCAAAAACTGAAGGACGATTGTGATGCCCAGTCACATGTGTCAGGCAGCTTATCCTCTACTTTATGGGTTACTACTTTTTAACAAATGACATTACTGCTATCAAATTTATTACACGATAGTCTACTTATTTAATATGGAGAGGGGGAAATGGACAATAGCCTCCTGGTGTGAGCAGCAAGGACATATGACACTTACAGAGGGACACTAAGCAGGCAGACTACTGAAGAAAGGGTTGAAGGCCACCACACTGCAGAGCCATACGGTCAGGCACCTGGTAAATGGGCACCCCTCATTGGGCCATCCACTCTGTCAATCTTGTACAAGTACATATTCCTACCTCTCCTACTGTTTGCAACATGAACAGAAAGGAAAATTGACATAGAGACTTGTGGAGTGAAGAGATGAGTGGAAATTATGTAAAAAGAGGGAGCTTATTAAACACAAACTCGTATTGTTTCCAAAAATGTGGAAAGTCATTTCCTGAGTGCGGTTATGTCTAAAGCCTGAGGAAAAAAGAGTTACCTTCCTGAAAGGGGTTCTGAAATAGTATGAATAGCTGAGGCCTTGCTGAACAAATATTTACCTTTCTCTGTGCCTTTGAACCAACTTACATTAGTATAATATTGATTATTATTAATATCCATCAGTGTTGCGGGGAGGGAGAGGGCTTCAGCCTACCTCCGGCATCACAGGACACAAAGCTGGGGTTGATCCTGAATGACACGGCAGTCCACTGCAAGGTTATTATAATTAGGAATACAAGAATTATTTTTACATTTAAATAGAAAGATATTGTCCTACTGAATAACGGTGGTTGTGTTCCTCAGATTCGGGGCTTTAGTTATGAACCTCAAAGACGTGCAGTTTGAACTGACAGATTACATGCTCTGTGTTGTTAAGTGAGATGCTTTCTGCTAAGGATATATGCAGAAAGCAAAACACTGTGTGAAACAAAGAACGTTAATAAAATTCTTAATATAATGTCAGATGTGTAATGCTAAAAACATGTAATGAATATATTATAAAGATATATATTTTAGTTGGGTTCCATTTAAGTTATAGAAGTGGAAATTTCTGTGGTGCTGTCTTAGGATGAGTTTGAATGACTTTTCATTATGAAAACAAGTCCTTCCATTGAGGATTTCCCAGAATGCATTTTGCTCTTGACCGGTTAGCGTCGCCCATTTTCCAATAAGATCCCACTTGTGTTGGCTTTGGGGCAAACCTCTGGTGTTCCTTCAGACCTCTGCTGATGTGCCCATCCATCCCATTTGTGAGAAATATGCTGTTTACATTGACCTCCCCTGGGCAAACACACTGTGCCTTTGCCTTTTAGCTCTGGGTAACAGTGCTAACGATGAAAATACACGCCTGAATTGTGTCCTCTGTTCAGCTCACAGCGACTTCCAGCAACAGCAGCAGCAGTGCATTCAAGACCTGCTCAGCCTCATTATGGTAAGCACATGTGTCCCTCCCTGAGCCTGCAGGAGATTATTTGCCTCAGATTTTTCTACGGGGCCCCACTGGAGAGGTTCGACAGCACAGAACACACTGATTTTACTACCAGCCGCACTGGGAAGGTGGCGGTCTGTGAATGGTGCCTTCTGAAATTCCCTTTGGTTTAAAGATTCTATTAAAAGAATGGATGAAGATGCAGAGCAGCGCGAGGGATGTGTGCAGAGCACAGCTGCACGGCAGATTAACCGAAAATCGCCGGGAATCAGTTGGCATAAATACCTCAGGAGCCCCTTGTCTGCTGTCAGCTGGAGACAGCTCTGAGAATCCCTAGAAGAAGCGTGCCGAATTAGAATGGAGAGGATAATCAAAGGCTATTGAAATCAGTGGAAGTGCTCGTTTAATTTGGTCTGATTTGTGGATAGGGACCGCATCCTGTGAAGGCTGCAGACGCAGGATTGGGAGAACAGCGTGAAGCAGGACTCGGCTCCAAGATGCATTAAAAGAATAAAAACAACCTTTTTACAATAACCTTAATGCTTTCCTGTCAATTTCTAACTCCTTGAGAATGAAGGGAAACAAACAGTATGAATTATTCATAAGAAATAAAAAATTGTACCGCATCTGCTAGGGCTGCAGATCACCAGCGCTTACCCTGCTAACCGTCATTTGACCTACAAAGATATTTCATCTGGGTTTGAGGTCTCCTACCTTGATTTCGATTTGCAACCCCTAGGGACGGGACATTCAGGTGAACTGTGAGCAATCAGGAGAGACCAGCAGTTATTAGACGCAGCGTCTACAAGAGTCACCCGCCTTGAGCTGTCTGTCACCAAGCTTTGTGACATGACCGCCAGGCACGCGATGTGTTCTCACATCGGTGATACATAAACAGTGCATGTAATTATGTGGGTTCATAGGTCCTTTGGCATTGATGATGGTGGTAAATTATAAGTGAATATCTATATTATAACCCATAATACTGTCTGCATATATGCATATACTATATTATACATACATACAGGCTCAATTCACATGAATAATAAAAAAGAATCCACATATGATTCATGTATGAAGAAATCATTGCCAAGCTGACTTATGGACCTCAAAATTACGCAGAACTTTTATTTCCACTTTTTGGAAATAGTGGCTCAATGTCTTATTGGGCAGATTAAACAACAAATAATGTGTTATAATCCAACCCCCCCAAGACCCAACAGACCATCCTCTCCCAGAATAACGCCAGAGTCCCCTCTCCTGCATCACTCGGGATTGTTGAGCTCTAATGTACCAACATCACAGTAGCCAACGCTGAGCTCAGTGCTATGGGAACCTTCAGGAAAACTTTCCGGGTATGAACAACATCACTGTGGAGTACACATTACAGGTAGAGAAGGTTTCAGGTGTGAGCCATTCGCAACCATGGAGCACAAATGGTCTGCGCTCATTTCCCAAACTCACGTTGTATTACAGCATGTCACATGACTTACTTGGGGGAATTGAATCATAACAGAAAAGTTGAAAAGTACACAATACTCTGTGCCACTGGACTCTATTCTGCAGTGACCAATGCACACATGGCTTAATAACTGACTGTTAGCAGGCTGTGTTTGTTTCCATAAAAGACTGTGAGCAGGCTGCGTGTGCTTCCATAATATGCTGTGAGCAGGCTATGCTCATTTCCATAATGAACTGCGACCAGGCTGTGTTTGCTTCCATAATAGACTGTGAGCAGGCTGCGTTTGTTTCCATAATAGACTGTGAGCAGGCTGCATTTGTTTCCATAATAGACTGTGAACAGGCTATGCTTGTTTCCATAATGGACTGTGACCAGACTGTGTTTGTTTCTGTAATTGACTTGACTGTGAGCAGGCTGTGTTTGTTTCCATAACTGACTGTGCCCAGGCTGTATTTGTTTCCATAACTAACTGTGACCAGGCTATGTTGTTTCCATAACTAACTGTGACCAGGCTATGTTGTTTCCGTAACTAACTGTGAGCAGGATGTGTTTGTTTCCATAACTTACTATGTCCAGGTTGTGTTTTTTTGCGTAACTTACTGTGACCAGGCTGTGTTTGTTTCCATAACTAACTTGAGTAGGCTGTGTTTGTTTCCACAGCTGTGAGCAGGCTGTGTTTATTGCCATTTAGGTGTCTTCACAGCTGTGTTGCATTCACTACGATGAAACACGTGTATCTAAATCTGTAGCTCAAGCCCCCGTCGCAGAAAATGAAAATAAGGATTTAATGTCACTGCTGTGGTTTTAATGCTTATAAAGGCTCCGTAATGGATGGTGGCTTTAATGAGAATCTCTCAGATTCTGGCAAATGGATGAAAAAATGCAGGATAAACAGAAAGGACACATCGTTGACATGACATTAACTATGAGAGGGAACACAGCTGCTATGTAAAAACTGCAGATTTTCAGTGATGGCATTGACTTATTCTTATTTAGTAAAACAAATTAGTAACAGCTGCGCTTGTCACATACCGTTT
This sequence comes from Gymnarchus niloticus, assembly GCA_009936485.2. NCBI lineage: Eukaryota > Metazoa > Chordata > Actinopteri > Osteoglossiformes > Gymnarchidae > Gymnarchus > Gymnarchus niloticus. Next base: position 12,122,650 of record JAACJT020000001.1, read on the forward strand.
TCTGAATGGTAAACAATCAAAAACTGATTAAAAATAAAAGCATTAAATTTATATTACTGTGTAATTTGCTGTAGTAGATGTCACAGCTGTTTTTCAGTAATCGTTTGTTAAGACAGTTCAGGCAGGTGAAATCAAACGAAACATCATTTTAATCAATGCCAGTACTACCATGTAATCCTGCACAGCTAGAATCGTTTTTTAAATATTAATTTTATCTTAATGGCTGCATTAGGCAACCTGACTGCTTTAATAAACTGGAAATAGGGTTGCACAAAGTCAATAAAGAATTCAATTACTTTCAAACAATAGCATGAAAATTGCAGTTTTTTTTTGAGGGGGTGTAGTATCCTGTTCAAGGTCTAGGTGTAGGTTTGCTTTCTTCAAGGTCAGTGGGTGCTTCCGTGTTATGTGAATTTCATTTTTCTATATTGTCTGGGAAAACATCCAGACAAATAGAAATTAATTTCTTTACAACATATTTCTTGATGTGGCTGAGGAAGCTGGATTGCACTTGCTGTGCTGTAGGTGGGTGTCAACCAAACCCCTGCGGTCTAAGCTCGACCCAAACTGTGCCACTTGGCGCTGTGTCCTTCCTGGGTATTCACCTGGAGACTGCCCATTAAGACTGTGGGCATGCATTTCAGCTACAATGCGTGCCTGTGCAGTGCTTTGCTGCTATGGAAGGTGTGAGGCAGATGTCCTGTGATGCATGCACATGAAGCAGCACTGACAATAACAAGCACAGGGCCTAAAGATCCACTTTGTGCAACATCTGTTGGTCAAGCCAAACGTCACAGCCGCGTATATTGGCCAAACCCAGTGACCTGCTTAGTGTCGCCATGGATACACAGAAAACACAGCCAGCCATCTTCTCTGACTTCTGAGTTGTATTTCCTCAGTGAAAATGAAATAAGTGTGCCCTAGAGATGGATATGTCTCTCTGCCTGTTAACTGTCCTCATCTCATCTCTTGGCACACGGTGGACATTTTATTATAGGGCTATAATATTATAGATCTACTCAAAAAGGGCGTGACACTAAGTTTAGAAGCTCAGAAATACTGTACCCTTGGAGAAACAATGGACTTTTCCAGGAAACAATTCAGTTTACCTGAAGATGCTAATATTTTTTAATATGGAATCAGAGGAACACTAATAGGGATATTCTGTATACATGTGGTAATGTGTGCTTGTTTTTCAGACAGCTCAGGCAAAATCACTATAATGCCGATTTTATGTAATCCATAAATCACTGAAAACTCCAATCAGAACATATGACGAACTACCAACATCCAAATGTTTTAATATAACTCAGCATAAATAGAAACATATGTATTTTGGAAACAAATGTTGAACACCAAAGTGGATTTTAGGACACTCATAAGCAAAGCATGGAACAAGTGTAGTGTTTTGTTCAGTTGTTTGTTTTACTTACTAACTGGACCGATATTGTTGGGAATACCTGAAAAAGAAAAATGAAAGAACATTTCAAAAACAGACCTTTAAACATTTGTAATACAGTGACAATAAGAACATAGAAGGAAACGAGGTCTGCAAACACACCCACAGACTGAGATACAAAAAGGCCCTCACACACGCACATACATGCACACATACACACAAGCATATCCACACACACACAAACACATACACACAAGGAAGAAATCAAACTCAGAATAAATGTAAACAGAGTGATGTTTCAAAGTGAGAGGGCAGAGACGCAGTACCGGTTGTTGACCATGCCTTTGCCAGCGTCATCGCCATTATTTTTAAACACTCATTTCACTATTGTTAGTTTTTCTTCATGTGTATTTTCTTGGTCTATATCATCGCAGCTGGCCATGCAGCTTCCAGAATTAATCACATGTAGATTGATCTTCAACACCCCCTATGACACTGACCAGGATAAGATGGATGGATGGATGATCTTTACCTCTTCCCCATATCGAGGCTTCACAGAAGGCAACCTGGAGGTGGTCTGGGATGTGTCTGTTAATGGTTAGTATCACTTTATAGGAATGTGGTTTTAAAAAGATATATTGACAGTCAAGAAGCTGCTGGTGGTATGGGGCGGTGGCTCTGACATAAAAATAATGCAAATAATTTGGGAAGCATATGAGTTTTTCTCTTTGTAGGCATCTTATGCAGACTGCAAAAGAAATGTCCCCTGGTGATGTCAGGGGGTGAGATTTTTCAGAGAGAGCCGTTTCTTCTCCACACATGAAAGACAATTTCCTTCAGCCATGAACACAACGAATTCCAGTTTTCCACTGCAAGCGCACTTGACATGGCATTCCTGTCCTGTCACTCCTCGACACCCATCTTGGAGGTGCGAATACCCCCTCGTGTGTGCAAGATCCTCTCAAAGTTCACCGGTGCCCCTCCAGCACCCTCTTCTTGAAGCTCCCCCCACATTGCCTCACAGCCCCCACCTGACAGAGAGCAAGGAGGCGAATGTATGACCTTCTAAGGGGGACGAATGGGCTCCTGAGACTGGGCAGCCTCTTGTGCAGGGGCAATAAGGGAAGGTAGCAGCAGACAGACAAGGCACTAATCAGAGCATACTCGCTGAAGGCACCAGGGCTGCCTGTCCTTTGGAACAGAGCGGTTTCAAGGATTCCTGGATTTCTGAATTAAAAACTATTGGTGTATCATATTCACTTTTGTCAAGGCAGGTTGAGGCCAGCTTCACCTGAAAAATAGGTTGACTGAATAGGTTTTGCATTAATAGAATTTGTGTCATTTGTATTCCTTAGGTAAATCATCTTTCAGACTCAACAAAGCTATTATCCATTATATACGTACAAGATTTACTCTCAAATTTAGAATAATATTACCCAGACCAAGGCACATTCTACACTCACAATGTATACGTCACAATGACAACACATTTATCGTGTTCACCCCATCGAGTCTGGAAAAAAAAATCCCTCAACCGAAACATTTCTAAGACACATTTGCACTAAACATGTTTCATTCTCTATGTATGCCTGAAGAAAACGTACCTTGATATTTAACTTGTTTTTCCACTGTATCCCATGTACTCTATAATCAATCACGGAGACGTGATGGCAAATAAAACTAGAGGATGTACATTTCATTAAATGACATTTACCAAGTGTTTATTTTACTAGTAAAGACAAGTAAAACATCTGACAGAAATCATTTTGTTTCATTGCTTGCTTGTAAACACCAACTCATAAACACAAAACTCCAAACACAAAGGTACACCAAAAATCCTACTTATAAGCACCTACTGCCCAAATCTACTGCTGCTGTTATAAGGTTTTTTTATGAGCAAGCAAAATGGGAAGCGGCTGTCAACGTTTATGTGCCTTTTTCTGGGGAATGAGAAGGGGAAAAAGAGTGGAGGGTGCAGAAGACCCTTAAGCAGCAGAATCTGGATGGCGCCGAGGACACAATAGGTGCTGAGGGACTCGGTGCCTCAGCGTGTCATTCCTCACATGTCATGAAGGTGCCTACTGCAACCTCACCACCGCTCTAATAAACCACAAAGGGTCTAATGTGTCTTGCTCTTATTCCACACAATTAGATTCCTGAGCAGTAACAAACGGCACTCGGGTGCACATTCTCGATGGTGCGGACCAAACGAGGCGGCCCCAGACATTTCAGCACGGCTAAGCGAAAATCAAAGTGCTGTGTCTATTTCTGGGGACAAGTCCGTGTCCCCCGTGCGTCAGCGGCACCTGAAGCCGCGAGAGGATATGTTTGTCATCTCACCGTCTACAAAGGATGCCTCCCACTACGAAATCCAACAACTGAACACGAATCGACTGTGCGTCATGTCTGACGATCGAAGGAACAGAGTGTAGCATTTGGAGAGCACCGCACCTCTGCCGCAAGCCATCGATGCTCGAACAAATGAACTTTTAACAAGCATTAATAAAAGATTATTCAATTAGCCAGTTAATGACTTCCATTAAAACAAGAAAGACGACAGTACTGTACTGCATGGCAGTCTGCTGAGACATATCAGACCCTAGAAAACGATCTCCAGGTGAAGGTGCGTGTGAGGTGGCTATGTTTCCGTTTCGCTATTTGAGAGAAGCCCCGTTATGACAACGTGGCTATTTATACATGTGCTGCCCTCTTCAGCTCATGCAGCCTCTGAAGATCACACGGCTCTTCATTGGATTAACCCTCAATCACCATCAGTTTCAGTCCCCCTCACCCGCCGATTATCTCCATTAGGCTCCATGATGGGGCTCTAATTGTGCACGATAACGGAGGAGCACTTCAAGCTCCGTGTGCTCATCGCAGACCTCGCTACCTTTCATCATCCTCGGTCCTTTAACAAGCCAAAAGTGTTACTGGAGGAGAGCAAAGGGATTACACTACGTGAGGTTTACGTAGCGAATAACACACGTGTATGTCCACACACACATTTCCTCTTTTATTGCGACAAGTTGCCTTTTATTGCCTTTATTTACATATTGGTGTATCCATCTTCCAACTGCTTATCCCTTTTAGGGGAAGAGCCTGGAGTCTATGCCAGGCAGCATGGGGAACAGCGGGGGGATGACCTGGATGAGATGGCAGTGCATCACAGGGCACAGACTATAGCTAATGTAAAGACACAAACTAGTTTAACAGCATGTCTGCGGACTGCAAGGAGGAAAATCATATAACACAGGGAGAAAACGCAAACTTCACCAGCACACTAAAAGCAGCGGTCGGATTCAAACCCACAACGCTGGCAGTGCGAGCTACCAGCATGCCACCTTCTTATCTGTACAGATGCAGGATATGTACAGAAACAATTCCAAATTCACCCACATTGCCAGAATACCCACCACATCCCCCAATGAAGTTTATGTCTTAAATGTGTCAGAACATTGCACAAACGTTGCACATGTGCAGAAGCTTTACTTCTCAAATGTCCCTCTGAAGATAGACGGACTCTAATAGGCCTCCATGTGAAGGACAGCATCTGTGGACACTGTGAGCATCATGGACTACATGCCAGAAGAGTTTGGTGATCAGGAACGAGCACAAATGGTGCGGCTCTTCATTGACTAACACGAAACAACTGGCTCCTCTAATCTGGTAGTCATCTTCCTCGATGTCCACCAGCCAAAGGCCAACTAGGGTTGAAATTTGTGTGGGGCCATTATTCCAAATAACGCCGCACTCTGACCTTCACTTTGTGCTGTCTCTTAGGTTTGCATCCACCTGGACTGTCCTGAAAATTGTGTCATCTAAATTTCCATTGTGGCCAAAGTTTGCAGTTATGTTTCTGACTGTAGCTGTCTTCTGGAAATCCATTAGACAAGGCGAGGTAGAGGCAGACAAGCACACAGAACAACAATAATAATGATGGATGGATGCCATGCTATGGCTTCCTGTCTGCAGTATAAAAACACTCCAAGATGTTGCTGGATCCATATTCCAGACTTTTACAGTTTGCTCTATCCGGCACACCAACAGATTTTATCTCTCTCTCTTTAGGTCATAAGGGGGGAAATGAAAAATCCTACTTAAGGTGTAAAGCGACGTTTCCAGGATGGTAAAGACAAGTTTAAAGGAAGATACAAACAAATAACAGCAGAAAAAAGTGGCATAATATTGTAAGGTTTTTGGATTTTAATTAAAATGATAATTAATTCAAAAGTTAATGAGAAATAATTGTGCTTTTTCACATTACAGTTCAATGACCACGTCACTTTAGCCAGTGCTAATTGCACAGTGCGGCATTCCGTACAGCAGCATTTTCTGTGTGTATCCTGATAATTACGGTTCAAGATCAAACTGAAAAGAGAAGCTAAAAGAAGTTAATTAAACATCTTGCAGGGATTAAAGGCTTTGTGGGGTAAAATTCCAAGGGTATTATATGTTTAATACTGACAAAAACTGGTGAGAGAGTTCAAGATGTGCAGAAACAGCACAGAGGTTTGAAGAGGTGTGTGTCAGATGTCCTGAGTGTGCACCACGCATTGCTCCTCCCCCCTGCTGATTTCAGTGTGACCCATGCACCATCCAGAAAGGGCTTGGTGCTGTGTGACACAGACAGGTGACTAAGACACACACACACACACACACACACACACACACACACACACACACACACACACACACACACACGAGCATATTGTTGTTTTCTGGTTTGGTGATGCGTTCTACTACATAAGTCTTTGGTGGGTAATGTTGAAGTTACCATATGGATGATTGATTCTTTACATCACCTTCTGCTTCCCTGTAATACTGTGGATCATATTTAACTATAATCTTTAGAGATCCTCCTATCTCTGTTTTATGCAAAAATAATCCTGTAACAGAGAATAATTAAATGGTAGAAAGCTGTAAGATCAATAAATCTCATAAAAGCTTATATCAAATTCAGCACTGATCCACACAGACAGAAAGCCCAGGTCAGTAAAGGAATATTTAACCCCTGAAGACCCGGGTCAAAAAGGAATATTTAACTCCTGAAAGTCCGCTTTGGTTCTGACGTGTGTTGATCTTAAGTGAAGACACTGGCAGTTACCCATAGTGCTCTATTTGCTGATAAATGGAACTATTTGAAAATATTATTTTAGAAAGGAATGGATTGTCAGTAGTGTGTCTGAGCTTCAGCAGCAGCTGTGCTTGGGTCCTGCTGACACCAGCAAAGCGGAGGACTCTGGGGGTCTGGCCCACCACCTGGACAGCACTCATCCCACATATTTAAAGGCTCTTTTCTGGAGGTGGGGGACGGAGGGTTGCCTCACGCTAATTACTGCGTTTACGTTTCCTCGTGTCAGTGTGTGGACGAATTTCCGCTTACCGAAGTCTTCTGTTGTATGGGATGTTTCAAACAAAGACGACAGATCATAGTGCAAAGTTACCAGGGAGACAGAAGCAGAAAGGCAGTGGCATGAGCATGTCACTTCAAGGTGTCTGAGTGGAGAAAATTTGCTAGAACATTCTCTCGGAGTGAACCAGTGGCAGTCTGTCCCTCCCCTCACTCTGTCCCCTCAAAGTGGACTGTCAGAGATCATTCCAGAACAAATCCCTCGCCATCTCACTCGACTGACAGAAATTCCTGTAATGAAGAATGAAGCCTTCTCTCTGACCATAACTGATTTTCACTTGCATGCTGTGCTCATACGTGTCCCAGTCGGAGGTGACATCTCCTGAACTCAGTCGCCGTTAAATGGACACTAGTGTTTCATGAACGTCACGTATTTCGAAGCTTTGGGAGCAGGCAACATTTCTTCAGAGAACGGCCAGATACGTAAGCCGCATTTTAATCAAAGCATCACTTCACTGTAGGTCTGTTTTAGGATTTTAGAAAAACCGGCCATTTTTTCAGGTGGTTTACATGTTTAATGGCTCTCTCTCTCTCCTTTTGTCCTTAAATAGAAAGCTGCCCGATTCTCTGAGGCAGTAATTGGCCTTTGTTTAATGGAAGTGCCTTCCATTTCGGGTATAAACTGCCCATTTCCGACCATCTGGATGGTGTAGGGCCGCACGCAGGACGTCCCCAAGCTGGAACGACGGGCAGTGCCAGGGTCACGAAGGCCCAGGCTCCCTGTCAGAATGCAGGAAAGTGACAGGGGGGCCTCCGCTTTTGACCAAGATCAGGACACAGACAAAGGAGGGCCTTCAGTTCTGCCCTTCAATGGTTGCATTGAATAAGCAAAAGCAAAAAGATGACAAAAAAGAGACAGAGAGATGAAGAGAGAGATAAAGTGGAAGCACATATTAAATCTGGCCCTGGAGGCTGCTCGTTTAGTAATTGAAAAATAGAGAAATAAAGGAAGGAGATGACTGAGCATACTCACAGATATTGGCCGTCCCCTTCGGGATGGGCAGGTAGGAGCCTGCACTCCAGGCCCGGCCTTGGTAATTTTTCTTGCACCTCCCGCAGTCGGGCCCCGTGGTGTTGTGCTCACACTCACAGGCCAGTTTCTCTTTGTCAAAGACACAGCTGTTGGCGTGAAGGTTGCACTTGCACCTGTCGAGGATAGAAATTGTCAACACTTGTAAATTTCTTCAGTTGCAGGTTTCAATTACAAGGGAAAGAATGAGACACACCTCAAGGCCAGAGTGACCTTGAGTAATATTTGCATCCTAATGCAACATAAATTTGCATATAATGCATTGCAGTATCCATGCACTAACTTGTGAAAAAAGTGAATAACATGGAATAAACAGTCTGCTGTATTATGTTGGATTTATTTAAAAAATTTTGTAACTGCTCAATGGAGATGCAGGACTGTCATGTTTGTGATGCAAAATGAAACTTACAAATGTCATTTTAAAAATGAAGACCTATAATCATATATGCAGACCATAATCACAGTCAGGCTATTTACAGAGTGCTGTCCTGTAAAAAATGCAGGACATAACTCATCTTTCTTTGTGAGAAACGAGACTGAGGGCCACTTGCTAATCTACAATACAAAAAACTGCAATAAAATATTAAAAATGTAATCCCACGCAAGTAGATTGGTAGCCCATCCATAAAAGCAGTAATTAAATAACAGAAAGCAAACATTACAGTTACTAATCTATACATTTTCTGGCTGAACTGCTACGAATCTAAGTCCTATCTCATGTCAAATAGCTTTGTCTGCTATACATTTAATGCCTCCTGTGTACAGAACAAAAACTGCAAACGCATGTGTCTGAAATCTAAAACGTTAGACCGAGAACTCTCGATTTTAGTACTTTGACTTTCTAAATATAACACAGAACCATTGATTTTGGAGTGCGAGGGAAAAGGCTGCAATTATGTGGCGCACGAATGATGGTGCTGAGACGGAGGGTGGAGGCTCAGCGTGTATTGGGAATTTATAGACAGCTCGATATCCTGAATGCACCGCTGTTTAGGGAGCACTTTGACCACTTCACCTCTCTGCATAGAGATCAGAGAAGGTTCAGATCACCAGGGCCACCACAGGCCCTCCGCCGTGAACATGAGACAGATGTATTACCCAAATACTTGCTGATAAATTCAGTTTAATGAACCGCCTGCCATCAGTGGCATTTTTCATGCATTAATCATTAAATTTTTTCGTAAAAGAAAACTAATCTTAGGTACTGATTGATAAAATGAAAATCAATGTTTGCAGTTCTGTAGATATTTTCAAGAAGCGATGTACGATTGCCATCTTAAGGGACAGAAAGTTCTGGCAGGATTACAGCACACTATGAAAGCGCCCATTAAAGTCTTGATCCTTGGTGTGCTTTGTTGTCAGAGACAAACGACTACGTTAAGGGAAGGCCCTCCTAAACTATCTGACTCTGATTCGGTATCACGCTCAATTTGGGCACAATGGTCATTATGACTGCAAATCAGCCGCACAAAGCATTTCATTTCTTCCCAGTATTATACAGCCAGAGAAGGGCTCCATTTTCAGACCTATTACTGTTATGCATAGGAGGGCGTGTGTAGGAAGAGGGGTATTATGCCCTACACTACTGCGTCTTGACAAATGACTGTGACCCCCCCCCTCCAGGTACACACGGACCACATCAGCGATAGGTCATTAATCTCCAGAGAGGCTGATTTGCATCTCATCATCTAGAAGATTTCCAGCGGGGACATGGAACCCTCAGACAGCCCAGAGCCAGCGGCAGTTTTGCCACACATGGCGGGAATCGGCATGCTTTCTTTCAGCACGCCTCCTGCTTACAACACGCCTCTTACGGCAGGGCTGCTAACGGCATGCCTCCTTACGACACACTTCCTTACGACACACCTCCTTATGACAGGCCTCCTTATGACATACTTCCTTTCAGCACACCTACTTACGGCATGCTTCCTTACGAAATGCCTCCTTATGACACGTCTCCTTAAGGCATGCCTCCTTACGACACCCTTCCTTTCAGCACGCCTCCTTACTGCACACCTCCTAACAACACACCTCCTTACAACACACCTCCTTCTGGCATAAATAATGATATACGAGCACTATAATGATATGGCACAGGACACAGAGACCAAGAGACACATTAACCCTTTAAATATCTGACTGTACAAACCAGGCCCCAGCACCACTGCAGCAGATTCAGACCCGTGCCATTTGAAATGTGTGCATGAAACAAATATGAAATGTAGCTGCTGATATAAAAGTCATCCAAGGCAGAGTTTGAGAATTAGTCCTGTCTTGTGCTCAGACTGTTTTTATAGGCTGCATAATTGCACTTCATTAGGTTTCATATTTGTGCTCACCCTTCACTTAAACTTAAAAACTCTGTCAATCACTAATAACACTGGAAAATATTCTCTCTACACTCTCAGCCGCACTCTGTCTGCAGACATGAAGGTCAAATTTAATTTTTTACATATGCCAGTCGTGCGTCTGAAAACTGACCAATAAAAATACTTTGTCAAAAGAAATGAGGTGATCAAAAACAGGAAACACCTGTGAATGGGTGGACTGATGAAGCTGACATGGGTGCAGAAGGTGATGGAGCACAGGAAGACAGATGGAACGGCCTTGAAAGTTGGCTAATTGTACAGGGCATGCAAAATTCCTGCTTCTGTGGTAAAATCTTCATGCTCCCCAAACACCATCTGCTGAAATGTGAGGGTGGTGAACCTAAGGCTCTTAGGGGCAATGCTGGCAGTCCTGAAGGTCTGTGGGCAGAATTTAGAAACCTACAGCCTCTCTCAAGAGAAGGAAGGAAAGACAGACCAGCAAAGCTTCAGTTCCTGCACTTAATACTCTGAACTTTTTCCTTCTTAGAGCTTAAATTAACTCTACCTAAATTTTTTCAATGATTTAATTTGAAAAAGCTGTTGTAAATGCAGCTATGTGATTTGTATCCCAATGCAGTTGAGAAACCATCAACCTGATACAGCCTGTTTATTCCTTTTTATACCTCACTTGTGCTCAAAGTCCAGTGAGCTCCACAGTAATCTGATTCTGACTGGTCAGGTGTGGGCCTGTGAGCTCCACAGTAATGGGATTCTGATTGGTCAGGAATGGGCCACAGTGCATGGTGGGAGCTCCTCTCCAGGTTAAGAAAAGAACAGAATCATACAAGGCAAAGAAAACATGCCTGCAGGGTGAGGGGGCTGTTGGGTCGGCATTTCCCCACCCTCATGGCAATCAGAGGTTCTGTCAAAACAACCCCAACCCCAAAATACAAGATGAATAATATAATAGATTCAAAAGTTTGCAGAGAATCTCAGAATTGTTCAGTAACCCTCCACAAACATCTTAATTTGTGTTTCTGTCTATTATTATTTCAATCATCAATCCATCCAAATCTAAATTCAATATTACCAACTATAAATACTCCATATATCTACAACGGCTCAAGTCAGAACTGAAATAAAAGTCAAATATTTCTTGGTAACAGCTGGACAAAGAAAAAACGTATGCTTACACTACTCAGTGTTTGTCCATGCTGAATACAGCAGACCCCATCATCTAACACATATCCATGCTGAATACAGCAGACCCATTATATAACACGTGTCCATGCTGAATACAGCAGACCCCATCATCTAACACATGTCCATGCTGAATACAGCAGACCCATTATATAACACGTGTCCATGCTGAATACAGCAGACCCCATCATCTAACACATGTCCATGCTGAATACAGCAGACCCATTATATAACACATGTCCATGCTGAATACAGCAGACCCCATCATCTAACACATGTCCATGCTGAATACAGCA
>JAACJT020000001.1:12140909-12155579 GCA_009936485.2 Gymnarchus niloticus
CCCAGAGAGTAAGCCAAAGGCGACAGTGGCAAGGAAAAACTCCCTCAGGAGGAAGAAACCTTGGGAGGAACCAGACTGAAAGGAGAAGCCCATCCTCCTCAGACCAGCACCGGGCAGGACAAATTAATTAATACAAATCAGAACAATAGATACAAAAGAGCAAATCCTGTATCAGTCAGAAGCATCCTGTCCTGCTCATAATGAAAACATTTAGCCATTGGGTGATTATATGACCAGTATCGAAGTCTCTGTAGAGGAACTTCAAGGCTGCTGATATATATTTAAATATATCCGTCCGCCTGTCCGTCCGTTCATCCATCTGTCTGTCCACCCACCCACCCGCCTGCTAACTGCTTACCCTGGTCCGGGTCCTAGGCCAGCCTGGAGCCTGTCCCAGGCAGCACAGAAAAGGGCAAGGAGATGATGTCCACAGAGGAAAGCACATGCAGCCCCTTCCCTGAAGATGGGCTTAACCGGATCAAATCATAGGTAACATGCTGTACAAAGACAGGCTTCACATCTCAATATGTCAGCTACACGCAGCTTTACTGAAGTGCTGGATTTTTGCAGGATGTTGTACCTCAAGACTGTGGCAGTGTCTCTTCCACCCAGCCTTCAGAGCAGTTTACAGTCAACACAGGCCATTATGACCACTAATTCTGCTATATCACACAGTTAGAAGAACTGGAACAACCTGCAACCGAAGATTCATCCCATATGTGCTTAGAAGCCGCAGTCAACGTGTTAGCATGCGGTGGTTTACTTTCCCTCTCAGGAGATCTTACTCGTATTTATGTATTCAAAACATGGACTGGCTGCCCAGCAAAGGCAAAGTCTCTGTGCCTCTGATCTGGTGATTAAAGCCCCAGGTCCATCAGCAAATCTCTAAGATATGTGAGTGCGCCTGGGCTGCTGCCTCCAGATGCGCCGATCGTCATGCCAACGCATCTTGGGCGACTAACACTCACGCTGCCCCTGTTATTGCTGTGTGACGCGAGGGATACAGAAAAGCACTCACTTCATTCAAAAGGCTCTCAAATTTTGGTACTTGGGTAAACACTTCTCCTGAAAATCCAAACTGATGACTAATTCACCTTAGCACCCATAATAAGCACTGGACCAGCCTCCATCAAGAGTTTTAGTAGCCTCCTAACGCCCGCTGTGGCTGTAAGCATGACCAGCTTCGAAGCCAAAGACCTATACGGAGGGAGGTGGGCTGCTGGGAGCTGTGAGGATGGAAATGGCCAATGACAGGAGACCTGGTTGACATGTGACAGGAAGGAGAATTGTGTGGTCTGGAGGAGGCACCATAAAGTGAGGAAGTATGTTTACATATCTGAAGTGCTCTTTGTTATTCAAACATTTGTGGTAGATATGGTTTAACAAAATGATTTTTAATATACATAACTAATGTTCAAACTAATGATAAGTCCCTTGTTTTAATGTGAGGACACAAAAACAATATTGTAAGAAAAAAAAAGAATCACTAACATTTTCACAGAGTAGTCAACTAAATGGCCATTTGTGCATCAGGTGACCGGCTCAGGATTGTGTTGAAGGCTGTGACAAGTCGGGACAACAACAGTGACAAACACAGAGGCTTGCAAATGTATCGGCAGCCCGAATGCTCTCCAGGTCAATTCATGTTATTGAGTTTGTGCCGCTGACACAGGAGACAGGAAACGTGCCAGGACCTCCCTCTCCTATGCTGAGGGAGTGCCTATCATCCTAGCAGACAGGAAACCCCTGTCACACGAAACACCACCCAAAGGCTGTCATGAATACATATCACATTTACGTGGGTCCATGTTCCACTACGACATATACATTTTTTATTTATTTCTGAGCATGATTACCACCATTGTTTACAGGCTAAATGGTGTGAATCACACATATTCTGGGATGTTATTGTGCTCACACTCTCATTCATAACAACCTCTCACTTATTTTGAGAAAAATGGATCCTGTCAGATCGTGTTCTGCTATTACGCCACATTAACGGTCTTGTAAGAGCCGGCATTGTTCCCCTTATTTATCATGTTTGTGGTTGTAGGCAATTTTCTTATTCATTTGAACACAAAATAATTCATCTTGGCACAAGATTCCTATCTCACTTAGTAATAACCCCAGCCCTGCAGGGCATTCCTGAATTACAAGAAAAATATTAGGAATACATCATCATCATCATCATCATCATCGTGGCATCATGCCTGTTCCCATTTGGCACGAACGTGAAGTGCCTGACATAGCGAGCTTCGGCCCCAGCTACTGTGGCAACACTGCACTGCTCACTGCCCTTTATGGTTAGAGCCACATGTTTAATCTGAGTTCTTCCAGAGGTGGTTGACAGGCCTGTCACACGCAGAGGCAGCACTAAAGTAGCTTGCCGCTGCTCACATCCATTTCTGCAATTGTATTACATAATATCTTATGAACGGTGATGAACTGTCGATCTATGGGCACCTCTTTGTGCCCATAACACTTGCGATGTTGTCAGGTGTCCCAGCTTGGTGTATCTATGTCTTCAAGATAGCAAATTTAGGACTCTTTGATATTCATGCCTATGATTTTGCCATGGGAAGAGTTCACATTTTCCACAGAACCTCAAGACACTTGAGTATTATTTACCATAATGCAGAGCTCCTAATGAGACTAATTAAACATCTGAGCTGAGAAGTGATTGGCAGGAAATGTGTCGGTTAATGACATGCATCTGCTTGAATGAACGGGGACATAAAAAGCCAAACTGGCTGGTATACAGAGACAGCAGCAACTTCTGGCTGGCAGGAGGCATCTGCAGACCACTGCAAGGCCTGCTTCCCCGTCTACAAAAGCCGGCAGTTTTTTCCACTTCTGTGGATCACAGGTGTGGGGCTGCTGGAGGCTGTGGCTTTGACAGCATCCAATAAGGGCACAGTGACCCGGATAGGGGCCATGCCTTCCCGCTGTCAGCCAATCAGAAGACACCATCAATTTTTCACTGTCTGAGAATACAGGACCCCAAGATGGCAGAGCTTTGGGCCAGTAAAAAGGTAACCACAAAACAGGTTGTAAAGAGACAAGCGGCATCACAGGACTGTAGCTTTTTACCCGTAAAAGGAATAAAAAGGAGAGGTCAGCATCTGTTTGTAAAAAAAGAACTTCTGTCCCTAAACTTCAACAACACTCTGAACAATAATGAGATAACATCACTGATGTTTAAGGGGCCTTATAAATGCTGTGTTTCTGTTACATATTACAGAGTTCACACATCAATCAGTAAGCACATGGATGTGTAGTGAGAACAAAGCCTGGGGTCTGGTGGACCCACGGATGAAGCTGCAGCAGCCAGTGAACCACAGTGACAGCGGAGTCAAGGTCGGCATCTTGAGGTAGATGAATCTGACAATGTCTGCACGTAATGCTTCCTGAGATTTGTGACATGAGAGCTGAGCCGGATTGACTAGCTGAGTACCATCCATCAGCGAAGAGAACCCATAATCCTCAAGAGCACGGGTCCAACTGTGCTTCAGGGGTAAAAGTAAATCTTTCAAAGCAGCTGAGTCAACGTCCAGGAGCCACACGACTTGGCTTTGAAGTGTTAGACAACGCGTTGACTGACTGTTCGTTTTGAGGGTGACACACAGAATGGCTGCGTATCAGTGATGCATAAAGTCTCACAGAAACGGCTGAGGACGAGTAGCATAAATGTAACCATTTCCACAGCTAATATGACATAAGAAAGTGCGTTCTATTTTCAGAAATCACAGAGAAAGATTGATCAATGAGGTGCCAGAATCAGCCAAGTATGCAATTACATATCATCAGAATTTTAATAGTAATGTATAATTTTCCTATGACTGCCGTGACATAAACACCCTGATTTGGACAGGATGCACTGTGAAAACAACTGAAGCAAATTACAGGGTGACAGATTACAGAAAATGTTATGAGGAAACAACAACAACAAAAAATGATGATGATGATTTATACCCCGCCATGATGTTTAAATCAGTGGGACTCAGGTCAGAACGGAGGTTTCATATAGACTAGCTGAGAATGTAAAGTGAGAGATTTTTATTCTAACAGATTTAATGCATAAATAAGTTAGACGCATCAGATTAAGTCATGACGTGTTTGTCTTCTGTTTGCATGATGGTTTTTCATAGTAGTAACATAATTATTAAAATTATTCTGAGGATGTGTGCTTAAGGTTTGCTGTACATAGCTAGCTATCATGCAAAGCTAACTGAATTTGCTGAATGAAGGATCGGAGCTCCATGCTGCACAAGTGTTTACAGAAAGAGTATGAGGCGTGACTTACGACTTCACGGAGTTAAAAAACACTTAATTAGCACAAATGGATTAACCGTCCTCCCCTTACAGACCGCCATGCAACCACAGCAAAAGAAAATAATGAAGGAATTGACTGGTCTAAAGCCAAATCAGAAATGAGATTAAACAATTAATCATTTCATTGTCAGTTAACAGACAAAAGAGACCCCCATGATTTAGAGTGTAGTGGTTCTCAAGTAACCCCACGGATTAGAAAGGGTGCCTCTTAGTTTTATGTTTCTGTTTATTTCAAGTCCAATTTATTTTATATAGTGTTTTTAACAAAGACCATGTTGCAAAGATCTTTACATAGTCCCGGGCCCAAGGCCCCCACAGAGTACCCCAAGGCCCAAGGGTGACAGTGGCAAGGAAAAACTACTTCAGGAGAGAGAAACCTTGGGAGGAACCAGACTCAAGGAGAAGTCCATCCTCCTTTGGCCAGCACCCTGCATTATGAGTTTATATAATATAGCTTAGTGTTCACATTGTCAGTGCTGTTTGTAATGACTGGTTACTGAATGAAAATGTGTCACTAATATAAAAAAGCTACCATGTTTAAAAGGGGCAGGATATACCATAATGAAGATAAAACAATTTAATTTAGTGCAGAGCTGGGCTCATAGAAAAATAGTAAAATAATTCAAATTCAAAGATCAGTCAGACTATTACCTGTACTCCAGTATTCTAAGATCAGTCAGACTATTACCTGGGCTCCAGTATTCTAAGATCAGTCAGACTATTGACTGGACCCCATCTTCCAAACAGAAAATCTTTTTGTTTACTGCTTATCCTCAATTCAGGATAAGCAGTAAACAAAAAACCCTGGCCAGAAGTATTTCAGTAGGTATTCATGTCCATTAAAAAATAAAACTAAAAGAAACTGAAGTTGGAAAGGGAATCCTCCGGAATTATTAAAAACATATTTAAATCATTTTATCATTTTGATCTTATTGCTTTACTCTTAAAGGCTATAAATAATTGATGGACTTAGATCTGGCACTGCTAATCCAATTACACGTGTTCCCATTTCGTAGTACAATGGGCAAGGGTATGCCCCATGATTTTGGGGGCTCAAGAAAACTGCAGAGACGAACCCCCGCCCCATCAGCACCACAGTTTAGGTGCAGTACAGTATGAAAAGTGCAGCTGAATTAAATCTTTAAAGGAAGACACTGTGAACCTCCCTCATATCAATGAGGAGGGAGCCTAATAAAGTATTAAACATCCACATCTACTGGATACAAGGCCACACTGACAATTAAATATTCCATTAACAAAGTCATATATAAGCATGTAATGTAAATATTTAACCTCATTACCATATTTCAGTAGTCATAGGTTTTGAACTTTGATAACTGTTTTTTTCCATGATACAACATCTACATTTTATTGTGTCTTAAACAATTTTAATGGTGGAAATATAATCTTCTTGGCATTGACTTTGTTATTACTCTTCAATGCTTGTAAATTAAATTAGAGGTGGATTTTCGGCGTGATAAAAAGTAATGAAGCAGAGGCTGAGGTTAGCAGCAGGATATTATAGTGTGAAAAGCATGCGAGTGACTGAAAGAGTACCGCGTTCTGCCACACGTCAGCTGCCGACAGAGTACTATGCTCTGCCATACACCAGCGACCGAGAAAGTGACGCACTGCCACACTCCAGCGTCAGACAGCATGTCAGGTCCTGCCACACATCAGCGCCTGCCTGCATCATGCTACCTTGGCCACATACACACACCACAGCATCAGGGAGATCCTCGTCTGCAGCCATTAGGGCCTCTGGTAGCCTGGCTCACTCCTGCTTTAATTACTCACCATTGATCAGATCAGGAGAGAAAAAGAAATTCATTAAATCAAGTGTTAAGTCTGCAAGCTCAGTGGCTCCACATGTAGTATACAGAAAATTTATTTTACTCTTTCTGCTGGCATCCCATCCAGGGTGTACCCCAGTCATGTTCCCGGTGTTGCCTGGGATAGGCTCCAGGCCCCCCTACAACCCTGACCAGGATGAGCGGTTAGAAGATCGATGGACGGATGGATTTTACTCTTTTTGCGTCTCAGAGATGCTGAGGCAAGATGGGCTGTTGCAGTGACTGATTGATTTGGTTTTAAACCTTGCTCGCCTTTCCAGTTTAATTCCCATATGTAATGATATATATTACATTATCATAATTTATTAATAATAATTGTGATTTTTTTCGCATCAGTGCCTTTTCACACCTTTATTTTGTAGGCTACCATACTATTGCTGACTACGTGATCTGAGTAACAAGTATTCAGAGCTCCTTCGTATGCATATGGGGACAAGACACAAGCTGGGTGTAGGTGTGGCTTGAATCGTCGTCCGGCCCTTAAAGGGACAGCGTCCCAGCCTCTGAGCCTGGTGACACTCCTTCACTCATTCAATACGACAGGCACCTCAGGCACGAGAGGGTGCACCATGACAAGAACTACCTCCGTAAACAACCAGAAAAGAGCCCCATATGAGAAAAAGACAATGAACTGAAGATAAAAATGCCCAGCGGATCACAATCACTCCTTGTTGTGTTGGTTGTGATTAGTTCTCAGTGCTGTATGATTTACAGCCACGTCACTGAAGGCACTTCGAACCTCATTATAATGGCACACACCCTCACGGACTGCAGTAACATAGAAGGATTTAAAGAGCCCTCAACCTTCATGACCTCATGCAAGCTGCTGTTCCATTGGGTTGTTATTTAAAGAAATGAATAAAATAATGAATACCATGGTGACCCACTGAACTTTAGAAAATGATGTATATCATTTTACATATATAAAAATAAGGTATATATACACATATATATTTTCTTTGTATTTTCTTCTGGAAAAAAATTATTTGTGATGGTATACAGAACCATTAGATCCAGCATATTGTGCCTTTTTATTCTGACAAAATGTCCCAGTTTTATGAAAGAATAAGACTTTGATGTCAGTAATCTATACGCCACCCTGCTAGTGCTTGTTGCCTGCTGCTGTATATGATTGAGATATTATGCCTCTGTACTGCCTTCAAACTGCAGCTTCCCTTAAACCATTTTTGTCAAATAAACTCAGATCATGAATTCTAGTTACTTTTGGTCATTCAATATTAATAAAAGGTAATTATGTCAATTTTATTAACCTTTCCAGCTAATACTTAATGCTGCAATCTAATCCAATTTATTTAGGTGTATCTGCTTCATTTTTATTTATAAGCATGAAATCAACACAAAACTGTTCAAATCTTTTTGGCTGCAGACAAATTTCGTTTTGATTACTGAGGAACGATGGTGCCTCTGTCATTAGGCATGCTAGTTCCCATTGGATAAAGCCAGTACACAGGAATTTAAAGTCCAGTTTTATCATCTGAGTTGTAATTTGAGTTACTGTGGTCTGAAAATCTGGTAAGTACAATAATAAACAGCAAATTATAGTTTGTTTTATAGTTTCTCTTAAGGCCAATTAAGTGAGCAGAACTTGAAAACATAAAACATAATTAGGTCAGATAAACAAACGGTCTTCACACTCAAACGGTAAAATATCTATATTGCAAGCAGTTTTGGAGATCATATATCAGAGGCTAATTAAAAAGGCTTCCTTGGTATGGTGTATTTAACGTTGCATTAGGTTACTTTCAGCAAATACTAACTTGCAAAATGAACTGTTAACAGTACTATTTACTTAAAAGACTAAAGTGCATGGATTCTCCAAATGTCTTGATCATGCTAGCCTTAACAACTGCAGATCTTCCATCACTGCTTCAACAGAATTTAAGTCTGGCCTTAACAGTGCAGGTCTTTCAGTAGAAGAATTAATCTAACACGATTGTTCTAAGGCACTTGCATCTCCAAAAGACATTGCATCACTTAAGACTAATGCATGGCATAAATGACACATTTGTGATTATCAAATTGAAATTTTTAAATTTAATTTTTTTCACATTATTAATCATGATATTAATGCTGGTGTTATAATTGACATTTTTAATAATATGACTGTGTCTGAATACAGCAGAGGGATGACGACAATTATTATACTGTTTTTATTCCTTTTTAAATTGGATTAATCTATTTTCAGAAGTCACAACAAGAATCAAAACAGAAATACCTAAATGAATTTAACTGACTGCTAGGTGCCAATCAAATGATACATTTTAGACCAGCCAAATTATTCTTGACTTGACTTTCTGTCATAAGACCCAGTAAGTGAAATAATGCTTCACTATTAAGAATGCTCTTCTGGGACTCTGAGGAGGAGAGTTTCTGAATGGATCTTACCTTCCCT
This sequence comes from Gymnarchus niloticus, assembly GCA_009936485.2. Classification (NCBI taxonomy): domain Eukaryota; kingdom Metazoa; phylum Chordata; class Actinopteri; order Osteoglossiformes; family Gymnarchidae; genus Gymnarchus; species Gymnarchus niloticus. The sequence continues at coordinate 12,149,508 of JAACJT020000001.1, forward strand.
GGACTTTGATGTCAGAAATAGCATAGAAGTATCTGGACAAGTTGTTCTCATCCACCAAGGTGGCCCCAGTGGCTGGTCTTAGGAGCCGAATTCGGAGGTCAGTCATGGTGAAGAAGTCTCTTAGGTTTTTCGTCGTGTCAAGCTGTCCATACAGGGACGCCATATTGTGCAGGCGAGGTCCTGCGAAAAGAGCGAATCTGTCTTTGATTTCAAAGCGCACGGTCTTGTCATACTTCCACACATAGCCCCTCGAGTACTCCTCTGTGCAAATAATGTCCAGAAGGGTGTGCTGGGTGAGATCCTGGACCGTCCTGGGCTCCATAATGAAGGCGTCCAAGCAGTCTGTGGCGTAAAACTGGTAGGGCTGCCATGATCGGCCATAGTCGAGGGACTTCTCAAGCACCATTTGCTCTGGGCGGCCGGACTCGAACGTTATCACGATGTCATCTGTCAGCTCAATGGTTTTGTTCCAGGACAGGGTGATGTTGACTAGCAGCGGCTTTGGGTATTTCCTCCAAGAGGTGGACTGCCAGAACGTGGTGGGATTGCGCCCTTCAAAGTCAAACATTAGTTCGGGGGGGTGTGCCAGTTCCTCCGTGCTGGCGTCGCACTCATTATTACACATGTATGGGTTTTCCTGAAAAGGAAGGGCAGAGAAGCACTGCATTAAAACAGGTATCCACTTCCTGTAAAAGAAGAGATTAGAACATAATGCTGTGAAGAGAGGCGATCCTGTCACACAAAAGCAGCTTATTAAAGAATGGAGGGCGTGCTGAAGTCAGGAGGAGGGACATGTTACTCAGCATTCATAAACACCTCAGTCACAATGTCTGGCTTATAAATGTAAATATTAGATATGAAATACTTTCATTATGATGCCACAGGACAATTGTTCTGCTTCTTTTGCCAAAGCAAAGGAGCTCAGATGAATACTACTGACAGTGCTGAATTTTCACTAGACTACTGCATTTGTCCTTTCAGTAGATCATCGACACTTGCTGTAGCCAAGCTACCATAAAGATATAGTCTGAAAAGAGAAAGGTGCAGGACAGCTAGCTGAGGACAGATGGGAAAATGGGCTGGACCCATCATATTTTGTGTGTGTTTAGAAGACGCTATGAAAAAATGGAACACTTTTATTGCAACTGGTTTTAAAGACAGCCATCACTGTCCTATTCTTATCTGACCAATGCTTTTGCTCTGAATCCTGTTCTGTTTCAGAGAAATTTGGTCCAAAGAAAAATATTAGATACTATTAGAAGAAAATATTAGATACTATCATAATATTAGAACTTAAAAACCTCAGGTGTCCTCCTTTTCAAGGCATAGAGACGACCTTGGAGCAGGGCTTTGTCCTTGGTGCATCTAAGATTCATCAAGGTCTGGTCCCCCAATGTCATTATTTAAACATTTCCACTGTTTCCCACAGTCATTACGCTTCACCGAAGCGTGCTGATGATCTCTGGGGTGCAGTCTATGTTTCTCCTGGCCAGGCAAGAGAAATGCTTGGACTAATTAGTCAGGACAAGCCAATCAGCACTTGACTGGGTATGAGGTGACAGGCTCTTTGAGTGCTTTGGCGGCCGAAGACAAAGGGGAAATGCGTCCCTCTCATTTCCCCTTGTGATGCAGAAAAACTGTAAACCAGAGCACTGCGCAGCTCTACCACTCATTTCAATATAAGCTTGAAGGCGTGGAACCACTCCTTTGAGTGTCTGTTTAATGCTACCTTTAGAAGTCATGAATTCATGGCTGTCTTCTGTAGCACATCAGAAGACATAGTAAACTAAGCCCCTCAAAAACCAAACCAGAAGTGTCAGATGTCAGACAGGGGTTTCCGAATGAGGCCTCCAAGTGATCCCTCTATTTCAGCATTTTGACAGGCAAAGTAAAATAGAAAAATATTTGGAATCATAAACACTGCAATCTCTGCAGCTACCAATATTACTGTGCCTTGGTGGAAGATGCATCAGCAACCTGGTGGATACACATAAATACACATCGGACTAGTGAAACACAAACAGGAACCCTTCCCACCAATCTTCCCACGATTTCAGGCAAACACCAAACTCTGTAGTGTAAAGTCCAGAAGATGCAAAAGATTTAGTAACACTTTGTTTCATCCCATCCATTAGAGTTTTAGCTGGTATACATTTAACAACAAAACAGAGCCTTATGAAGATCAATATCCTCTCTGTTGTTCTTGCGAGGCACTTAGGATCAATAGAAATGTTCTGATTTCTTTCATGGCTCTAAGTGCCCTCTTAGGGGATGAATGATTTCACGCATATTAAAATAATTGAAATCACTGACACGGTGGACACGATCAGTAATTAGGGGAGTACTTCTATTAATCCTAATCCATCAAACACAGATAGGGTATTACCAAAGACGTCTATGCAGGTGATGGGAACTGAGCTGTGGCATTAAATTGTCACCACTGAACAGCCCCGCGATTCTGCCTAACTGAGCTTGGTCTTCTGGGTAGGATCAGTCAGCTCCACTAATCTGACAGATGTCCTCCTCTATTAGAAGCACTTTAAGTAAAAAAAAAAATAAATAAATAAAAAAAAAATCACATGACAAAACAAGGCAATCTCACCTTTAGAGATGCTAACTGACTCCCTTCCAGCTGTGAAGGGCTAAATTAATTAATGAAATGTAATTTTCAGATTCATGAATTTTCCCTACTTGCCAAATTCTCAGTTTTGACCAAACAGCAATAAACACCATTCTGTATGGTTTATTTATGCTGATTATTGTTCCCATTCTGGAAGATGTGTAATTTTTAAGAACATTGAAGGCTGTTTACTTACAGTTGTGACTTTTGCAAAGATAGCACACTACAAAAATAAACTAACACATACAGACACAGCCCAGCCCTTCGCTGACGTATCTCTGGCAGCTCTGAAAATCACACACCATCAATCATTGACTGTTTAGCCCAGTTCCTTTAGATATGGGTTCATCTGCAGGTTACACCAGACAGAGTAATCCCACCCACTGTGAGTTTTAAGATCTTATTCCTCACATGACCCAAACCCAGTGTTCTACTGAAGAGTACACTGTAAATTGTCCTTAATTTCCATCCCTTGTGACATGCTATAATGTACTCCTTATTAGACCATATACTCAGGAATTAGTTCTGCATCACCATGACCCCTACTGGATAACTGGTTACTCAACACAGCTGAGAAGATCCCCTCAAACATTTCCAGAACCATGGAAGAAATGCAGCAATACCAGCTGGAAGAAGAGAGAGTCTCCGGATGCAAACAACCACCATCAGCAGACATGGTCTCAGTGAAACAGAGCTTTAATGTGAATAAGATATTGCTGATCAGACTATCAGTCCTGCACCCCATATAGCCTTATCACAGACAGACAACGTGAGGAGGGGACATACATTCAGTGCCAACTGACAGTATGGCCTTGATAGATGGGGCCATCCAATCAAACAAATCCTTTTGTGTGACATATGTTTCTGCCTTGTAACCCCGATAGCAGACTGCACCCTCCTTCCCCCATCTTTTCCTTACAGGGATATACAGTTTCTGAGAGGACTCATCAGATATGGAGGAAAAGTGAACTGTGACGTTACATCACTTCTTCATTTTTTTTAAACTCCAACATCGAAAATGATGAAGTGGTGTAATCTCTATCTTAGGATACAAGTACGTTGATGGCAGCGGCTGATATGGACAGTGCATTTCTTCACAGATAGATAATAAATACAACACCCAACCATTTAAGTGTGTCAGGACCTGCAGCAAAATCCCTGAGGGCAGTGAGAGGAGGATATTACTAGCAGATCCTTAGAGGAGGACTTATTGAGATGAACAATTGAGATATGGATCTTCTTGGGAACCAGACAGCATGTCCTGCTACTAATTAATGTTTTACATTTGGTGCAGTTACCTCTCGTTCCAAGAAGAGAAATGTGCAGGAGAAGCAGCCAGCTGTAGGCTGTGTGGGACCAGATTCCAGATGTCATGTCATCGCCCAAGAAGTCATATGGTGTGCATTAGAATTTTTGAAATAAAGTGAAGAATAAATCACGAGTTAAATTTCAAGCTGCAACTGTTTGTTCTGGTCTTCCTTTGCTTTCCTTCTTCGGACCAGCTGGGGATAATCCGACTCCTTCCTTGAGAGATCACTCACTGCCAACGGGCCTCATTTAAAGCAGTCAGTTTCAATTGTTGCTCTAGAACACGGTGAGTTGAGTCTTATGCACGCTCAGCTTCTGGCAGCTGAAACACATGGGGTTACACTACAGTATAGCAGAACGGCAGTGGATATTAGGGAGCGTCCTATTGAAGACTACAGTTACAGCGCCCACACCCGTATATGTAATGGTCAAGCAAAAACATGGCACCAGCTGTGTCATTTCACATGACTTCTGTTTCTTGTTAAGGAATTCTGGAGTAGGAAGATTTTAAGTAGAGCTGAAAATGAGAGGTGAGGCTGCTCCCCGGGCTTTGGTGTTCTAACACTGACATCGGATGAGTTTTTACTACTTTTACCATGCAAGTTATGAGTTGGGGTGACTTGTAAATTCAGCCATCACGACCATAATGCACAACACATAAGATTTGTTTCTTTTGTGAAGGTAAAATATTAGAGAACTAGGCCCAGACTGACAATAAAAAAGACATACAGTGCTACATCGGTCTGTAAACTTAAGTAAGGACCAAACTGAGAAAAATACAGTGCAGATGTGTGAGCTAGCAGCCACTCAATATACCGAAACTGCATTCTAAAACATGAATTCAGTATATATTGCCCCTTAGTTACATTTAAACTTGAATTTTATGCATGTTAACACATGCTTATAACAATAACTGTCACACTGCATTCCAATACACTACCCAAAAATGTAATGTTCACTCTAGGCTGTCGCTAGTCCTCCTGCTGCACTGAATGCTGAAGGCAGCTGAGATTTGATTATAAAGATTTAAACGAACATGATTTTTAGTATTACTTCTGATTACACGGTTCTTCACTGTCACCCATGAAGCAAATGTCACTTCCAGTGGGTATAATTAGTCATTAGTTAATTAGAAAATGCTAAAAAAACCACCCAATTTAGTATGATGATTTCTCAAATCCCTCTCACTGCTGCTCCCTCTTAAAACAGATAAATCAGATCAAGGGTGGGAACACCTGCAAGGACTCGTGATGACAGGAAGGGGACATTTTTGCAACATCACGCATACCTACACATATATGATGGATGGACGGACGGACGGACAGACAGAGCTTCAGAGCTGAGACTATTGAAAATGCATTTTTGTGGATCTTCCGTCCGTATCCGATTTTCCACCGTCTCCCAGGCTATTTCCACTTGCCAGGCCTTGAAAGCCTGACAGATGGGCGTGACTCGTGGACTCGCTGACCGGACAGCTACAGGACCTGACTACCTGGTGCAGCTCTGGATGCAGGGGTCCCATTGGGGGATGGCTTACTTGTTGCTGAACCACACTGATCATTCTGAGTGTACTTGGATAATGATGCTTTTGCTCTGTTTTCTATTATATTGTGATGAATTTGAAATCTGGAAAAAATATATAACGTGCCCCATATAATCGACAGATTTTTTAGGTAAGCTATATGACCTCATTTATTGTACAGCATAATATCAGTGTTTCACAAAAGCTTTTTACTTCTGTAATGGGGGCTAGCTGAGCATTTCTATATCAGAAAAGCAATGCATGTTACGAGCATCAAATACAACGTTCACAAAACATTGGTGGGTTCTCAGTTGGTTGGGTTTTGGACTTCACCTTATTGTCCAAAGGTCTGCAGTTTCATCCTATGCTATCGACATAGCAAAGTCATGGGCTTCCCAAAAGCACTGCCTGGAAAGGTAGACGCAGGAACCTAAGCTTCATCACCTGGAAAGGTAGACGCAGGAACCTAAGGTTCATTGCCCGCAAAGGTAGACGCAGATGCAGGAACCTAAGGTTCATCGCCTGGAAAGGTAGACGCAGGAACTTAAGGTTCATCGCCCGCAAAGGTAGACGCAGATGCAGGAACCTAAGGTTCATCACCTGGAAAGGTAGACGCAGGAAC
>JAACJT020000001.1:12155679-12173863 GCA_009936485.2 Gymnarchus niloticus
CTAAGGTTCATCGCCCGCAAAGGTAGACGCAGATGCAGGAACCTAAGGTTCATCGCCCGGAAAGGCAGACGCAGGAACCTAAGGTTCATCACCCGGAAAGGCAGACGCAGACGCAGGAACCTAAGGTTCATCGCCCGGAAAGGCAGACGCAGGAACCTAAGGTTCATCGCCCGCAAAGGTAGACGCAGATGCAGGAACCTAAGGTTCATCGCCCGGAAAGGCAGACGCAGGAAACTAAGGCAAACACAGATTCATTTCTGTTTCTGTTTCACACAGGCAAGTAGCGAGTGTTCATTAAGTCTTTCGTAATCTTGGCAGCTCTATAAATGAGCTTTTACGACACAGCCTCTTCTGAAGTAAGCACTGTTGGAAATGGTGTATGCTGAATGTGGAAGCAATTAGGCGTGATGACCGCGAAGCTGCAGTGTCACCAGATAACCAACTGCCCCCTTCAGCCATTTGGCTAATCAGGGATGTGTTTTCACAGCGTTTTCTTTTTGGACTGATAACCACCCAGTAAATTGCTCTCTTGCAAAATAAGGAGTTCCACTTCACTGAAAACAAATAAGTCATGTTCAGTAATAATAATGAAACGGTCTGACGCTTGCATTTCACATTACTCTGAAGGGTCAGGCCTGTACTGCTGGGAAAAGACAGTTCAATTCAGTGCCATGCTTGGAAAATTTTAGTGCAGCCATGTTTAGATCCATCTGTGCAATCAAAGCTCCTCAGGGCACTAAGTGTTTAGGCTATTCTGCAAGTTGATTGTCCAATCCTTTGATAAATGGCCATTAAACATGAAGAAAAGGCCATGACGAACCATTCCGCTAATAAAGTTTATTCCATAAAAATATTAAAAAAATGAATCTGATGCGCAGATTCTGATGAATGAAGTCACAGTGCTTGAGTAACGGAGTCACGTTGAAAAATCCCTCTGAAAGATCTGAACCTCTTCACTGGAACCATTCAGTTGGCTCAGGCCGTTGGGACGCTCAGAAATGAAAGCTGCACAATTGTATGTTTCAAGTGTGATCCATGTAAAAATAGATTAGTCAGAAGCGGCTGCTACTTAAGGGGGCTTTGAAAGAGCCCACACTCAAAAGCAAAGCCGAGGGGATTGCTTCCGAAGTGCAGTTAATTTCTGAACATGCTACCAGTTGATTTAAAGCTTACTCCTGCATGAGAGACACAGCAGTTCTCTTCCTGCTGTGAATGCCATCTTTTTCACCCAACACTACATGCTTCACCGTGAAAGTAAAGTAACATGTACAGCTAGCGCCAACGAGTGTCAGAGGCCAAGCTATGGTGAGTGTTAGGGATGGGAACTGAGTCATTATGCTTCAATCAAAAGGTCACGTCAAGTTGGTCTTATATGATGTCTATTAGCAGTCAAGGATGGAAAAGTCCAGTGCTACAAAAAGACCCTTCAAACAGCACTCTCTTAGTAGATAAAAGCTCTGGCAAACTGCTTAAAAATGGACTGACTGAATTATTGTCCATTTGCATTTTAGACAGAGTTTCTACATGTGGCTAAACGTGAACAGCAGGATGTCAGTGGAAAGTCTGAGAACTTCATTCTTAAAATAATGTCACGCTCTATATTCCTAGATCAGAGTAAATCACGATGCAAATGAATGATCTTCTACAGGCATGTTGATTGATTGTCTCGATTATTGTAGCTAACACAAAAAGCTGGCGCTGGGAAACCCAAAGTTTTTTTTATTATGGATATTCTTAATTAACAGAAAGTTCCTCTCAGTACCAACAGTGGCCATGGGTTAATGGCAAGACAGCAGAACCTTAAAGCATGAAACGGATGAAAAGTACTCAGTATTTTCATTTTCCCGTGCTAAACCACACCAACCCTATGCTATATAAAGGCCACCATCCACTAACTGCAATTGTATCCTAAAGCCTGATGATGCTGTAACCAGGATTATTTTAAGAGGCACAGGCACAAAATGGTGAAAAGCCAAAGAGAAAACAGGATGTCATTCCCAAGGGGGAGATACAAGTGAATCTGTGAATGCCTGGTTGAGCATATTGACGCAGCCTGTTCCAGTTCTGATGCAGGCCTGTTCCAGTACTGACGCGGCCTGTTCCAGTTCTGATGCAGGCCTGTTCCAGTACTGACGCGGCCTGTTCCAGTACTGATGCAGGCCTGTTCCAGTACTGATGCAGGTGTATTCCAGTACTGACGCGGCCTGTTCCAGTACTGACGCGGCCTGTTCCAGTACTGATGCAGGCCTGTTCCAGTACTGATGCAGGCCTGTTCCAGTACTGATGCAGGCCTGTTCCAGTACTGACGCGGCCTGTTCCAGTACTGATGCAGGCCTATTCCAGTACTGATGCAGGCCTATTCCAGTACTGATGCAGGCCTGTTCCAGTACTGACGCGGCCTGTTCCGGGACGGTTTGAGATTAGCTTGTCAGTGCTACAGTGGACCTATCCCGATAACTGTTTTGACACCATAAAAAAATTAACCTCCTCTCTGCTTAGAAACCAAAATTCCATTCTGCCTATTCTCAGAAATAAATCCATGTGGGCTAAATGATATGCTCAATGTAGAGAAAGCCCGCCTGCCTTAGGCCGTAGTGCCGGAGCTCCTCAGCTATGCTGTACGTGTCAGCAAAACCCTGCCCTCTCTCCTACTTCAGCTTGCGGTTTGACATTGCTGGGCTTGTGTTATCTTTTGGACTCACAAATAAATATTTCAATATGCAGCTGAAAGTTAAGCTCATGGTGAAGCACCAGCGACATCGCACACGTGCACTGATGGATGAAATCAGAAAAAACTTCAGACAGTTCTGCTTCTAAGCTCGGACGCCTCGGCCTGTCATCTCCCCATCTTTTGATTTCCTGGGCTCAGTCATATTCTCCACTGGATGGCTGCCTTTCCTACCTCCTGCACACCACTCACTGCCCCACCTGTGTCTTCTGCTGACTGTCAAACTGCCTCCTACTCAGCTTCAGTCTCACTTGTTTTCAGTTCGGGTTGTGGTTTCCCTGTTGGAAATCCATGGCGCTGGAGGGGTTTTCGGTTTTTACACCAAGCTTCACTCCCAGACTAACTACTTTCAATGATAGACCTCTCTAATCACAGTATATCGATTTGAGACCCCCCCCCCATTTGATTATTATTTTATGCAAATCATCAATAGTAACCATCAGATACTAATCTGCTGTCAAAATGTAACGTGGTGTTCACATACCCAGACAGGAAACGCTTAAACTCACAGAAGCTGTCAAGCTGTGTCTCAAAACAGTGACCTTGAAAGCAAAACAAACAAACAAAACAAGCACAAAAAAAATACTCAGAGCCCATCTCAACAAATGTGGGATAAGACACAAATACCTCGTCTTCTTAAAGTGGCTCCTACGCCAACGGCGTCTTAAGTTTGAGATGATGTTATGCGATCAGGGTCTGGCAGCCTGAGCTACCATCTGGTGATGATGATATGTGAGGCTCCCTCACGTCAGCCTGAGTGAGGCAAAAAACACAGAGACTTTACAGCACTGACTTCATTTGGTAGGTGCCTTAACACTAAAGACCGTCAGTGTAGTTTCATAGTGCGTGAACTTGGTGAATATCTGACAGATTATAGAAGGACAGACCCAGACTGAGAAGCAGCCAGCCTGGCTAGGAAGCGAACAGCCATTAGCAAAGCCCATAGTGGATGCTGCAGTGATTTTAAAGACAGCCATGGGGCACAGCATTGCGCCGCACCAGAGGGACATCTGATTCAGCCCCCTGCCCATCTGGTTCAGTGGGTGCTCGTAGAGACTTCCTGGGAGGAGCTGCTGGTCTCTGCTGCTGGCACACAGTCACATTCACACATACACACACAAACACACACAGTCATATTCACACACACACACAAACACACACACACACAGAGTCACATTCACACATACACACACAAACACACACAGTCATATTCACACACACACACACACACACACACACACACACAAACACACACAGACACACACAGTCACACACAAACACACACACAGACACACCCAGTCACATTCACACACAGACACAGACACACAGTCACATTCACACATAGACACAGACGCACACAGTCACATTCACCCACACAGTCACATTCACCAACACTCTCACACACACATTCACACTCACATGTACTCACACACACAATCACATTCACAAACACACACACACAAAGTTACATTCACAAACACTTATACATAAACACACACGATGGCACACACACACACACACACACGCACATGCAACACTCACACACAATTAGTAGTCCCTCACAAACAAAAATGACAAAACTTCTAAGCACTTGCACAGACTGAGACGCACACAAAGCCACAGACTGGCACACACACTCAGCCCTATCAGATCAGCTTTAACAGATGAGAGCAGGACCCACGGAGAGCCGCAGGACGAGATATTATTCAGCTCGCTCTCCAGCAGGCGGGAGGGAGCGGCACTTGGCAGACAGGAGGGGCCACTCTGCCAAGATCTCCCCCAGCTTCATTTTTAATGAAAATATGGCTGCAGCTACTTGTAATTAAATGAGACACTAGTGAACTGTATAACTGCTGATAATGAGAGGTGGGCTTTCGAAATGGCAGCGCGTGCATACGTGTTCATCCCTGTCATTGGCAGCAGGGACGATCAGTCACTGTCTGTCAGTTCAAGAACCTCCTTTTCTATTGGGAAGTGAAGAAATAAATATATGTTCAGTATCCCGCCTAATATCCACTCGTAACAAAACCATTCATTGAAACCACCAACACCCCTCGGATTTTATTTCTGCTTCCAAGAAAAACTGAAGAATTTCCTGTTAAGGATACAGCTAATCAAACATAATATAAATAATAAAAAAGCTCCAAGCAGAAGTAGATAAAGAAAAACATAAAAAAAATTATGTGGAAACACAAAAAGTGATTATCTAGAGAATACCCAGACAACATGCCGATGACATGTGTGTGCTGATAAGCAGTAGGCTTTAACTGAAGAATACCAAATTAGCAGATACTGAAGTGCTTAATTCCTGTGAAATCCCAGGCCAGCTGTTCCAATCCTGAATACAGAGATATCACGGTATGGTTTATAGGTGCTTTTTAATATATGCAACATCAATAAATGGTCATTCGACAAGACTGCGGGGAGAGCTTCCTACACAAAGTCGTGGTCCTGAGCCATTCGCATTGCAGGACCCCCGATATGCAGGGTGTACATTTTCCGCTGGGGGATCATAACACCAATCGTACTAATGTGGATGTTGGGGTATGATGGGGACGTGAGGTCATCACAGCAGCCTGGCAGAAACACCATGTTTCTTCCTGCAAGATCATTGTCAAAGCGTCTATGCATCTAACATCTGCACTACTGAGAGAAAGCACACACTTCGCTAATCCACAATGGACAGCGGCAACCCAAGTGAAGAAAGAGAGAAGCTACCAGCAGCGCAGTCAAAACGCAGCCTCCCCAAACACGAGGACAAGGATGCCGACGAGTTAAAAGCGCAGGGAGATGCAGACCATATCACTGGCCAGACAGGGTGCCAAATCCAGGCTGAGAAAGCAAAATAGCAGACAGGGAAGAGGTTTGACATCACATTAACTGAATTGGATAATGGTCACATTTCTCAAAGATCTCTGCTAAAGTACGGCAATTTTTATGTCTGGGTCATTCATGAAAATTAGTCACATAATCATTTCATTAATCATTAGGCACAACCTAATGGCAGTAGACATTTCACCCATGTCTTATAAACATGTGGCCTGTGCAGCAAAACTCTAACAGTCCAATGTGCAATTGAGCTGTTCAGAACGCAATAACGTATACTTAAAACTGAATTTCCAGGTTTTCTCCGCTCGCAGACAGTTCTCACTCCAGACAGGGCTGAATCTAAAACCCAATAACATTCTCATGTAGCTTTGAAAGATAATAAATGTTTGCAATAATATGAGAAATGTTGAATATGAAAAGCAATATGAGAAACGGTCTCAGGCCAGCTGGGGGCTTCCCTCAAGCGGTGGAGAAAGCTCCATCGACAGGCCCCATAGGGAGCCACCGTGGGCGGCTTCAGGCACTGGCACATCCTTGTAGAAGCAATGATTCCTATAGTCCAGATGTCATAGGCACCTCCTCTGTTTTCTCATTGAGCCATTCCTGTGGCCAGACATGAGTGACCATTGTGAGGCCCAATCACACTACTTCTCAGGCTAAGAGGGTTTGTTTTCCTGAGGGTTGCAGGAAAACAAAGAGACCATCAGATTGACCCATGAGTCCCGAGTCTGCAAAGGGGAACAAAAGACTTTTTCCTTGCTTCTCCCTGATCTCTGTGCATTTAGTGGAGCAGGAGAAGCAGGCTGTGGTTAACCGTCAGCGTATCAGCTGGGCCTGATAGGGACTGATTTGTAGACCAGGCCTGGTCACGGCCAACAAGCAGCTCTCTGCCAGGACAGTTATCCAGTCGGCTGCCGCCTTCAAGTCAGGCCCTGTCAAGCTACGACTAGCACTTGGAGATGGAAGAGGAAGACCATGACCCTGGGTAGCTGTCAGTCTGAATACTTAGAACTGGACTCCCTCTAGCAGTGTGGAATGCCAACGGGTGACTCAATTCACAGGAGTTTATACTGTTAGGCTTTTTTAGGGCTGGACAGTAATCTTTTCAAAAGCTCCAGTTGATGAATATGTCCCCATATATTTATGCAGTAACTGAACATGTAATGTTACTTTCATTCCATTTTAGTCAGTGATACACCATGAGGCCATGACAGCTAGGTCCAGCAATATGATCTGTGCTCCTGAAAACTCATCTCTACCTTGCTACGCCTTCTTTTAGCAGATAGTTACGTATCGACGGGGGAAACAACATAACCCTGCCTGTCAGCAGCTCCCAGGTGCCAGATGGTGAACAGCCAAAAGCCCCCCACCCCCACCAGACCTTCTACTTACAATAAGAGCATCAGCTCAACTCAACCCTCTATCCCAAATGGAGACATCGTTCCACAAGGAGTACAGAGTTTGTGCATTTATCATGATTAATCTAGCCATCATATTCCATCTTGTTTAATCTTTAATGATTAATTTTCACCAGGAATGTAGGTAACAAAATGTTGAATCCTGAATTATATACGCCTTGGTTGTATTAACTTCTGTATTCAGGTTCCAGACTTTCATGGATGTTAAGTGCATATCCAAAGTCAAGGTGATCTTCCTAAACCTAGGAAGGACCTCCTGTTATTGTAGACAGGAAAAGCTAGGAAAAGCTATACAGAAACACATTAGCAAAAATGACCATGTGCTTCATAATACTCATTTTCCCAGCTAATGTAAATATTTCAAACAGAAATCAATCAGTATTTTCAAACTATCTTTGCTCTTGATTGACAAAGAAAAAAAACTAGTGTGCTGTCCGTGAAAGATTCCATGAAGACGCCAGTCTAAAACCCAAAGCTGTGTAGCCGCTCCTCAACACACAATAAGGAGTGCTTCATCTAATTTGTAAAGCTATTTGAAGCACTGATCGTCATGAATTAAGAAGCCGAGGTCCCCTTGCAACGGCCGGCTGTCACATTCGGTCATTGAGCCGGCTGTGGATTTCCAGTCGTGGTGCTGAAGGCTAGCAGACGTCGTCCTTGGCTTTTCACGGGGGCCTTCTGTAGCGGTGCGTCAGCACCGTACCGGCAGCGTGTCGAGGAGTCTGGCGGCTGAGTAATTACATATTCATCAGTCGATGATGGCAGCCAAGCCCAGTGCACACCAATGGAATTTACACAGCGACGCGTGTGCCCACTCTCACCCTCTCCTTTTTACTGCATTCACTTTTTTTTGAGGTTTTCTCACTGCTGTTATTTGCTGGTGTGAATTATATTTTAAAACTACAATCCAAAAGTAGTCTTAATGCACACAGCCTTGGAAGATAAGGACATTGACAAAAGCTGAGGTGGACGATGATTTATGATATCGTTATGTGCCATTAACACGACCTTTCTCAGAGGTTGTCTCATTTGTAAACGGACATAAAAAAACAATCAGGAAGAGAGAATTCTTAGCTTTCCAAGAATAAAAACACTGGATACGATGTGGTAGTAAGTAAAATATCATTTGAAGCACATATGAGTCCTGAGATCAGTCAGCCTATGCTAGCCATACAGCAGTCATTTAAGATGCATTAATAACAGGAGTGACTTCACACGGACCCCTTGCTTCTGCCCCACCCACCTAGCCCCAGCTGGTTTTGACACTGCCCGGTGGTCCATCATCCTGCATGCCATGACTACAGCCACGTCTCTAGACTCCGGGGTCCTCTGGTAGCTGAAGCCCACTGTGGTGCCGTAGTGTTTCATGTGCTGAGTCACCAGCAGAACGTCACAAGAAGTTGGCACGGTCCACGTGGAAATAAGAACTTTGTCGAGATGATTGACAAGTGTCCTCTGTGGGTACTTTGCACACGCTTGATAGGTTTGGGGAACAGAAACGTGAAGACAGAGGAAAACAAGGGAGGAAAGCAAAACAGAGATGAGTGTAGATCAGTCTGAAGAAATCCTGTCAGCTGGTACAGGCTGTCATGAGCTCTTGCTCTTCGCTGTGACAGTCGCCCGCATCGTTTAAAAGTGTTAAGGGCAAAACATCGCCAAGGCGACGCAGCCTGGCAAGTACTGCTCTCAAAGGCTTTCCTGGGGGGACATCAGGAGCCGGCAGAGCAGAGCACACTCTTTTCTGGCATTATTGTTTCCCTCTTCCCCTTTTCTTCATTTTAGAAATGGAAAATATCACTGAGGCCCCCCGGCGGGAGAGGAGGAGACAGTATGCAAATAGCAGTCAAAGCGGGGTGGTGCCGATGCACCCGGCGGCATGCCGGGCTCGTGACGCGGGAGGTAAACGCTCACCCATCGGTAGCAAGCTGCCTCTTCACCCCCGATGTTTCATTGGCCAGCAGTCTGCCTCTGGGAAACCGAGCAACGCGATGGAGAGGGGGCTTCGACAGAGGAGAGTCGCACAGCTAAAGTGGAATATTCAGCTCTGACAAGTCGCCCAAGTCACCCAGCTCTTGTGCCAAAAGAAAGCCTATAGTGAACAGGACAATTCTCAGCTTGGACACGTACACAAGTGCGGGTGGCTTGAAAACACAAAGGAAAATGCAACTGAGCAGTCAATTTCCCTTTCGCTCCGCCACATTGCATCACGTTCTTATTGATATCTGCTGTAAGGCTGACAGTCACTCGCCTTTCATTATCTCTGAGAAAACATCTTTGACTATGGCAGAAGTAAATTTTGATCATTTTGATTTGATCTACAGTTGAAAATCAACCACTACCCTAAAGCCCATCCAATATTTCAGACTAGAAGATAAACTGGATTTCCTAAGTTCTACCCAGTGTTCATGTATCGATGCCTATGGAAGAATAGCCAGGGTCTAGATCACTTTGCCACAAAATTACTAAACAGAAACTGTCATTAGGCTTTAAAACATTCAAATATACACAGTACATTCTGGCAATACACAGGAGCCCTGTGTTACCTTATAAACATCTCTGTCCTGTAAACAAAATCCAAACAAAAGTCAAACGATGACATTACCGTCATTACTAGGCAGATCTGTGGCACTGTCGTCATTGATAGGTGACAACCAAGTGGAACTTTGTCTCCTGCAGAAATATAATTAGACTATTTTTGTTACTGGTTAGCAAATCTTTAAAAATGAAAGAAAATTCATGAATCTTTTAGACTCCAAGGTGTCTTTTGCCATATGCAGCTCTGCAATGCATCACTCCGAGAGGTGAGCATCCTGGCCACTTCAGCGGGAATTAAGGTGTACGTTAACTACCTCTGACAGGTTTATTTGGGGCCGCTGCTGCATTTTATGGTAATTAGGGGGGACACGCAATATGTCACACCAGAATTTAGCTGCTGAGACTTAGGTGTCACACCTTTACCAATGAGGATTAACAATGGCTCGTGGTTAGAAAACAAGGGCACTTAATATTTTATTAATGTTTAAAGCTTAGCAGAGATGGCGAGGGAGAAAAAACAACTTACGCATTATGACTTTTAGCAAGATCAGAAAAAATATCGGTCATGTGCTGTTAAGTAGTTACAATGTATAGATTTCTCTGTTTTGTCGTTGTTTTTCTAGTGTGTTCAAGAGGCAACAGCAGTTAACCTATTGTCACATACACTTTTGGATACATTACCACAAAAATGAGGCCAGAACCGATGACAGGCTGCTTCTTCAAGGGAGGTGAGCAAGGAACAGCCTGAACAGCCTAGGCGAAAGCACTATGGAAATGATTCAGCAAGTAAGGAAGTTTAATATTGGTCCTCGTCGAAGCAGGATCCATTGGCCCCTTTTATTGAAGTCATAAATCATACACATTAAACACAATAATGTGGCTCTTAACTCAATGGGTTATCTGAATTTTATGATAAATCAATATGCCGATAAATATGAACAATTTAGTGTTAGCAAGGACTTAAGTCGGCACTAAGCAGGTCAAATACCAAGAAAAAAGCTAGAAAGTCAAATTAAATGCTGACCTTGTCTTTGCATCATATCTTTTCTTACAGTTTTATATAGTAATTATCATACCCAAAAACATCTGCTGACTGAAAAAGTGAGAGAACACAGTGTTAAATAACACACTTTATAATGCAGCGACTAACTGCTCTCGTGATGGCAGCGTTCGGGGCAAACGATACATTTTCCATTTCTATCCTCTAGTCTAAATGGGGGATAGAGGCATTTAAAAGGTGACGTCTAGACAAAACACTAGAAAAAGAGATTCTACCAGACAGTTAGCTTAGCTTAGCTTTTAGCCCCCACACTGACATAATGATAAAAGTCCTACTTAGAGTGGGAGGCATTTACGAGCCACTGGTGTTATCTTTACGGAGAACGGCCAGTGACATGTTCACTTAAGCTACAGTTCATTCCTGAGCATGACACTTTGGTCATGGGTCATCTCTGTGTGGTACTTTAACCAATTAAAAAAAAAAGACACGACTCTCCTGAGCGGCTCCTCAACCCGTGTCATTTCACAAGCCGCCAGGTCCCCTGGGGAGACTGATGGAAGTCTCACAGTCCCTAGCAACACGAAGGGGGTCAGCTGGTCGTCAGGACACAGACGTCCAGCATGTTTTCTCAGGAATTTATAAAGGACTTAAATCAATGTACAGCTAACAGGTTTAGCATAAATATGCAGTGCTCAGGGCCAATCATTTTCCTGGAGTTTTCCAGGGGTTGATATTAGTCAAAACACAATTAAAAAGGAGTTCGTCATAAAGCTATTTACAGAGGGGGCTAATGGTTACTCCACCAGGTAAAACAGTGGTGCTGACGTACAGACGTCAGACTTCATAAGAGAATCCTGCTTTGTTTTAAATTAAACCAAAGATTCATATCAAGCTCCTCAGTGCTTCCTTAACAGGGCAAATAGTACTCAGCTTCATCGTCAGATTGCCTTAAACATTATCTTCGGCGAAGTGCAACACAAGTGAGGGCTCAGAAACACCATGAGTGCTGTCGACTGGCTACCGAAATGTCACATTGAGGCTGCTCCTGTCTACATCCTGTTACCATTCATGCCAAAACACTTCTCCAGTCTTTTCTTGTGTAGGCCTTAATAGAAAGCATCTACAGCTTCACTCTAGCCAAACCTGTTACACTCTACTGAGCTGTTGCAAATGTCTGTCAATAGACAGAGAGAGGGAAGACACTGATTAGCAATTCTTCAAAGGAGCAAATGTCATTATGTGCAGGATGTCCGGGGAATTATTTAGCATTTGATTTCCAGTTCTGATAACATTGTTATTGATCTGAAGTTTCTGCAGCACTGCAGCAGCCAGTCACAACAGATCATTATATTTCCAAACTGTCAATCATGTAATCCTGAGCTGTCTGTGAGATGACGGCGGCTAGAAGCATGCTGAGGGAGTGCAGCAGCCTTCAGGCTGCAGACAGGATCATCCCATACACTTCCTCACCGTCCTTCAGAGAGACCGCCTGCTGTTTTCTCCCAATATTTAACACACCCATCTGGATTACAGTTTACCCTAAAATTGGTAGAGCATCGTCTGCATGCATTTGCCCATCACTTTATTTGTGCTGTTACCTTTTAGTTAATAATAATACTGATTTACAACAAAAATAACACGTTTGTTGTTCATCAATAAGAGCCTGCCTTGACTTGCCAGAAGTGATTTGGGCAGTTTTTGTTGTGGTAAATGTGACTGCTGTCTGCTGTGTGGGATCGTTCATCTCTCATCATGTCGAGTTCAGCAAACGGGCGGTTAATGTGTTTATAAGGGGTCAGCACAACAGCAGTATGGACCCATTCAGACCACAGCAGCTCCACAGATGCACCCAGCCCCCAAGTTCACATACTGACGTCAGGAATATCACTGTAAATGCCTTGCACATTGGTCATTCGTTCAGTTTCACCATGCAGGATACACTAGCTTAAAAATCTCATGAGAGATATTTAGGTAGCTCCAATCCTGGCTTCTGCCTACTACAGTATGTATGAAAGGAATCTGAGAATGTAGATGGACAAGCAGACACAGTAAGAGCAAGCATGAGCAACAGGCTCAGTCTGTGAACTGTTTTTTCAGTGCTGCTGAATTACTGAGTCTTATTAACAGAAAACACAATATATCATGACCTGTTCTGAAGTAGGGGACAGAAACAGATGTAAACAGTATGTTTGAAATGACCCACTTCACAGATTTATTAGGCAAAAACTATTTTGCAACATTAACAATTTATGCTGAATGAACAACGTTACTGTGACTTTGATGCAGTAAAAATAATTACTGATCAACATAGGTTCAGGCACTTATGAGTTATCTGGTATGCTTTGGGATTATTTTAGGACCAAGAGGTCATAGCTACTCTAAACATTGATTACAGTGAATTGAAACTCTACACTGCAATATTTTTCACTAATAGTTTAATAGTTACCTTTTACCGTTTAGATACGGGCAGCAAAAAGTAAGGCGTTACGGATGCTAGGAGAGTTGGCATGGCAGTCAGAGGGACATCATCACCTAGCAGCAAAAGTGGTCAAAATCACATACACCGTGATTGTGATGTCATAACGAAGCAGACGGAAGATAAAGGAACAGCTATGTCAAACACAGCTTGAAAATGTACTATGATCAGCTTGCTGCTTGTACAACTGAAAAAGTACTTCACTGAGGTAAAGAATTAAGGAGGTTCTGTGGAAAAGTGAAGATGGTCATATGTGCAGATGAGTCACGCTTCATCCCTTTCCAACAAGCAGATGTGTGAGTGCGTAACAGAAGGCCAGAATGAGCCTCAAGACTGAAGAGCTAGTTTTGACAGCTCCATCACTCTGCTGTTGCCGTTTTGTGCCATGTTAAGTCCACTGGGCCCCTTAGAGAGCAAAGCAAATGACAACAAACACAAAAAGCCATTCAGAGAGGCCTCCTTCATCTCAACATAAAGCCCTTCGATACTGAAGAGGCTGAGGTGGGGGCAACAGTGCTCCCATCCTTAGGGCGTGAAGGGTTTGGCGAACATTAAAACAGTGTGGAGTGTACAGCAAG
Organism: Gymnarchus niloticus; assembly: GCA_009936485.2. Lineage (NCBI taxonomy): Eukaryota > Metazoa > Chordata > Actinopteri > Osteoglossiformes > Gymnarchidae > Gymnarchus > Gymnarchus niloticus. The sequence continues at coordinate 12,169,244 of JAACJT020000001.1, forward strand.
GCCTTCCAGTCTCAGATCGTAGCCCAAGTGAACGCTTAATCGAGATAACACCCGAGGCCACTATCGACCGCCATCAACTTCACATCACATGCTAGAATTTCTTATAGGTGCCTCAAAACCATCTCAGGCACCAAGGTGCTCTGTGACTTGTGGGAGTTTGCTATCTTATTAAGGCATTTTCTGTTGCCTTTTGCCACTTACGTGCGTATAAATCTGTGTTTTTAGGAGCAGTACAGAGCAAACACACTTTCCTGTACTGTATATCATCTTGTTGGATAGAAATTGTGTTTAGCTTGTTCTTTTGTTTCCATTATATAATTTGTATGCATCTGTCCACCCTGAGAAGAGTTGGAAAATAATATAATTTTGGATGATTGATTCCACTGTCCTCATCATTTTTCTTGTATGTCAGTAAAGACATGGAAACTGATGAAAACATGCCTGAGAATACCAAAGATAAATGTTTATTTTTTGGTTCCTTTTTTATTTTGGTGGTTATAGCCATTATAAGGCAATATGGAAGTGTTAAAAAAGCAAGTGAGAGTCGCCAGTGAAATTAACTCAACAATAACAACCAAAGCCACCCTTTTGTGGACAAAAGCACACAGTATGAGAGGGGAAGTTATAACAAAACCCAATTGGTATAATGAGCAATAAGGAGGCTTCTAGTGCCCTGTACCTAAAAGCTGAGATAAGCTATAAATAGGTAGAGCCATTAAAATTTACAAGGTACTTAATCCTACCACGACTTGAGCAACTACGTTTTTGTCATAGTAGCAAAATGTATGGTGCATTAATTCTACAAAGCAGAGCAGATATTAGCCAAGCATTGATCAAGAAGCAAAAAATTTAAACCACACTACCTAGCACTGTGTTAATACTACATTCTCGGAAATGCCCTTCCAGCCGGAATTTTTTCAGCCACCAGGCTGCCAGATGACCGCCCACCATCCCATCTGTGTGGGACCCCGCAGCAGTCGCAGGTGAATGTGTGGAGAGGTTCTGCGCTGGCAGAACCATCGGGACTTAGACCCACCAGCTTGGAGTCAACACAAGAAGGCCAGGCTCTTAAGCTGGGCCTGACCACACGACCAAGGATACAGGCCTTAAAATGAAGATGATGAAAACATTCTCGCATAACAGGATTTGCCAGCACCTGTTGATGGAGATTAGGTAAGGAGCTTCTAGAAGGAAGCAGATCTTCAGAAAGACCCCCTTCCATAGCCCAATCACCCTTGAAGAGGTCTAAAAACTGCCGTGCATTCGTTCTTCATTTATCACTCTAAGGACTGTCATGCATTCGGTCTTTACTGATCGCGTTAAGGACCATTGTGCATTTGGTCTTTAGCTCTCTACAGATCGTTGTGGATTCTGTCTTTATTGCCGTAAGGACTGTCGTGCATTCGGTCTTTATTTATCCCTCTAAGACCATCATGCATTCAGTCTTTATCCCACTAAGGACCGTAATGCATTCGGTCTTTACTGATCGTGTTAAGGATCATCGTGCATTCGGTCTTTAGCTCTATATGGATCGTTGTGGATTCAGTCTTTATCCCTCTGAGAATTGTTGTGCATTCGGTCTTTATTTATCCTGCTAAGGATCGTCATGCCTTTGTTCTTTATTTATCCCTCTAAGGAACATCATGCTTTCAGTCTCCTGTTTACTTTTACACTTAATCTAGTTTGAAGACCGTTACATTGTTGAAGAGACAAGCCATTATTACGGAGGTAAAATACAATGTGAAGTGCAATTAACTTCGATAATATTAATATGAAATATATAAATGGAACACTAATTGGACAGAAAACACACACAAGTTAAAGGCCATTGAGAAAAAATAATGTATTTGATAGATGAAGTCTCCTGTAGTAATGTATTACAATTCACTTTAATTCCACATTTAATTCTGTAGTTCGACAAAGACAATGGCAATGAAAAAGTTTCACAATTAACCAGTGTCCAAAACTCCAGGATAAATAACTAATAAGATTTTCAGGGCTGTTAAAATGTAAATATTTGAGTCTACAGTTAACCATAGAAGTCAGCACTTTGGAAATTCTGCATTGTGGAAATCTACAAACAGCCCGACAAGAGTGTGGCATGAATAAAGTATTTGATTAAAATGAAATGTCACCATTTGTTTGTCTGAGACAACACAATATCAGAGAATTCCTGCTTTGCCATCACTGAAATGTGTATGCAAATGAGGAACTGCTGACAGCAGAGAAAGCCCACAAAATGTCAGACTGGAGCCACTTGAGGAATCCGAGACGGATGTCAGAAGGTAGGGAAAGTCAAAAATAATGATAACCATTTATCATGTTGTTTATAATACTTAACAGGATATTGTTTATAATGACAAACAGTCATATGGGTGCCATCATACTATTACCACCAGAAAAGGTATTATCAATGTCACAAGCCTAAAACCTATGGAATGACTTCAGGATCATTCTTTACCCTGGCAGATGTAACATTCTGTCCTCCAGGCCTCCATAGGTTGTTCTTTCAATTTTTTCCTCTTGTTAAATATCATTACAAATAAATATGATTATGCCTGCACAGCATGTAAGACGAGCCTTTAATTAAGAACATTTTGCATTAGTAATATGCCTGGTGTCCATGGAATACCTTTCAGGACCATCTCCTAACATGACGGCCATGCTGGCTGAATGCAGGACTTTTTAATAATCTCTCTGTTTCCTAATTTAGTTTTGATTGGCTATGAAATCCACAGCAGCACTCAAGGGCTCAGGTTTCACCCGTCATCAGCACTTCTTGACCATAAATTGTACAAACGGGCAAGAGGCCTCTCCCACCAGGGGCTCCTGTACAGGGCCCTCATATAACCTTCCCCCAAAAAGGCAGCTGCAGCTGGAGGGAATCTGTTACCAGTTTTACCAGGACAACCAGAGGAACACCCAGGCAGAGTGAAGGTACAGTGTATGAATGTATGGAGTCCATATGCTGGAGTCTTTCTCAGGTGCTGACCTAAATAACCTGCCTGTGCCCTGCCTGGACTGGCATTCCCTCCAGCGTGAACCCCTGCCAGTGCCCTGTGCTGCCTGGCCATCAGCCTCATACAGACCAAGTGACTGGATGATGGATGGATAGTTTCACCCTTGTGCGTGAATGGTATAGAGTTTGTTGGGAGAAGAATGTTATGTAGTGGAGTGTCCCGCTTTATGAGGAGTATTAAATAGGAAGGCACTCACAGGCTCACCACGTCCATACGCAGCCTAAACCGCATTATTGAACTACTGACCGTGAAATCCAGCACAGCCAAGCGGCCCGGTCCGGCGCAGACTACTGAGCTCTTCACTGGACAGTTAGACCTTTCCGGCCCTTTAAGGGCGGTGGTTCTGAGTCACATGGGAGTTAGGGGACAATCAAAATGATCTTAAAGTTCAAAACAATCCCATAAGATAAGCGAAAAGGTCTAACCCGAGAGAGTCAGCTTTTTCAATGCTCTTCTGGGATACATGGTTAAATAATGCCCTCTATAAATAAAACACATTAGTTACAAACATACTGAATAATTCACTGCTTAAGGCTCCTGTGCAGGAGATATTAGAACCTACGCAATCCTCTGTATGTTGAGGTACGTCTCCCACTAATGCTGTCTATTTTTATTCCTCTTTTAACAACTTCCTTAGACCCCCCCTCCTCCATCTGCAATTTGTAAAAGCATACGTGTTTAGACAAAAGTTTTGAAATAACACCTCACAAAACACAGAATACATTTATGTTCTCTTTTACCACTTGTGACTGATATGAAAAGATTCCAAACGCATTAGCGAGGCTCCGCTTCCTTTATGATTTAGACAGCTCTGTGATGCGTGCGTCTTGAGAGCAGCACTGCTGTGGACATCACTTGCCTTTATGCTTCTGTCGCTCGGTTAGACTTTTACCCAGGAAGCATGCTGGATGGCAACAGAGTGACTTGTAGTAGCACGCTGTCAAACGAGCAATTGGGGAAGGACACGTAGTTTAATGTGACTGCTGGTTTTCATACTGTGGTAGCTTTTCTCTCTTTGAAGCTCGGGCAAAACCTGTACTGCTTCAAAAACATGGCCACTATGGTACTCATTCTACGGTATCTGTCAAAACCCCTTATTAAAAAACGTTGTTAGTATGATTGCTTGCTGGTATTGTTACAATATTGCTCCTGTGGTAGATACCAATTGATAATGAAAAACCATCTTCTGCTAAAAGCACTTTAAATAACAATCCTCTTATTCTTAAATCCATAAGAGTACTTCATAAGAGACTAATTCTTACTCAGACTAGCATCAGCCTGTGTTCCTGTTACCTAAAATTACAGGGGAAACGCTGTCTTCAGTATTAATTCTGCTCCTTCCCTCATCTGCGTGACTCCCCAAGGTACGCTGCCCCAAACGGTGGTCCACCCCCTCTCCTCCCACCTTCAGCAATCTGCGTGTCGCCCCGAGGTAGGCTTCCCCAAACGGTGGTTCACCCCCTCTCCTCCCACCTTCAGCAATCTGCGTGTCGCCCCGAGGTAGGCTTCCCCAAACGGTGGTTCACCCCCTCTCCTCCCACCTTCAGCAATCTGCGTGTCGCCCCGAGGTAGGCTTCCCCAAACGGTGGTTCACCCCCTC
>JAACJT020000001.1:12173963-12193280 GCA_009936485.2 Gymnarchus niloticus
TGGCTTACTCTCTGGGGACTGTGGGCCCGGGACTATGTAAAGCGCTTTGTGACCGTGCTCCGTGTTAAAAGCGCTATGTAAATAAAATTGAATTAATATTCAGTGCAGGAATTTGGCCATAAAACAAATTAAGAAATAACCAGTCTAACATTTTACAAAAGCCATAAAAGTGAGTGTGTGGAGGAAGAGCAACACAATGACATAACATAGAGCCCAAAGAAATACGAAAAAGTGCCACTGAAAAAGTATAACATATCCTTGGTAGAATCTAACGTATCTGTTCATAATACCGTAGTATGTTGAAGGCAGCAGTCAGACCTGTTAACAATGATAGTGTCGGCAGAGGTCAACCCTGAGCTCAGCGATTGGCTCTTTAAATTAAGTCCCATCAATAACAGTTTGTCAGTTGTTCACTCGTGCAATTTTGTAGAATAATTAGTTACTGTAACTGGCTGTAAGCAAGTAATGACCTTTTTATCAGGACACTGAGATAAAGCTAATATGGATTTCATTTGGGATTAAATTTGAGCATACTGTACATTTTAAAAAGTGTGGTTCTGGATAGTATCCATTTGCTAGGAGAGGGACAAGGTGAATTCTGTAACATGGATGTTTCTGAATCGTGAGAGATCTGGTCATGAAACGGCAAAATGGGCCTTTTTCTGAGAGACACTATGATCCAGGAGGCTACATCTATATCTACTAATAGTGACACATTTACATAGCCTAATTATAAGAAAGTAGAACCCTTTCTTTGATTCACCTGCACTTTGAATTTGCTAATCTTGCACCAATCGTATGAGGCCTTGACAGGCTGTTTTGAGGAAGAAATAAAAAAGTTAAAACAAAGAACGTGAAATCAAATATATAACGAAAGCATAAAACAGGTTATGTCACAAGGAAAAGACAGTTAATAATTCTGCCTTGACTCTACCAAGATTAGCATTTTTTTTTCTAAAAGGAACTTCAACATATTTCAGTTTTCTCTAAGCTGTACTTCACATACAGATTCCCGGGGGTCTTTACTGAAAGCATGGACCACCTACATTCCTCAATTAAAATTGCAAGTTTAACATTATCTCATTGTCAGACCTATCTTCACTACAAAATTTACTTTATACAAGATAGGACAGGGGCATGGCAATATTGATTCTTCACATAGTTATCATGCAATACAGCATAAATAATCACATTTCAAGGTTGCATTGCAATTTATATTCTTTTCAAAGGAATTAAAAGTAACAAAAACCTCCATGACATGCAGACATTAAGCAGAAGGGTATGACTCAGCATTTGGTGTCGCTGTGTGTGGTTTAGAACATTCCAGTAATTAGTGTAGTAGTGGTTCCACTACAGTTCCATTAAACAGTCTCTGAGCCTGCCAAGAGAATCAAGACGTGGGGAACATAATGTCCGAATTTCTGGATATTTTTCGACACACAACTACCCCTCTGGCTATGCCATGATTAACATAAATGATCTTCTCTTAAATTTTATGCAAGTTAGTATCTGCTCTGGCTACTGACTGCTATTCTTAGTCCTAAGCAAAGAGGGTGAATGAAGTGTGAAATATTAAGGGAGTCATGACAGCCAGCTTTGGGTGCAGAGTTCTGGACACCACTGAACTCTCAGCATTTCCAGTCTAAAGATTTGCCAGAGTTGTCGTCAGAGCTCCAGTTTCGGGCCTTTTGGGCTCTGCAGATATTACCTCACCCCTTCAGCACTGAGGGTCTTGTATTTTGGAGTGCAATGCAACAAAAAATATCATTATTATTAATGATTTAACCTCAGTCACAACATTATTAATGTTTGGAAATGACAGTGTGCAAAAGTTTGAATAATTACAAGATTTTCACAAAAAAAAGTATAGACCAAAAAGTGGTTATTAAATAAAGCAAGTTTATTATTTAAATCCAACACATTTTCGATATTCCTACTCTGTATGAAGATTCTCACAGCGCATATACTTGCTTCATTAATTACTATAAAATTAGTTTCCTCTCAGACAGAAAGGTTTGTAAATGATAACCACCCAGTTTAGGTTGCATCACAACAATATGCAAATACTTTAAATTATTCCACAGCACTGCTTTTATGTGCTTTAACTGGGCACACAACAGTTTACACTAACATACTTTAATCTCTGCAAAATTGCAGCTTTGCTTACGAACAAGTGTACATCCAGCAAATAAGATACTAAAGTGTACTTTATCAATGCATTTTACTGCACATCAGAATATCCATCAGGCATTGAAAAAGTTTTGCTCTGCTTTTTAAGGTCTCCTATACTGAAATCCACACGAATGCAAATATGTCTGGAACTATCTTCCGAAGGATACATCATTATCTCCCCTTCAACTCTGGTGTCCTGCATTACGTCGACAGACTCGTCTAAGTACAGTACAGCCTGCTTCCAGTGGGTCTCTGGTTTGAAGGGAGATGTGGAAAGGACCAGAGGTTTCTCCTCCCCCGGGAAGGTGACGGTGAACCAAACGCAAAAGGCGTTCACAGACGAGGAGCCGAAGCACTCGCACCTAAAGCTTCCTCTCACACTTTTGAGCTCTTCTTGGGTAACCGTGAGCAGGTCCAGCTCGGCGAAGCGGTATGGGTGCGATAGGACGTCCTCCACCGTTACAAGGCTCACCGCAATGTCATTGTTCATGATGCACTTTCGCGCAAAGCCGGACATGCAGGACATGTCCACGCCATAGCGCTCCTTTACTGTGCTCCAGAAATTCAACCGGTCTTCCACCGTAAGGTCGTTAATTGGAGCGACAAAGAGCTCGGCCTTGGACGGCAGGACCAAACCGCCGGGTTTCAGCCACCGGTCTCTGGCGAACAACACGGAGTTCAGCATGGATTCATGGAGTAACGCGTAGCCCATCCACTCGCTGACGATGACGTCCACTTTCTCCGGCAGCTCCACCGCTTCCAAGGCGCCCCTAATCACAGTCACCCTGTCCTCCATTTGGTTTAGCTTTACCACCTCCATCGCCTGGTCAGCGATCGAGCTGGCCTCCACCGCGTATACCTTCCTGGCCCCGGCTTGTGCGCAAAAAATGCTGAGGACCCCAGTTCCCGCACCGACGTCCAAGACCACCTTGCCCCGGATGGCGCAGCTGTTCCGTATAATTCCCAGCCTGTACGTGTTCGTACGTACGTCATCCGCAATCATTTCCTCGTGAATAGTCACGTCGGAATAGCTGTCAAAATACAGGTCATCCTGGACACTTTTGTCCAACTTTCTCTTCTTTGTCAAGCGAGACATCACTAACCCTGCTGAACGCGTCCCGGGCCACGCTCGGCTTCGCCTTAAGCACACTTCCGGGATGATGCTGTACTACTGAACCATGGTCATTGTAGTATTTGTAGCTTCCAATGACACGAGTTCAAGATGTGAATTCGTCACTTTGAAAAGTACGTTTATAAAAAATCCTGTGAGCGTCCCGGAGGGGTCTATTTTCAGTTCTTGCATTGTAACAGCACTGTCGCTGTGTATGGGTATAAACGTGTAAATGAACTACTAACGCCCCCGTATCAAATGAAAGGAGTTAGCGCCTTCTTAGGCCTTTTTTCTTTTAATTTAAAATTAAAGTGCCTTTGCAAGTGTGACCAGTTGTAAAATGTCCATGGTTAAACAAATCTAATAAGACATACAACTACAATAATAAGAGGAGAGCAAAAATGAGTGGGCACATTCAAAACTGATTATATTGTCTAATACTGTATAATATTAAGAAATTTTCATCATCAAGTACTGTTAAAGTACTTGTAGCCATACTTGAACAAAATAATTTAGTATCTGATTTTTGAATAAATCTTGTTCAATTCACAAATTTGTGGGTACCATTTCAGAGCATTTCCAAGTCAACAGAAAACGCTTCTAGTTGTGAAAAGTTAAAAGCAAGAGCACATGTTGCATTCCTCCATGATAATGTTTGTAAAGGCTAGCAGTTTTATAAGCAGGCTGTCATTAAAAAACATCTGTTGAGTTTGCATATTGAGACATCTCCTTGAAGTATTGTATAAATGAGGTATGAGGTAGGCTCTCGGAATTGTTATGTTGCTGCTACTTGACAGTCTTAGTCTATCATTACAGTAACTATTATTTTGCTTTTATTTGAAAACACTGGCATTGAAATAGCAGCAAGGTTTATTGGAAACACACAGGTTCACTATTTCTCTCAAGAGTACACATTTGGGTTGCTTTGGATGGTTTCTACTTTCATTCTTTTTTGTTTTTTTTGTGATTTCTATTAACCAAAAAGTCAAGTGCTATACTATTGTTAGTTTTCTGACTGTGTACCTGTTGGTCAGAATGTGTAATGAATTGCCTGTGTTTGAAAGACTGCTCTTGTAGTGTGTCTTCCAGCCAGAAATGTGATTAAATATTATTGCAATTTAAAGACATATTAAGGTGAGTAAACGGCTTTTCCTTTTTGTGTAATTCAGTTGACTGACTCTAAAGTTGGACACATTTCCTATAGCCAGACACCTTTAAGAAAAGTAAATCTTCATAAAGAATATAACATGAAAATCTGTGGCAGGTTGTGTGTCAATCTGCTGGGGATAGGGGCTGGGCTTTAACTGGTGTAGGGAATGTTAGTTGACAAACTTTTCCACTTGGTCTTTAGTTAATCTGAGTGATTATCAAGTGGCACAGGATGACCATTTTAGTCTTTGTGAAGAGACTCTTACTAAATTGAAGCCTACTGAACTCACAGAATGTGTGGCTTGTTGCTATGGCTGTTTGTTAGGTGGTGAAGCCATGAAGATGGGCACATGTCTAGAGTTCTACATGTTTTCACTCAGTTTCTTTATTTAGCTTTTGGCTTTTCATGGACACATTGTCTATATACTCAAGCAGTTAAGGTTATTGAACATTATTTCTCAAACACGAACCATTCTGTGGTTTAGATTTTAAAGAGCAGATCAAAAAGCTGTTCTGTGTAAATCACTGGTTCTTTTGCTTTAGTAGGTAATAATCTTTATAAGTCTTTAACTACATGAGATGAGTTCTTAAATTAATGGAACGCCTACTACATAATTGTTATTCATTAAAGCCACACATTTAGAAAACTGTACACATTTAATGGTTTCTTCAGGTACAAGATGATTCCTTTTGTGACGTGCTACAGCATGACAGAGACTGATGTACGTACCACTCTATCCTAAACCTTTCAATAAATTGAGATTTATAGCAAAGGCTTGTGCTTTAATGTCCTGCACAGACACACGAGCAGAGGATAGGGTTCAACAAATGTAGTGTCATGATGTAGGGTGATTAATGAAGCAAAACATGCGGCTATTTGTGCCAAGCTGTAGATCTGTACCCAGGACCAGGGGTCGTCACCATCGCAGCTTCTAACAGACATTTGGACCACAGACCAGAGGCACCGATTTATGTTTTTCTCGGTGGGTGCCCAAAATGCCGGTACTCCTGGAGCAGTGCTATGATGAGAAAATGGTGCGAGCGGGGGTGGTAGTGATGAGAAAATATTGAGATGTGCCAGTTCTATGGTGTTACGAATTCCGGTGCTTAGTTTGTGTGCTGCATTGCTTCCGGATTGCCGATCGGTTACTGCATTTACACAAAAATTCAGAGATTTCCCCATCGGTGCTTTACCATTTCTGTGGGCAGTCAAGCCCTGAAGCACCCGCTGAATCGACACCTATGCCATGGATACAGACAGGTCTTGCCACGGACACATTTGGCCTTGTACGGCCAGGATGATGAGCCCTGCCCAGGATTGAAGAGATTGAGCTGGGTGTAGTTTAACACAATACTATGTTATATATGTACATACATTAATGAATTTGCTGAAGTGAGATTTTGTTGTTCAAAGCCATCCTGCCACTGTGATTTGTTGCAGTTTACGTTGGACGTCTTTATACCGGTGACTTGGTGGGTCGATTTGTCATAAATATGCTGGTCCCATCAGAGGAGAGACTAAAAAACTCCAGCAACTCCACTTCAGTGCACCTGACTTAGCCAGGGAACAGAAACAAAGCCATGCTAAGCAATGGTTTTGACCCTTGAGGCTCAGATGTACCATCTGCTGAGAAGTCGGGTTCTACTTGAGATGGACTGTTCCTTCCCAAAGCCAACGGTTTTGCATAAAGGCATCAAAACATTTGAGGTATCTGGTAGTCAGCACCTAACCATCTTTTTATTCACCTCAAGGGTAACCCAAAAGAACAAAACAAAAATATGATATATGAAATATGAAATGCGATTAGCCAGGGCATTCACCTGAAAAGACATTTATTATATTTTTGATAAAAAATGACACAAGGCGTATGGAGAGAATCATCACGTGACCAGATAAAGGTCAACAAGCAGATTAGATAGACAGAACCATAGGGAGTATTAGGGTAGGCATAGGTATAGCTTTGGATCTGAAGCAACATTGCTACCCATTGAGCTTCTGTGCTAAGGAATCCACAAAAATGGGGGTGTAAGTCAACGGCTCTGAAGATGGAGCTGGAATCAGGAGGCGTGGCCACCAGGTGTCCGCTTCTTGGCAGCAGCTGTTTGGGCTAACAGTCTCCATCTGCAGGGGCCTTCGGCAGAGAGCCAGCTCCTCCCAGAGACAAACTGCATTTTACATCATGATGGCTGGCATGATGTGTATTTAACCCTAACAAAATGACAATGCATCAGCCAGGGCCGCTCCAAAAAGTGCTGTCTGGCAGGAGGTCATTCATTAGGAATTGGTGCCCTGTCATATTCCACAGACATGTCGTAATAATTGACACTCATTCACCCAGTCAGTAGCTGCATTTTGTGAGTGAGTGTTGTGATAATTTCCTGGCACAGGTCAGTCTTCTGTTTTAAAACACCCTAGTCTTGATGTTTTAACCCTCTTTAGCATTTTCAGAATGACTGTTAACACTCTGGAAGCTAAATACAAAAATCATCCATCCATCCATCCATCCATCCATCCATCCATCCATCCATCCATCCATCCATCCATCCATCATCTTCCAACTGCTTTTCTACAGGGTCAGGGGGCCTGAAGTCTATTCCAGGCAGCACAGGGTACAAGGCTGGGGTATACCCTGGATTAATACCAAAAAATAGATCTAACTATAAATATCATTAGCAGGCTTGAAAAAATGATACTTCAGGCAAAAACATATTAATGGAAAGGATTACATGAGTAATCACAGTAAAAATAACCTTGACTTGAAAGTTAAAGCCTTTGTGTGACTGATCTGGGATGAGAAACATTAATTCCCTTCTGTCTTAATTGTGTCATCATTAAGGAACGTCAGTCTCTTCACAAGAACAAAGGCAAACCTCCTTTCAAACAACAGCCCTTCCTCTCTATCTGCCTTTACTCCTCATTCTCAAACACACTGATTACAATGTTAAATGAAAACTTGACATTTACATGAAAAATAACATTGCATATGAATTTTCTCACAATCCATTCTCATTTGGATGGAGTAAATTTTGATTTATGTGTCATTTCTGTGCTCTGTCTCTGTCAGGAAATAAAAAATGGACCAAAATGAAGGATGATAAACACAGCAGGGAGACCATACAGCCTCACTACTCTGGAGTCATTTGCTTCCAGAAAGCTTCTCCAGAAAGCCTCTCCAGAGAGGATCAAGGAAAACAATTTGGATGGCACACAGCTGTGGAATTCAGTAGCAGTGAAGGACTACCTTTCATTAAAATGACCAGCCCATTTATCTTCAAATACTTATCCTGTTCAAGGTCACAGGAGGGGTCCTGCAGTGTCTTAATTAAAACAGTAGGTCTCTGTTGACATACCTGCACAACGTAGTGTGACTTTCTCATAAATGATATTTGGGGAAAATATCATTTGCTCAGTGAAGTTGAATAAGTCCTCTCAAAAGAGTACTAAAGCAGAATCCTAAACACCATAAATCAGTGGCAGCACATGATGATGGGTGATACAGAGGTACAAAAGCCCAGCAGACTAACCCCGCAGTCACCCTAAGGATGTTCCCGTCAGGTGACCAGCTCCCCCTCCCATCAACAGTCAGTGGATCAGTCCACTGCTTTCCTGTGGAAGTTAATGCAGCACGTAAAAAAATATTCCACTGGCTTTCACACAGCGGCCAGAGAGGCTGCAAAACAAGGCTGCTCCACCCTTTTGGCAGCTGCTGTCTGTCAGCCTAGTCCCTAGAGACGTGGCACAGGCGTGTCACCGGAACAACAACTGCCACCTGCCTGCACTCAGGACAGGACCCGAGTGGCACCAGCCGTCACAGTGTCGTGCGTTTTCTTTTTAAAAAAGTTGAAATGAAATACATTTACGGGTGGAAAGAAGCATACCCAGTTTTTCAAGCAATCAATAAAAATGTACTTTTGATATTTAAAATGCTGGTCTGTTGGCAGTGGGCTAAATGGCCTTACACTGTGTTTGTGACTGTTTTCAGGGAGACGACCTGCTTGACAAACATGCTGTTAATGAATGTCTTAAAATGTGCCACTTATCGATCATAAATCACTGTGGTCTGATCCATTTTCCAACCTGACACTGTTTTCTGAGCAGACAGCAGGGGGCGTGGTGGTTGGTCAGGAATTCATCCACTCAAGCACTTTCGTCCTGTCTGCTTTATGTTGACCGTTCCTAGTAGCAAAGCTTTGGGTTATTGTCTGCTAAATCCTCTCATCTATTCAATAATCACATCCAATCCCAGCAGACCCTGGTGCAGTCTACCCCACAATCAATTACCTTACAGCGCAATGAGACCAAATTACAATGAGCAAGCTACAGATATGGGAATGGGCACGGAGAGGCAATGCATGGTGCTGACCAAGTCGAGGGCCTCCAGGATGCTTTGGAATACCTGAGCTTCCCAATCAGTGCTAAAACTACAAAGAGCAGCTTCACACAGCCTTGAGAAATCTGCAGACTATTTTAAATGACCTGGTTGGTTTGTTTGCATACAGACACTGCAAATGTATCAAGCAGAGCATGAAGTGAAGCTCATTAGCTACTGTCAGCCACCCCCCACCTGGCTAACTCGCCCGTGAGCCAAAAGGCCTCTTTTAAGCTGTGACCACAGATAAATAGACTATTAAAGGTGCTTATCTATGAGATTTACTTACGTACGAGGGCAGTAAAAGTACACTACAGCAATGTTTTATGGTTATTAGCTGTCAGGCTGATGGTAAATTGATTTAATTGCTGTAAGCAGGAATCGTTGGTTTAAAACCACTTTAATTAATTGAAGTACCATCTCCAACAGTAATTCAGACTGACAGTTATATCTTTTCATAAAGCAAAGACAGGTCAGAGTGCTGGTCTATCGCTTCAGCTCTTTCTTGTTACTACATCCTTCCTCAAACGCTCTGCATATTTTACTATGATGGGGATCATTGAAAACCAGCAATCAGGGCAGTGAATCAGGTCATGCTTTGTGCTTGCTGGCCCGGGTACACATACACCATCAGCAAACCAGTAAACGGGACAATTTAATATTATATTATATGATGTGCGGATATAGAATACCTATGGGGCTAATGAGAAGCAAGGTCCTATAGATCTTCAGATGCTGTGGATGTACCTAAGGAGCCCCAATCTCATCCATCTAATTAATGGCCCCTACGCCCCCTGCTGGAGGAATTGGCTGATTTTCCACACGTGACCTCATTTGAATTTTCATCCACATAACCGCGCTCCTAGGATATTGAAGATTAAGGCACACATCGAACCTTCTGCTGTGTGTCCACATAGGGCTGAGTCTATTTAAATGGACGTCTCGTCTCCCTGGTTACGGCTCTGGTATCTGCAGGTGCCGATGATGGTGGTGGGACACAGGATGATTGGAATAGTGGCTGTATGGCCAATTGGCTTTTTGTAATAGACTCCCAATTCTTGGGTTGGTGGGACACAGTTGGCAGAATGAGCATTTTTAAAATGGGGTGTTAATTCAGACAAAGACATCCCACGATCGTGTGGCTGACAAATCCATTGGGGGGGGTGGCTCTCCCTCATTTCTGGAAGGAAAGATAAAAGCACCTGTATATACATCTGTGACAGTCTAGGTTATGTAGTAACCCAAGATGCAGTTATCATCATTTTCATAGTAATGCACCATATACACATCATGATTGCTAGCGATGACTGATTTTATTCAGGAATAATAATATAATATAACAATTGGAACATTGTCACGTCACTAAATAACCCACTGCCAGCTAACGAGGTCGTCTTGGTTTATTGCAGAACATTCTAATTCCTTAGTATTCTTCATTTGTCTTTCCCAAAGATGCCATCATGCATAATGAAACGGTTTTTACTTTTGCTTGCTTCTTTGTCAACAACAACAGTGTAGCACACACATCAGGACCTACAGTGCATGTGCTGGCAGGTCCTGATGCACCATGCACTGATGTTTCAGGCTACAGCATGTCCTAAATGATCGGCCTCTGTCAGATCACTGCACAGGTGTGCTGATATGGAAGCGGGGGTCTTCCAGGGGGAGTGACCCTTCAGCTACCTGTCCAACACAAAGCCCATCATGTGACAGGAGAGCCTCTGCCTCTGCAGAGAACTGAGGGTGTCGTCAGTGTTCATCTGCGTCATTACTCTGGGTGAAATAGTGAGCTTGAGACAACGTGGTCAGTACATCCAGGGCTGTAGCTAGTGGGGCAAAAGGTGGTGATGATTGGACAGGCTCCTAGAATGTCTGGTGCATAGTATAGTGCCCACTGTTGCATATATTTTGGGGCATATAGCAATATCCTTTTAGGAGAAGAAGCTGCTCTCCTGTGAAAAAGGAAAATCTGTGTGCATCCTTTGTCCATAAACCCTAAAAGTTATCCTTGTTACACACCAATGTGTTGTGGTCTTGCAGCATAGACTGATGGGAGTCGCTATGCAGATCTGTACACAGCTGTTTGCACAGACAGAACCGTTACTCAGCAAGAGAAGATAAAGGCATGGTGTAGTGACATGAATATGCGGGCGATGTTCTCTCAGGTGGGTAATGCGGCACCTGACATGTCACCATGGCAGTGGAGTAATGATACATGAGCAGGGTGCAGTCCACAACAAGCCCACTGTTCAAACGACGCACGCCATTAACTTCCAAAAACATGCAGTTTGACGTTCATCACTTTACGAGCGTGTGCCTCGTTTGGTCTGCGACGTCCCAATGTGTCACTCTGAATGAGCATGTAAAGTACGATATTTTCACGCCCATTGGTCTCCAGCTCTAGCCTCCCGACGTATGCCAGCCGTTTTTGGTAATTTAAAAGAATGGATCTCATGTATCATACAATATGCAGCAGCTTCAAAGCCCTGTCTTCAGCCACCCTGCCACCTGCTGCTTGCTTTACCATCTAGGTAGTTCTTAGGCTGCATACCTGTCGAAGTCCTCTGCTATGAAATGGAAATTACATGGAGGTCATTTCACAGCACCTGTACATTCCTGTGCTAATTAGGCAGTATTTAATTATAGTGTTTATGGTGGAATGCAAAACTGAAGGAAGAGGAATCATTTCAACTCTCCTGTAGACTCTCCTGAGGGGCTTCAAAATTGTTTTTTACTGGAGCATTAGTTATTGTAGCCATTGGTAGACATAAACTGATATTTTACAAGCAGAAGGCAATGAAGCAGCAAATGATGATGATGATGATGATGATGATGATGATGATGATGATGATGATGATGACAACATCATGTTTCACCTTTTCCCCATACTGGCCCCAAGTGCAGACTCTGAAGAGTCACAGCCAAACTTTTTCGTTCAAAGTTTTTTCTCCCACTGTGGAAAATCATGTCCTAGCCTGAGAAAATATACATTTTCCTAATAAAACTAAAACCTTCTTTTTAACCTTTTTTGAAAGCAATTACAATACCAAATACACTGCTTGGATTTTAAACTAAATATATTCATTTTTCTTGTGTTGGTCTAGTTGGGACAGTCAAGGTTTCAGTCAACTTTATTTATTTATTCACTCCCCCCCGATCAAACACAGATAAGTGTTAGCAGGAGATAGATTGCTTGTGATGGACAGTGCTGACAGCTTGAACATTGCTGGTACCCTGAGGCACCATAATTCCACTGAAGATGCGAACACACTGGCAGAATGAATAACCAGACTCGTGTGGATGGGAAGCTCCAGGTGACCTTACAACAGCAAGAAATATCTTTTGCATATCAAAGTTGCACAAATAACCTAATTGAGTCAAGGATTTAAAAAGGTGTTGGAGCCTTTAATCCTCGTGTAGAACCATTTAATTAAGTGCCAAAATGATTTTAATGCCGATGAAATACCAAATCCCTTTAAACTGAAGTTTTCCAACTGTGGAAAAAATATTTGCACTTGTTAAAATTGTGAACGTTGCAGGTTTAGGGAGGTTTAGTGAAAGACCTGCAACGCTGCAGTGATCTGTTCTTACACTCTTCATATCAGTCAGATCCAGAATTTCCCAGCTAGCCAGTTTCATGCTTGCTTTGAAGCAGACTTCTCCAAAGGATGTTGCAGTCGGTCACAGGAAAACCGGGTCACACTTTACATTGCAATAACCCGTGCAGATGTGTGTGTAAGTGCTGGCATGATTTTCTGTTGGTGCATGCATCGATGAAAGTGTCATGGGATCTTCATGCAACCTGGATATTTTATATTGATTAACAGGTAATAATTATTAACAAATAAATCAATAAGAAGACTTATCTTGCTGTTACAGATTGCTATATTATTTTGCCACACTTCATGTGGGAATATTGTTCTTTTATAAGCAAGTTTTTTTGTTCATTGGTCATTGACAGGTTTTAAATGTGAAATCAAGATATTTTATTTCAGCTGACAGCATTTGTGAATTATTGATTGTGAGGAACCTTTACTTTGGAAATATGAAGCCATGTATAGAGATCATTTTGTATAGACGAAGATGCTGCCGAACTCACGCTGAGGGTACGAGTCGACTGTGATGGTGACTTCACAGCGGCAGGCCAAAAGGGCTTGCTACGGAGACCTGCTTCTCCTCACACTCACTGATTTCATTTCCTTTCCTAGAGTGACCTTTGGCAGAAATGATTTCCTGTTTGTTGTTTGTCAGCACAGACTGAAGTCACATGACCAATGTGCGTGTTTGTGGAGCGAAAATGGCAAAAGGGCGATGGAGGAAACTCCGGGAAAGTATGACAGCATTGGACATATCAGCCCAACGCCCCACTGAAAGGCTGTCACACTACTACTCTAATTAGTAGTAGGCCTTTAAGTGATTATCCCGCTGTGCATGCTGCTAACTAAGGGCAGATTGACTTTGTAAATGCAGATCGTAGGTAACAGCTGCAGGCGGTGTATTTAGTCCTTACTTCAGGGCTAATAAAAATGGATGCTTGTTGTCTTTGCATTTTCAAAATTGATTACTCTACATCTCAGAAAAACTATTCCCTGGCGGCTCCCTAGTCCTACAGATTACCAGGGCCCTAAAATGCCATGTAGGAGCAAAGACAGTATAGCACGGTGCAATGAGCCTCAGGAACTCTGATCCAACATGTTATAGAGAGAATCCAGAGGCTGTGATAGGATCACTTTAACCTGCTAAGTTGGCTGTCAGATAACCTGCCTTTGTAATAAACCTGCTCAAATTAAAGACGACACCTTTGACATCAGCTCCCTCTCATTCATCACCAGGACAGGGTCACGGGGGCCTTCCATCTTCCAGACATTTATCCTGGTCAGGGTCACTGGGGTGGGGAGGCAGGGGTGGTGGTGGCGGTGGCAGCTTGGAGTCTATTCCAATTAACATTGGGCACACGTGGGATGGGATGCTAGTCCTTCACAAAACACACACACACAAACACACATACATGCGTCAAACAAAGTTCACTTATGTTACATTAATTTATTTAGCCGGTGCTTTTATCCTAGGTCACATACTTGTGACTTAAATCTTGGGGTTAGAGTGCAGGGTCAGGCAGTGTTCCTGAAAGAGTTGGGGTTAAAGGCCTTGCTCAATATGATTACACTGCTGGCAATGGGATTCAAACCCACAACCTTCCAGACACGAACCCCTAACCCAATGAGCTATGCACCACCTTCTAAATTTTATCATCGCTCATAGAGGAACTATCAACAGAAAGAGCTCCTCATTATTTTGGAGGCAATGGGCAAACTGCACATACACTCCTGGGAATTTGCTATTTTGTTGTCTTTGGAACATCTAATAGATGCTTTAAAGATTCTAATGTGCTTAATGCTCTGCTCTCTTCTTATGCCAGGATGATGTAAAGAAACAAGTCAAAGAACTAGCAGTAGCTGAAGTTGGACTCAGAATTACATTAAACACCTAGAGTATATTTGTATATTTGTAAGGTTAACTTTAATTCTCAATGGTCCTTTGGCCCACACTGTTTATTAAGGGGACCATAGGGATTTAACTGCTTAGCATTAAATTGTTTAAAAATACAGAAAAAGCCGTTAGTTCACTCGCTTAGGCATTGTGGTTATTTCTGAAGCCACGAGCAGCCTGAAACCTGCGGCGATATCATCCTCAACAAAGGAGTCGTCTTCCGCAGACTCCAGGAGATTTCATCTCGGAATTTCAAATGTCTTCTATGGGATTTTCCATCTGACAGCTGCACCCAGAGTGACACTCAGCATCTGGATTCTTTTAAGGGCCCTCTAATGGAAAACAGCACAGAAATATTCATCTAAAGTGTGGCCATTTATCGGGATAAGGACATGCGTGGGCACCCAGTCCTCCTTTCCATCTGCTTTATAGTGCCTTTGTTCATTATTCATATTGTTCCCTTAAGTCTTCACTGCCTTCTCAGTTGGAGCAAGCCTGCAAAGGTGAACGCCATCAAAATATTGTCGAACAACCTTATGGAGACACCTGCCAAGTTCATCTTCTCATTCCCATGCTCCCAGGGATCTTGGACCTGGAAAATGATTGTGTCTTGGAGCAGCTGATAAGTACTGCATTAAAATGATTATTTAAACTCTCTACAGGTCATATGGTGTCATGAAAGAATAATTAAACAAGACATGCAAAGACCACTTTTCTCAACTCCGTAAGGTTAATTGTTGATGTGACAGTATCAAGTGAAGTATACAGACGGTGTGCCTCTTTGCTATTTTAAATCCATAGTTCTACATGCATCACGGCTCTTTGTTAAATGTGAAGTATTATAAAATCGTAGCTGAGTGTACTTGCATTTTTCGTTTTTAAAAAATGGATCATAGCTTTAGTTTAGACAGCAAGGATGACAGGATATTAAAGGCAAAATGAGGCTGTCAAGTTTGCTTATTGAGAACACAAAATAGTCGCTCTAAAATAATCATCTTTCCAAGACTTTTTCAGACATCCTGTACACCCAGTACCATCCAAAATGATCTGGCGTGGTTTAACTTGAAATGATGTGTCTGTTGGCCCAAGGTTTGGCTCCCATAGGAGACAGCTAATCATCAGAGCCTTGAATATGAGTGTCCAACAACTCTGAAGCCTGCAAAGTCTGGAAGAACCAGGGCCCACAGTGAGATGTGGAAACAGAGGTAGAATGGTTTTGTTAACTGCTCGCGCCAGTTAGAAACAGAGCACAGTTTCCATGTCTTGGTGCCACACTGTCAGGCAGCTTTGACTGCTTCACCCTTTGACATTAGGCTGCTCTGTCGAGTCATTAATTGGATCTCAGAAGTAACTATTAGTTTAGTGTATTCGAGGAAAATGACATTCGTCTGTTTGCAGTAGTAACTCACATAAATCAAGATGCACTGACCAGAATGTAATATGGACAGGCCTCCTCTCATAATGTAATTGATTTTGTGATCTATTTAGGGATTATATGGACATGTAATCAAAACCGACAATATTTCAAACCGAATCCAATAACGGGGCAGACTGGATCACAGAGATTCACATGGTGTAAATGTTACATTCCCTTTCCAGTTTCCAGTCACCATCAGTTTATACATACACACACATACTACAGATAAAGCAAATCATTTCTGTTTTGGGACTTTCTGGCTATGCTGTGAGTTTTTAACACAAAACTGAAAAATTAGGAATATTACTTAATGTTAAATTACAGGTATTTCTGGGTTAATGCTGAACTGCGGGTATTTTACGGCTGATGGTGAACTGCAGGTATTTTAGACTTAGTGATGAACTGTGAGTATTTTTGGGTTAATGATGAACTACAGGTATTTTAGGGTTAATGATGAACCGTGGATATTTTAGGGTAAATGATGAATTACAGATACTTAAGGGTTAATAAACTGCAGGTATTTTAAGCTTCTCATGCCTTCTTAGAAAGGTATTAAAATGTCCCACTTGTAATATTCTTTCATCCTAGTAATTTCCCTGCAGGATTTACATTCTTCTTCTTTGAAGGATAGACAGTCCATCCAGAGGGATTAAGATAGCCCAGCCTTGCTGTCTTTCCCATTTCTTTTAGTGCTGCCTCCCTGTAATCTGTCACCTGAATTCTGATCGCCTTCACTGTGAGAAGAGGCAGTGTTTCAGCTCCTGCACTGCTGAGGAACTTTACAATTTTTATCTCTTACTTCTCACCTCTAGCCCAGCCACTCTGTGGGAATTTCTGTATATCTATCTACCAATAAAACAATAATAATAATAATCATCATCAACTTTCCAAACCGCTTCATCCTATTCAGGGTCATGGGGGGCCTAGAGCCTATCCCAGGCAGCCTTAGGGCACAAGACACGGGACACCCTGGATGGTGTACTATTATTATAATACATCAGTGCTATAATGATAATAATTATAACATTTCAAATTAAAAATAGCCCAGATTTTTTTTAGAAAAAATATTTAAGGGTATTAAATTTGAGGAGCAGGTAGATACAATTTAAATGTGAACTTTTAATATATATATGTGATATGTATAATGTGCTTTATATAATAATGTTTTATTTATATAGCACCTTTCTCACACACTGAGATGCTAATTCCAGCTTCCTTCAGTTTCCACCATTAGAAACGCAAAGAGCAGCTGAATTTCTCCCCTAAGATGTTAACATTATCTTCCATTTAGGTTTTGACCCTGACCAAACTGCAGCCTCAAATAAATAAGACTGTGTCCAGTAAATAGGCCCACACATAATAAAAGGTCGGCTCCCAGGACACCTGGAGTTCCAACAAGCCCAGAAATGGTGAGGTGTGACTCAACTGGAACCAAAACACCTGTTTGCTGTCCATCACCATAAATAAAGATTAATATTCATTTTCTATTTGCATATGGAAAAAACACCATGGCTGCTGCCGTCTGCAATGCCTAGTGAAATGGCAGATTGGACAGCGCTGGAGTTAATCTGGGCCAACAGAGGTAACACAAAAGAAAACTGATTTTAAATATTTATAAACATTCAGCTGGCAAACATACATTTTCTGATTTTCTAGCAAAATTTTGTTTCCAGGTGCACAAGAGGGACAATAAATGAAATGAACAAAAATACAAAGGATTCTCAGAGTTGCAAGTGGAAACTCAATCCACCTTATGGAGGACCAAAAAGTCACAGAAGTGTGAAATAGACATTGGATGTATTTACATGTAAAAACATAAAAATGAAGGAATACAAGTGCAGAATGGCTAACTTGTTTGCAGACTGTAATGTGCATGCAGGTGGGCTGTCCTGGAGAGATGAGACCCAGCCATCTGGAAGATCCTGGAGAGGTGAGACCCAGTCTTCCTCAGGACCCTGCAGAGGTAAGACTCAGCCTTCCCAAGGATGCTGGAGAGGTAAGACCCTGCCTTCCCATGGACCATACAATAGTAAGACCCAGCTTTCCCCAAGACCCTGGAGAGGTAAGACACAGCCTTCCCATGGACCGGAAAGACACAGCCTTCCCTATGACTCAGGAGAACTAAGACGTAGCCTTCTCATGGACCCTGGGAGGTAAGATCCAGCCTTCCTGTGGATCCTGGAGAAGTAAGACCAAGGCTTCCCAAAGACCCTGGAGGGGTAAGACCGAGCCTTCTCGAGGACCCTGGAGAGGTGTGACCCAGCTTTCCCCAAGACCCTGGAGAGGTAAAACCCAGCTTTCCCCAAGACCCTGGAGAGGTAAGACCCAGCTTTCCCAAAGACCCTGGAGAGGTAAGACACAGCCTTCCCATGGACCATGGAGAGGTAAGACACAGCCTTCCCATGGACCATGGAGAGGAAAGACACAGCCTTCCCTATGACCCGGGAGAACTAAGACGTAGCCTTCTCGTGGACCCTGGGAGGTAAGAACCAGCCTTCCCAAGGATGCTGGAGAGGTAAGACCCTGCCTTCCCATGGACTATACAGTAGTAAGACCCAGCTTTCCCCAAGACCTTGGAGAGGTAAGACACAACCTCCCATGGACCGGAAAGACACAGCCTTCCCTATGACTTGGGAGAACTAAGACGTAGCCTTCCTGTGGATCCTGGAGAGGTAAGACCCAGCTTTCCCAAAGACCCTGGAGAGGTAAGACACAGCCTTCCCTATGACTCGGGAGAACTAAGACGTAGCCTTCTTGTGGACCCTGGGAGGTAAGACCCAGCCTTCCTGCGGATCCTGGAGAGGTAAGACCCAGCTTTCCCATGGACCATGGAGAGGAAAGACACAGCCTTCCCTATGACCCGGGAGAACTAAGACGTAGCCTTCTCGAGGACCCTGGAGGGGTGTGACCCAGCCTTCCCCGAGACCCTGGAGAGGTGTGACCCAGCTTTCCCCAAGACCCTTGAGAGGTGTGACCCAGCTTTCCCCAAGACCCTGGAGAGGTAAGACCCAGCTTTCCCCAAAACCCTGGAGAGGTAAGACGCAGCTTTCCCAAAGACCCTGGAGAGGTAAGACACAGCTTTCCCATGGACCATGGAGAGGTAAGACACAGCCTTCCCTATGACCCGGGAGAACCAAGACGCAGCCTTCTCGTGGACCCTGGGAGGTAACACCCAACCTTCCCGTGGACCCTGTAGAGGTAAGACATAGCCTTTCTGAGGACCCTGGAGAATTAAAACACAGCCTTCCCGTGGACCCGGGAGAGGTAAGACCCAGCCTTCCTGTGGATCCTGGAGAAGTAAGACTAAGGTTTCCCAAAGACCCTGGAGGGGTAAGACTGAGCCTTCTCGAGGACCCTGGAGAAGTAAGACCCAGCCATCTCGAGGACCCTGGAGGGGTGTGACCCAGCCTTCCCGAGGACCCCAGAGAACTAAGACTCAGCCTTCCCGAGGACACTGGAGAAGTTAGATACAGCCTTTGTGAGGACCCTGGAGAATTAAGACCCAGCCTTCCTGAGGACTGTGGAAAAGTTATTCAATTCAATTTTATTTATATAGCGCTTTTAACATGAAGCACTGTCACAAAGTGCTTTACATAGTCCTGGGCCCA
>JAACJT020000001.1:12203059-12246624 GCA_009936485.2 Gymnarchus niloticus
ACCCAGTCTTCCTCAGCACCCTGGAGTGGTAAGACCCAGCTTTCCCGAGGACCCTGGAGAACTAAGACCCAGCCTTCTCGAGGACCCTGGAGAGGTAAGATCCAGCATTCTTGAAGATTCTGGAGAGGTAAGACCCAGCCTTTCCGAAGACCCTGGAGAGGTAAGACCCAGCTATCTTGAAGATCCTGGAGAGGTAAGACCCAGTCTTCCTCAGCACCCTGGAGAGGTAAGACCCAGTCTTCCTCAGCACCCTGGAGTGGTAAGACCCAGCTTTCCCGAGGACCCTGGAGAACTAAGACCCAGCCTTCCTGTGGACCATGGAGAGGTAAGATCCAGCATTCCCAAAGACACTGGAGAGGTAAGACGCAGTATTCCGGAGGTCTCTGGAGTGATAAGACCCCAGCCTTCCCGTGAATCCCGGAGGGGTAAGACGCAGCCTTCCCGCACAGGTCTTATGTACAGAGCCACATGATCATGTCCGTGTAGAGATAGGTGATGCTATGACGATCTCTGGTCCATCCTGTAGACTAAATGTTGACGGATGATCTCCAACCCTGGTGATCGTTGTCTATGTTACTCTTTGCTGAAGTTCAGTCTCCCAACTGTTGATTTTTAGAATGTTGTTTTCATGAGAAGACATATTTACCAGGCTGGCAGCTCTTTTCACAGATGCTGATACCATTTGTCTGATTGGCAGGGTTTCAATGGTTTTGGCTTAAACTGGGTTTCCCAGTTCGTTTACTAAGAAGGTGAACACTGACTATTCCCCTCGTTTAAAAAAGCACCTTTTATTGATTAGGCTGCTTTGTGCACAACACGCTGTGTGAACTTAACTCATAATTTTCAGTTTCTAGCCGTAAGCTTACGCAAGGAACCCAGGCCTCGTGGTGAGTCCTCCATGTCCATTTCTCTTTCACGACTGTTTATTCATTCCATTGTCATGGCGATCTTGGAGGCTAACCTTGGAAAACACGGATTCGAAGGCCTGCACACCTCAGGGAGAACAGATACTACAACCCTCTAAAAACTCATCAATCTTGGCCTATAGTTCTATATTATAATCTAAACGAAAACGGGGCAATTTAGCTGTTTAGCAATAATGAACTGAAGCACTGTCATGCTTAAAATAGCTAGCAGCTGTAAAGAGGCTTAGCCATGAAGGAATGAGATGTTGTTTACCTTGCTGCTGTGCAGGGTCCATCCAGACAACAGACAAACCTAGGCAATATATTACAGCACACAAAATAAATTTTTTACATGTAATCCTGATTATAGAATGTCTTGAAGATTTATCCTCTGACCAGAGTGGAAGATGGATGTAAACCACAGTTCACGGCAAAACTCAACCAGCTTTGCCAAGCCGAGGAAGCTGTCTATAGAAGTGGGGACAGAACACTGTTTAGACAGGCAAGGAACACACTGACAAAAGAAATCAGTCTGCCTAAAAAGTGTTTCTCTAAAAAGCCGAAAAATCAGTTTTTAGCTAATAACTCTGCATCTGCG
Source organism: Gymnarchus niloticus (assembly GCA_009936485.2). Lineage (NCBI taxonomy): Eukaryota > Metazoa > Chordata > Actinopteri > Osteoglossiformes > Gymnarchidae > Gymnarchus > Gymnarchus niloticus. Next base: position 12,204,563 of record JAACJT020000001.1, read on the forward strand.
TGAAAAGGACTACAAAATATTGCAAATTATAGGAAACCATCTGCCCATACCGCAGCAAACCACCAACTGGCTGACGATTTAAATGGTTTTTACTGTAGATTTGATAAGCCCCAGAACACAAGCAACATCATCTCCAGCTCTCTCAGTATACAGACTCATACAACTCCCACTCAAACTACATTAAATATCTCTGAAGAGGATGTGTGTCAGCTCTTCAAAAGACAGCACACTAAGAAAGCAGCAGGCCCAGATGGGGTCTCACCCTCATGCTTGAAAGTCTGTGCTGATCAACTGGCCCTTGTCTTTACTTGGATTTTCAACAAATCATTAGTGTTGTGTGAAGTTCCCTTGTGCTTCAAACAAGCCACAATCATACCAGTGCCCAAAAAATCCAGTATAACAGCTCTGAATGACTACAGGCCTGTTGCTCTGACATCTGTGATCATGATGACCTTTGAGAGACTGGTGTTAGCTCACCTGAAGGACATCACAGCTCCCTTGTTGGATCCCCTTCAGTTTGCTTACCGTGAGAACTGGTTAGTGGATGATACAGTTAATATGGGTCTGCATTACATCCTGCAGCATCTTGACAACCCAGAAACATATGCAAGGGTTTTATTTGTGAACTTCAGCTCTGCTTTCGATACAATAATCCTGGAACTCCTGCACTCAAAACTCACTCAGCTTTCTGTCCCTGCTTCCACCTGTCAATGGATCATCAATTTCCTTACCAACAGGAAACAGCAGGTGAAACTTGGGAAACTCACATCTAGCTAACCTATGATCAACATGTACGCCCCGCCAAGGATGTGTGCTCTTCCCACTGCTCTTCTCCCTCTACACTAATCTATCGCATGATCAACACGGGCACCCCCCAAGGATGTGTACTCTCCCCACTGCTCTTCTCCATCTATACTAATGACTGCAACTCTAAGGAACCCTCTGTGAAACTTCTCAAATATGCCGATGACACAATCATCACTTGGCTCATCAGGAATTCTGGTGAGTTTGCATACAGATGGGAAGTTGAGCATTTGGCCCTTTAGTGTAGTCAAAATAATCTGGAGTTGAACACTCTTAAAACTGTGGAGATGACAGTGGACTTCATGAGAGGTCCCAGGATCTTGTCCCCCCTCTCCATACTTAATACCGCTGTGTCAGTTGTGGAAACCTTCACGTTTCTGGGATCCGTAATCTCAAGGGATCTGAAATGGGAGACGAATGTAGGATCCATCATAAAAAAGGCACAACAACGAATGTACTTGCTGCGACAGCTGAGGAATTTCAACCTCCCATGGGAGCTGCTGATTCGGTTCTACACAGCAGTCATTCAATCTGTACTGAGCTCATCCATAACAATGTGGTTCGGTTCAGTGTCTAAATATGTCAAAAACAGGCTACAATGAATAGTCAGGTCTGCCGAAAATATCACTGGTGCCAGTCTGCCCACCTTACAGGACGTGTACTATTCCAGAGTGATGAAACGGGCAGTGAAAATCATCGCTGACCCTCACATCCAGGCCACAACCTTTTTGAACTTCTTCCATCTGTCAGGCATTATAGATTAATATGCATTAAAACAAGCAGATATAAGAATTGTTTTTTCCCCACTGGATATCAAGCTCATAAATGGTAATTCAACTTAATCAGGCTGGGCTCTCCCTCCCCACAGGCCTCCCAAGGTCTTGCAATACTGTTTATTTATTGTTAATTTTTTGCATTTCTTGCAGAGTTGCACTCTGCACTTCTTATGTATATATTTTTACATTCTCTTACAGTCTTGTCTTTTATCTCAGGTGTGTGATTAACAGTTGCGTGTATGTCATTTATGTAAATTATATATGTAAGAGTCACCAAATCTGGAGTCAAATTCCTCGTATGCGTGCATACTTGGCCAATAAACGTGATTCTGATATTGAGGTCAAATCCAGGAACAAGGAGCTCAGGATTGCTATGTCTTCTCATGGGACGGTGAGAGTGACTGAGGTGGACCACAGACGCATGGGGGTGGGGGAAAAGTTCATCCATGTTATTTCAGGCACAGACCAAGACCCTCTCACATGTAAAGAATCCTCATCCTTGAAAATCCAGTCCATGTTTTTGGGATTGACTTCTTTCCCAGAGGGCCTTGCATTTTCATAAAATGTTAGTATTGCCTGAACATATTGGATGGAATGGACGTTTTCTCTAAGTGATCACAGTGTGAACATCAGATTGCAGGAACTTTCTTGAGAGATTGAATGTCTGCTGCATAAATGATATCATGGTTTCAGGGAAGCCAGTCTTTAATTTAATCACCAGCAGCAGTGAGTAGTGAATCCATGCATTAAAACCAAATCCCAGTTAAACCTTTTCATCTGCATTTATTTCTTATCCAGCAAGATTGCAGTTGGGAATTGGACAGGTTTTAAATGCGAAGCTCTTGTATGCTGTGGCCGGTGTGCAGCCAAGGAGAGATTGGAAACACAAATCATTTCTCAACCCCCGAATACAAGTCATGGCATTTTCAAATCAACTACTGCCTTTCAATCACAATCATTCAGACGTGACTTTCTGTAGCTCATCTTTTTTATTGTTATGACAAAGGTTTAAAAGCCCCCTTCAAAACAAATACCCCATGGATTTTATATAACATTCTTTAAGGGAGCTAGATGGCAAACGCATGAAATCCAAAAGCGTTTATCAAATTAAGTCTGAAGTTATGGAATTCCGGCTATCCTTGCTACTGAATGATCAGGTTCATGTGACTTTCATGTGACCATCATGTGACTTTTGGGCCATTTATCAGAGTAATGAATTCTCTTTGACTGCGGAGTTTAACCAAGTTTTGGTGCACAGCCCCTCTTTTCTCACAGTGTCACACTGGGCTTCCATTCACCTGCTGCTGAGGATTCGGGTTGCTGATCATGACCGAAATATGACACTGTGGTCCTGGGCACCAGGCTTCAGCTACTGAGGGCCACAGCATTTCATGATGTCATCAGCTCCTACAGGACCTCTGGAAAGGAAGCTGTTCATCTATTGGTATATGGCTTAAAGAATTGCCTACCTTCTTGATGAGCTGGTTATAGACCCTTAGGGGTCTAACATACTGTGCTTCTCCCAGTGCTTCTACATAACTGGAAGTGTGACCTGTAACCTGATAAGTGCCTTTGGAAATATTTAAGCCATATCTAACTACCTCTGTGGATACTGGAGGGGTGGCAGCTGTATGCAGTTCCCTTGAAACTTCAGGGCTGCCTTTACCAGTGAATGTGGAAGGAAAGGTAGAGCTCAGTGCCTGTGTGGCTAGACGCACTCTTGACGTGCCACATAAATCATGCATGTGCACGCCTGCTTCAGCCCCCACTGGAACCCGACTTCTTGACATGATCTTAAGAGTTTGTCTGTGGGGGATGTTTCTCTTGCAAACCCTCGACTACCTGCCAGCTCGATTGGAATGCTAATTAATGTGCTAAAATGCGGGTGTATTATAAATAAAAAGGATATGGCCAGGTTCGAATGGGCTTCCATTCCACTTCATTCACGGCTGGCTGAACAGCTGTATGACATGTGACGTCCTCATGGTGATGACCTTCTATCAGGTTTGAGTCGAGGGCACAGACCTGCATCCACTCACACCACTAAGGAAGAAAGCCATATCGGGGGGACATGCAAACAGTCCCCAGATGGTGGTACGAGTATGAGTGCAGTGGCGCCCCCAGCAGCAGGAGACAGCTTTTGGAATAGCTAGATGCCTGGGTGTCCCCTAACTCTATTCCCATACGTCCTTGCAGCAGCCGTTGGGTAACAGCTCTGCTGACATCGATGAACAGCTCCATGGGCATCTGAATGAGCACCGGGGAGCATGGAGACGCTAGACTGTGAGGGAGGAGGTGCCAACCTATCCCATCATGCACCTCTCATGCAGATGGAGATGCCACCCTGTGAGAGGAGGTGCACCTCTCCAGTTTGTTGAGGATTTGTACTTCAACAGGTTTAAAACTCCCATTTACAAATTTGTAAACTGTGTAGAATAATACAAAACACAAAATGTGCAGTACATGGATATTGTGAGGCGGAAGATTTTGAAAATCATCGCAGACAGAAATATAAAACACTACCAGTTAATGAATATTACACGCAACTTAAGTTGTCTGCAAGACTGATTTGTTCAGTCATTAATTCTTAATTTCTTCTTTATATTAAGCATTCAGAGATGTCTGTATGAAGTGATCCCTGAAGCTATTTTTCAATGCTAGAATTATTTTAAGAGATTTTTGCAGAAAGTCTAGCCATTTATTAATAATGTTGCATTACTCTGCTTTCTCATGTGTGGAGAGAAAAAACATATTTTTATAGGAATAATACATATAATCTCTCATTGTTATCTGTGGCACATTGGGAGTATAAGCAATTTCTGAATGGAAAGCTCTGGGTAGTGAATTAGAGATTACCACTGCTCTATCGAAGGATTTCACTGCTGGGATAATCTCAGCTGCTCTTTGAACCTGAATTCATTTCTGGATTAAAGAATACCATTTCTCTAGCTGCCATTGCCACTCTGCAGTAAACGTTTGCTGTCAAGAGGATGCACAGCTCCTTTCTGCAGATCGTAATCAATCGCATGCTTGCGACGAATCAGTATGTGAGTGCTCTTTATTGTACTCAGCCGAGATACCCTGAAAGATTCTGAACTAAGATCTCGATGCCTGCAGGGCCACATTTGCTAATGACACGTGTGACATAATGTGTTTGCTGTGATTATTTTTCCATAGCTGATCTACACGATTCCTTGGTATTTCAGTTTGTAGCTGTAGCATTGAGCAGAGTGGTCAAGCAGAGGCCAGGCTGAGAGAGACGTGTTAGCAGCTGGGGATGGAATGGGGCCTCCACAGGCTGCCAGGAAAAGGGCCTGTGCTGCCTGTGGGGGGCGCCATCTGCTGTGAGCCCACCGGACAGTTGCAGAAACAACTCATCCTTTGGCATTAACCTTTACCATCGGGGGCTCCTTGTCTGAGCACCACTGACTCTGTCTAGGCTCCTTCCATCTTTATGCAGCACACCAGAACAGTACTGTGCATAATCTTATCTGCCTCATACTAACAGACAAATGGATGTGAACTGTAGGCCGTTGGGTGACTTTTGACAGTCTGCTTTGCATTGAAAGCATTTTATTGTATATTCAGTTATCTGTTTATTGTCACCTGTTTCCAATCTGCTGTCCCAAATAAATTGATCAATCCATCTGTCTTCCAACAGTTGGTCTCATGCAGGGTTGTTTGGTGAGCCAGCATAGGACTTGGGCCCCTCTTGGATGGGATGGAAGCTGCCCAACTTAAATGGTGTATATATTGAATTGTTTCCATAGAGTGCAACTAAATGTTTACTAAATGAATATTACTCTGCGTGGCATAAAGGTGTTGCTGTGTATTTGTCACCTGAGATTGTGCCTCTGGTGCGAGCTTATTGCTGCTGCTCTCCTGCCCCCGGTGGTCACATCTCACATTACCCGCACACATGACCATCGCCCCAGACACAGTGAGTGCGGTGAAGACAGACAGGCTCTCCGGTGTGCTTCATGGACACATGCTTGTCATCTCAGGGCTGAGATGAGCCTTAGCATTTAAGGAGAAATATGAGAAAGGGGGAGAGGAATGACTGCTACTCCGCTAGAGCACCAAAATCACAGGCAGTAACATGTGATCTGGAAAAAGACAAAGTGCTGAGCACTACCATCCCGTCCAGGGTGTACCCCAGCCCTGTGACCCGTGATGGACTGGCATGCCATCCTGGGTGTACCCCTGCCTTATGTTGCAGTATTGGCTAAAACACAGGATGTTGTTCAGGTTCATTATAATCATTATTCAAAAATAAACTATCATTGTTAAGTTCATTGTCTGGAGAATTAATACAAGGCTTAATTCGTAATCATTTAATTGGTGTGGTGTTTAAACTCATTATTTAAAGTTATTTTAAATTAATCTTTCATTTATATTTGGCCTCAGTAACACAATTTAATTTAGTTTTTGTCTTTCTCCAGTTTGTTAAATACTTCAATTTGTTTTGACTTAAAGGAGCTGACAGATGTGAGTAATATCTTTAGTAATGCAATTATGAATCATTTATTGTGTAGTAGCGGTACTTTTGAACGACTTGGCTGGTGACCGTAACTTTGTACTTCCTGTGGCTCCTCGATCACGTCTGCGTTACGTAAGAATGGAGACATCCAGCTCTCCCATGGCCTAAAGCTTCCCTTGGCATTTTGGAGAAGGGGATTTTCGGCGACATGGTGTAAGGACTCTCAGGATTATCTGGGAAGGTGCCTCAGCAGAGGGGTGGTCTGGAAGCCGCGTGAGCGCAGCAGAGGGACAGCGTGACACTGGGAAAGGTGGGCACAGCTGGAATGGATCAACTGGCTCCAGATGGAAGCTGGCTGGCTGGAGAAGCGGGGAAGAATTACACAGACACATTGTAAGAACAGCCACCACCAGGAAGCACCACCTGTACAATGATGGAGGAACTGGCACCACTTACGACATTAAGAGAAAAACCGCTTGAAGAATACTTCTCGCACCATCAGAAGAATGAAAGACTTACAGCAGGACCATTAGGAATGTTTGTTTGAAGAGTCTGAGTAACTCATTAAATTTGCCTGTTTGATATTTTGTCTGTCCTCTTCAATGGCTTATCTTGAAATGATTTATTAGGCAAATACTTCTTGCTCAGCAGCCTGAACATCGGGATATTTTTGCGATATATAGTGAAATTCAGATTTAAATGACAGTCGTATTTACAAAGAAGTAGAGGAAAGTTGAAGTGACACAAACGTTGACCCGGGCCACTGTAATTCCATCCCAGATGCCAATATGCTGCCACCATCGCTTCCTGTTTTATTCATCTCAGACTGACGTTTACAGCTGATTAAATGGATTCAGTCTTCAATTTGTATCACATTTGTTTAGTGAGAGCGGTGCCCTTTTCTAAACAGAACTGCATGACTGGTAATTGTATTTACTTTGAATAATAATCAGTAATCAACAAACTCTTCATACGGAAGTTTTGTAATCAGCATCTGGCATAATGTACACCTCAGATAATGTACCTATATGAGCTTTTCAGTGTGAATTAATTTACCAGTGCAGGGCAGGTGGGCCAGGGTGAAGTTGGGGCACTCGTGCCAGGGAGAAAGTGGGGCACACCTACTGGGGAGAAAGCAGGGCACACCTACCAGAGAACAGGTGGGGTACACCTACCAGGTAGACAATGGGGCACTCGTGTCAGGGAGAAGAGGGGGCACACATGCCAGGGAGAAGGCGGGGCAGACCAACCAGAGTGAAGGTAGGGCACTAGTGCCAGGGAGAAGATGGGGCACACATGCCAGAGAGTAGGTGGAGCACTCATGCCAGGGAGAGGGTGAGGCACACCTACCGGTGAGAATGCAGGGCACTTGTGCCAGGAAGATGGCGGGGCAAACCTACCAGGGAGAAGGCAGGCAAAGTTTCTTCAAAAAAAAAAAAGAACATGAAACCAATAACTCCGGAGTTGGACTGTGTGAACACTGTCAGCCATGTTAGATGTCTGAGCCCGTGTCTGCAAGGTCATAGGTTCAAATTCCACGGCTGGCAGAATAATCACTCTTGGGTCCTTAAGCAAAGCCCGTAACCATTACTGCTTCAGGGATGCTGGCTGACTTGCTCTCTGACCCCAGGCTGTAATAACTCGTATGCTGCTTTGGACAAAAGCGTCTGCTAAATTAATGGAAATGAATGTAAATGTAGGGACAACAGAAGTGAATGGGACTGAATATGAGGCAGCAGGGGGGAGGCCTCCCTCTGGGAGTTGGGCACCAGGTGCTGTATGAGATCTTTCTGAGTCCATCTAACAAGCTGGTCTGGGACCTGTACCCATAAGTAGTGAGGAATGCTCCACTGGAGAATGAGGGGGTGTTCAGCAGGAAAGTGCATACCACCTTCCAGCCAAGGGGGTGCCAGTCAGTATGGACCGTTCATCAACATATAACTTCTGCAAAGGTTTTCTATATGTAGATATACTAAATGCTACACAATGTCCACGTTCAAATTTCTAATCTGTGCAAAAAAGGACCTTGCACTACATTTTCCAAAATAATTTGCATTTTAATTTACAGATTGAAGGTTCATGTTTGAAAATAATGACAGGACTGGTTGTAATGTTAAAGCTGAGCATTAAGACTCAGTTCTTTACGAAGAACAGTGAGTGCAAAGTATGTTATGACCTTAATGGCCATCGGTCCTGTAGCTTTAAGACCCCTTTAAAGACCCCTTTTCTTGTTCTTTATCAAATTCTTCACTGAATATATTTAAAGAAAATGCCCTCTGGATAAGCAGTTGGAAGACAGATGAATGGATGTATTTATTGTACATCACCGAATCGTTTTTGTTGACTGGTTTCACAAAAATTGCACAGGGCAGAATTCAATATAGTACCTCATTGTCTGTACTATGAACAATTTCATAGGCAACACTTTCCAATTATAATAATTGAATTTTAGGTAGTTTATGTTCCCATTGAATCTAAAGTTTGTTATTTTATTCTATTATAACTTGGTTCACAAGGCTAATGGATCCACATATTGTATGAAAGATTAAAACTTATCTAAATATAAAATGACAGTAATAATGTATAATTTGAACTTTTTATGGTAGCGGATCTTGTCTGAGTTTATCGCTTCACGTTTATGTCCTTATGGATTGATGTACACACTGCAGGCCAGCAAGGCGGAGTCTCACAGCAGACCACTCAGGAAGTACATTAGGGCTGGATTGCTTGCGATTCACCCATCCCACCATCTGCATCTGTGGTTAAATTACTGCCCTCTCATCCCGCATCTGTCTCCTGTTCCTCTTTGTAAAGATTTTCTGCAATTCTATAGCCCTGCAATCTGTCATAAGTAAATATTTGTTGTCCAAATGTGCTCAAGTGTAAGATTTCTTTCCTGAGAGCGCACAGTCGGCTTTCCACTGAGCTTAGTCAGTAGGTGTGGTGTCTGTACACTGCTGCTGCAGCTGTTTTCTTGCACGCCCTCTTAACTAGCTACCTAATCTAAATACTATCATCTGTAGTCTTCTTGGTGATGGTTAGCTCTTAAAATATTACTTTTTCTTTCTTATTTTCACCATTTTGTGAATGGGGGGTTATCTTGCCTGGTTTAATGAGCATCGCTAACATCCATGTCATTTCAAGGTCACAGCAGCAGGATTCTGTCTGTTATTTCTAATATCCCTCACTGCATGTTTGGCTGAACTTGAGAAGAAACGTGTTGATGCCTCTCCTTGAAGTGCATATTAGTTATGTAATGCAGAAAGGACAGCTAACAAACATGTTGATCTCTGCCAGAAAACCTTGGATTCCCTTTGCTCAGGTGAGAAAGGTGTAAGAATGAAGTGTTAATAAAGTATCTATCTATCTATCTATCTATCTATCTATCTATCTATCTATCTATCTATCTATCTATCTATCGACACACCAGATTTACCCATAGCTTATTTTCCTCAAAAAGCAGCCAGCATTTCATGACATTCTAGGTCACCTGGTGTGTTATTGTGTTTCCTTCTATACAGAACCACAAATCAGCGTCTTGATAGTCAGTTTTTCCAGTCACCAGTATGAAACATTTTATTTTGATATAAAACCTGAATTAAAAGACAAAATCTGCCCCACCGCTCTTGCTAAATGCCTACTGGTGATGGTGCTGATTTTATTCATGGTCATTATTGGATCAGATGGTTTGATCTCTGTTAATGTTTTGTGTAAATGCTGCATGATCCAACACAGGAGCAACAGTATTCAGATGTTATAAAGGAGCGTCCTTGGTGTCAAGGCACCAATTGCTAATTATTCATGGGCTCAGATGTTGGTGTGAAACTCAATGAAGACCTGTCATTGTTCAGCATCTAAAGATGCCACGTGTGCATCAATTCATGGGCTGACACGTCAGGGTGCAGAGCCTTTGAGCTTCTTTCCCACATACTGCATACTAGCAAACTGGTCATTGCACACAGCTTTTCAACAGCAAACAGACAGGGGATCACCGTGTTCTCAAAGAGCCCGAATCTTGTTTGCTGTGGTGGAGTGATGAAGGAAAAGGGTTAAAAATGGTGACCTGCGGTGATTGTGGTGACAGCCAGTTAATCTCTGCTGGAAAATGCTATTTGCACCATAATCTGCCTCTATCTGTGGTACTCATAAACTGAGTGTAGGAGAATAAGGGAGTTCAGTGGGGGAAAGCATGCCTCGATCACCACATGTGGCAATGTTTGTTTTCACCAGAGGAAACCTGGGAAATACAAAAGAAAGAGGCAGGGACTGTCTGGACTGGGGCCCGTGAAGCAGACCACTTGCATTAAGGTCGCTGCAGCATGCTGTCACATTACTGACCCCCCATTTTTTCTGGGCATCATTTTTTTCTGCTGCACGCACCAGCAGCTTTAATTCCAGTGAGTAGCACAATCAGCCAGGGGAGAAAATACAGCCTTGAGTACACTGATGGTAACACACGTTACTAGCAAAGTCCTCCGGACTCCACATCCTGCCTCCAGCAGTAAAGTGTAGCAGCTATCCGAGTAGAGGGTCTGGATGATGCAACAAGTCTGGAAGCCTTGAAATGAGACCTGTATTCAAGCGGTCTCTCAGTGGGCCTTCGAGTGCTTCTGAGGTCTAGGGTGGTCTGTTGTGGTTGAGGGTGCGGTGTGAATGCTGTTCCTACAAATAAATTATCCAAAGGGAGTCACTGCATATGCATACATAGCATTTCAGCAAATTCAGTTACATGTGATTTTAGTGACCTACGTAAGCACTATAGAACAGATTATCTAGTGTAATACACATTTACACTATCATACAGTAGGTGTTATGTAAAAGGCACAGAGTTCTCCTTCTACCTCCAGGTTGCTACAGTGTACAAACAGTAACCTACGCACTTTCTGTCCACTAACCCCAGCTGCTTCTTTGGGATTGAATGGTTTTTGGTAGTTTAATGCCAACTGTAAAGTGCTGCGTGGAGAACCAGCCGGCAGTGTCCCTTTCTCGCATGGAGGACTACCGCCGTGTTAGTTCAGCACACACTAAAATTTGGAGACTCAGAGCACAGACGCCAACATGGAATTCTCTTCAGAAGCTCTTGAGAGACTGATGTCAGAAAGACAGTTTACAGATCACCGTTCTCAGATCACCAGTACATACTGAGATGAAGGGTGAGCAGTGACTTATTTCAGGACTTATAAGCACCGTATCTCATAATTATGAGAGCGATTTTCAATAACAACGAAATCACAGACCAGGTGAACTACTAACACTGCAAGGAATTCATTGAAAAGCTATAACAGCTGACATCTTTGATGGTAAAAGAACAGGGCAGCAGTAAATCATCATCATCCTCATCATCATTGCCATCGTCTTCCCACAAGGAGCATTGTCACAAAGCACCTTACATAATCCTGGGCCCAAGGGTGACAGTGCCAAGGAAAAACTCCCTCAGGAGGAAGAAACCCTGGGAGGAACCAGACTCAAGAGGGAAGCCCATCCTCCTCAGGCCAGCAGTAGGGAGGACAGGTTCATTATGTGTTAGTATTTGTCAGCACGTGTCTGACTTATCTTCACTGGTATGATTGTTTTCCTTTTTTGATTTCCCAGATGTCTGTGTTGCTAATTGCTACTAAACTAGAGCCAGTGTTTAGTGATAGCTCCCTTGCCAAACACATTTAACATGGCCAATGACACAATTCTGCTTTGCGTGAACGTAATTCCTGATGAATTATAGCTAGTAGCCTATCAGCTTGGAGACCAGTGAGGCACACACCCCTCTCCAATTTATGTCATTTTGACAGTTCTTGCTCCAGTGACCCTGAACTGCAGATTGGGTGAACAGATACTGCATGCTTCTTCAGAATCTCCACTAGGAAAATGAATGTTAGTTTTAATAAATTAATGCAAGTTCTGCCTTGCCTAATTCCTCTCTCTGTCACACACACAAATCAAGATTTTTGTTGTTCATCATTGTTGCAATAAGAGTACCTAAGAGAATGCTGGAAAACCCAGTGAAACTTATGAATTGTGGGAGGGTACAAGTACGAGGCAGAATCATGCAGCCCGTCAGCAGGTAACACCTTTCAGGCACATGGTGTGATATTTCCTTTCAGGAGCCACTGAGCTCTGGAGTCATGCTACACGTGTCGATCATGTTGAGTGTAATGAGCAGTCTGCTCTGGGTCACAGAGCTGGGTGTACGTGTTGCACATCCCTGTCCCACCCTGACGTGTGGCCTGCCTGTTAACACTGTCAGTCTATCCCGTTTCAGTGTCCCCCTGTTAACAGTGCAGGTTTGTCCTATTTCAGTGTCCCCCTATTAACAGTGCCGGTCCGTCCCGTTTCAGTGTCCCCCCTGTTAACAGTGCCGGTCCGTCCCGTTTCAGTGTCCCCCCTGTTAACAGTGCTGGTTCATCCTATTGCAGTTACACATGATCACACTAACCCTCATCAGCTCTATTTAATTCATTATGTTTAATTATTCTGAGGTTTCAGTTTTACTAATGAATGAACCATCAGGCTGAAGGTCTAAACTTAGACTCACATTTTAGACTCCACACAAAAGCACTAAGGGCAATCTGAGTCACTAATACATTTATTTTCCTAGTGAAATGGAAAATCAAAGCTGATATATGAATATTTATAGGAGATGAAATCAAGGCTACCATTCTCTTGTTCTGCTGAATGCTGAAGTTCCAGTTTTCGGCGTGATAATTTAAAAGTCTGTATATCATTCGTGTCACCCAAATTCTGAGTCCTTCTGCCTTGATGAACATTGCTGTGGACCACAGAGTCTGCTTGTTTAATTGAAATGTAAATGGTCAGGGTCCTTTCACGTTCCCTCTTTGGTGAAAATGTTAACAAACGTAAATCCTATGAAGCACCAAGAAAAATGCTCATTGGTCAGATTGACATGGGGTTTTCAATTAACATCCATATTCACACAGAATGCCTGTTCCATCTACGTTCATTACCATGGAGCTAAATGCTTCTCTTTGTTTAGATTTAGTACGTTAAACTCTGGCGGCTGTGCAGATTTATTTTGTCACATAGCGTATCGTTACACACATTGACAGTAATGGAGCACTTTAATCTGTTCATCTGCACCTTACCGGTTTTGTTATTGACAATCCTCAGACCATGTGACCCGAAACGTCACAGAGACTGTGAGAAAGGCTTTGACTCCCTGGGGACGTTATATTTTTGGGGAGTTTTATCTTCAGGAAGGCCTGGTGATGGTGACACACTGGAACCTGCGAAAGGTGCCCTGGGACCAGCTTAACGACGTAGAGACGCAGAGATTGCATTTGAGTGCCAGACGGCCTTGTCTCCGTCTGTCTGTTCAGGAAGTCTAAAGAAGCAGAAATCCTACTGGGTATTGGAGAGAGAGGAGCTGTGATGCGAGGGAAGGTGTTACATTTAGACGGCGAATCAATGGCAGGTGACAGTCTTCCCCAGTTATGCTGGATTTTAAGCACAGTATGCATACGTGTTTTTTTTTGAGCAGACCACACTGTCAACACTGACAGGCTTCATGCCTCCAGAATTACTAGAACAAACTGCTGATTCAGATGTCGGCACACAGATAGTTAAGACTAATAAATTCCCACTTCTGACGCTGTTTTGAACTGGGCTATTCCGGTTCATAAGTTTCAGTGGGTCAGGCTTTTTGGAAGGGAGGATCAACTGTGGAGGTATTTTAAGATGGGAAAATCAATTAATGAGAAGAAATAAAGGCTAACAAACTGTCTTTTTATAGTAACGGAAGAACGCTGTGTCTCCCTGGTGAGAATGCGATGAACTGAGCTCCTGTTACAGAGTCTCTCTAACAAGAAGAGCAGCAGAACTGGCCTTGCAGTGTGAGCTACTTCTTACAATAATTTGGTGTGTCAGCAATGATTGTTTAAGTTTCCCAAAACTCCCTTGTGACATCAAATTGGTAGATGTGATTTGTTTAAAGTACTTAAGTAGAAGCTAAAACTTTAAAACCTGGTAAAGAACACAGGCTTTAAGTTCAGGCACCAGATTCTGATCCCTGTAAATGTCACGTCACTATTAGACAGTCTGCAACAGACTGAATAGACTAATCGACCGAGGAAGGTTTGGGGTTACCATGGCAGGTGATGGCGAGCATTGTGTAACCCCTTTAATAGAACAGAGTTTTCCCTCATTAGTCACACATCTAATTAGGGTCATTTAGAGGGTTTTTTGGGGGGATTAGGGACAGGAGGCGGTGGGAGGTTAACCGAGGGAAGAGCAAAGCTGTAAATGAGAGACCAGAGTCCAGGAGGATGACGACATCTCTTTGCAGCTAACCCCACTGAGGCCGCTTGGCCAAAGCCTTGGAGCTTAATCACGCTGTGTTCTCAAAGTGACCTCGTCCCTGTTTTGTGCTGGGATTTGTCATTTAATAAAGTCTTGAGTTTGTTTAATCTCTCCTGTCCTGTTTCTTTGCGTTCTCTGTATTTACGGAAAAAATAAACTATCGCTGTAAAACGAAATCGTGGTGCTTGCCTGCCAGCCGAACGGTTAGAATAATGACATCACTACACCCTCACCTTTTCATTGCGTTTGGTGGTCCATTGCCTCTTTAATGTCAGTTTTGCTGCATATAGTGCTATAGTATAGCATTGACCAGCTTGGCCAATAAACACTGCTCTTTTTGCTTATGCATCACCTATCAGCTGCAATAATACTGGTTAAGGGACTGACCCTGTGACCTGGGGACTGGGATCCACAGAGCACATTAATATTCCTGTGTGATCCATAATCGCTTGTATTAAATTGGCACACTTATATGAGGGCCACATCTACATTAAATCTCACTTTGCAGGAAATATTCCCAGTTGATTTGCACAATGAAATATAATATGATCATACTTGCATTTGCCATTTGTATATAGGAAATCCTTGGTTTCCGTATATCACATTGTGCTCTTCTAGGGAAGATGCACACACATTCAGGTGGGCGTGAAGCTTGGGGGCAGAGTGCAGGGTCAGCCATTTATTCTACATCCCTGGAGCAATTTTCAGGGTTAAGGTCTTTGCCCAAGGGCCCAGCAGAGATAAGATTACTCTGTCTGCCGTGGGATTTGAACCAGCGACCTTCCAGACATGGACACAGACACCCCACTAATCATTAACTGCAATTAAAATGATAACTCATGATTCCCTAGAAACCGTGCCATTCCTCAGGCTGCATTTCAGCCCGTCTTGTGTTTCTCAACTGAAGTAAACAGAACACAATGAAATCAAGAGAACATGTTTTCCAGGCAGCTACTGTTTGTGTGCCATTTTATGACTGGTCGCTTGTGAAACACCATAGAAACAGTCAGAAATCCACAGACTGTTCACTAATGACAGCGGTACTTCATATGAATGGCAGCATTATGTAACCTGTACTGTCACAATGCAGTCTGGGATGTAAGAAGTCAGCGAAAGCTGCAGGACAGAGAAAGGGTGACTCAAAGAGCTTCATCCAGGCATGTGAGGAATTTAAAGGTCATATGGAAAGTAATGCCCCAGTCTAACAAGGGCTATCAACCTCTGAGCTGTTTTTTACAGCCAAACACAGTGCTGAAATGCCTCTTCTTTACAGTCATTATAATCTCCTATATACATTTACATCAGGACAAAGCTGTAAATATTCTCATAAGACATCCTAAAAAGTAATTGATTGTAACCTTTTTCAAACGAATGTGTCACTCTTTTACAGCATAATTCACTTTGAATGATTCCAGATGTCTGTGGATTGTCATTTAACTGCAACCCTATAATGTATTCCATCTCAATTAAAGGTGTGTTCCCTTCCCCTGACAGAGCAGAGTTTGAAACTGAAATCAGAGGTCAGGACTGTCATACGAATGAGATTGCATGGAGGTTGGGACCACCACGCAAACGAGATCGAACAGAGACTGGAACAGTCACCTGAGCGAGATCGCACAGAGGCTGAGGCAGTCATGTGAGCGAGGTCAAATGAGTTCACTAGATGCTGGACTCGTTTGTTTTTCCATTATGATGAGAATACCAGCCTGAGGGATTGGGGTGACAAAGTGCTCCAAGGCAGGGCTGGTTTATTATGATTATTAATTATTGATTAGTTAAGAAAAAGAAGAAACAACACCTGAACTAAAAAATGAAAGCTAGTCTAAACAGCACTAGATTTTTACTGGTAGCTGAATTTAGAGATAAAATGGGTTTAATTTCAAAGTGACCATACTGTATAAATGAAAGCGATCACACTGATTTGACTGGAGTCTACTCCAAATGGTACAATAGTGTTTTACAATATTTAAACCATTCTTCTGTTCTAATGGACTGCAATAGCCTATCCTGAAACCAGTTTGTTACATGACAGCACTGGAAATACACACAGCTATTCAAAGTATTTATCTTGAAAATCATACAGTTCTAAAGATAAACAGGAAATCAAATTCCTAAAAAGCTAGTCGTGCTGGTAGTATTATATTACCAAAAGCTAACTTTGTAAGATATAGGAAAATCAATATCCATTTATATTGGTAGATACATCATAATCTACAAGTCCAAAGTGTGCATTATACCATAACAGGAGTTAAAGGGTTATGCTTTAAAAAAACAAACTCAGATTTGTGGCATTTTTCGACTGGACTAAAAGCCTTAGCTGTCTTATTTCTGGCTCTACTCAGACTCTCTGGCTCCTTGCAAAGGGTCAGAGTCACCAAGGAGCAAACAGGTTATAAATATTTCAGTTTATTAATACAAAAAGCTGGTTGGAAGCTGAAAGAGAAAACAAGTACAAATGTGGGATTTCTGTTACTTTGAGACTGGACTGCTTAACAATATTTAAAGGAAACCATTTAGTGGCAAGATGCTGTGAACACTGATAAAATGCAGCTTTAATGTCACGTGTGTGTCCTGGTGCTGTTGGATTTTGAATGCTTTTGCTGGGAGCTGAGAACGCAGAACGCATGATTACACAGCCAATCCATGCTGTATCCCTGGCAAGGATAAGATGGATGGATGGATGGATGGGTGGATGGATGGATGGATGGATATTTCCATATTTTTCATCTCCAGTTCTGATCCATATTCTAATGTGTTAAGGGAGTCAGCAGTGTTCTTGACATTCATGGAATATACAGGCTACTTAAAGGCTGACTTGAAAATGTCTTCCATATCTTTATGGAAGAAGGTAATAAATCAGAAGACTTACTAGATGAACACATCTTTATTGGAGCTTTCAAAACCATTTGAGGGTTTGAATTTTAAGACCAACTTAGACTCTGATTTGGTGTCATATATTATATTTGTGGAGAGTGACGTTCGCCGCTACAAACATGGAACTCTTTTACTGTAAAATAAATGATAACATGGCTCTGCCTCACATGCTCGTCTCTCCCTCCAGTGCAGCTTGTCATTTATTATCCTTAACAAAGCTGTTTGTCTAATGACAGCCATGATCACTTTACACACTAAATGTGATAATTTGGTTATTCATCTCTAATTCTTTTTCAGTTGAAGAATAATCAAATCAATGATGCAAATGTCACCAAGATGTGGTTTATAATTTTCACTCCTTTAAATATTTTTGTTTTGCTTATTTTTGTTCAGTGATTGAAGAGTTATATGTAATCATTGAACAATTAGCTAAGTAACGGTTTGATTCTCAGAAAATTGTTTTAAAGAACATTACAAAAATTACATTAAAAAATTGAACTTTTGCACAGGAAATCTGACTTAAAACAACCAACGTGGGCAAATCAAGCAATTCCTTCTGTCGTATTTAGTTGAAAGAACACTTTAGAAATGTCATGTCCAAATTTTTCCCACCTTTAAAACTGTGACCGAAAACAATATTAGAGCTGAAATTCATGGAACACCATTAACTCATCCAGGGTTTTAAATGACACCTATATGCATAGATCAGCATAGATCACACCTGAGGTTATGCTTTAGATGAACTGCTACAAACATAAAAATCAGGCTATCACGGTCTTGTACAATATTACTGCAACCACATTACTTAGAAACATACAGTTATGAACTTTTTTCTTGTTGGAAATATTTGAGGTAGCTAACCTCATATATGTAGATTAAGTAAAATGTGATGTTCAGTTATTACAGTATATAATCAGTGGAAGTTAGCCTAGCAGCTGTACTGGAAGTTTTGGGGAACCAGGGTTATGACGCATTATATCATGACTCTTTTTCATGGATTCATGTACACTGACACACCTGAAATACGTCAACACTGAATGGCACGGACTGAGAGGGGCTCCACTGCGTCACTCTAGGGGATATCCGCAATCACTACATTTTAGTGTCACATTTGTAGCATTTGACAGTTCAGTTTAATAGTTTTGTTTCATAAAAATGGCAAAATGTTTAACCTTTAAGAGTGCTAGACAGCTCCAAGTGCTTTATTTTCAATATATACAAAACGCATGAATGTTGACAAGTTTGCTGCAGCAGTAATATAGCAGGCTGGGAAACCTGCCAAAGGCTTCATTCCTGCCTGACAGCCAGAGGGTTAATTTTGCCAGTGTCTCGGCAGATTAGCGGGCCTCGCTCTTCTTCTGTTTTTTTAAGTGGGTTTTGCAGGGGGCAAGTCAGAATGGCACATTGAGGACGGCAGCCGTTCTTTGGAGATTTCCCAGGAGGAGACCGTCGGCCAAAGCAAGCCGGGTGGCAGGTAAATCCAGAAGACCGCCCCCATTTCGCATGCAATGCGCAGAATCTGATTCATCCATTTCATAGGCAGCTTGCATGCTGAGAGACCGTAGTCCTTAGCAGGCTGAATCAAAAAGATTTCCACTTCAACCAGCTTTTGAAGTGCTCACAAAAAGAAAGGAAGAAAAAAGATTAAAAACAGAAAAATAATTTCCATTTTGTAAAAGAAAAATTGGCATCACTGTCAAAAAACACATTCTTATTCAAAATGGCTTAAATTTCAACTAAATATCCCCCATTCTCTCATATTTACTAGCTATATTTCATAAATTAGTGGATTTAACTGGAAAGACTTCTTGCATATAGCAAAAATTATTAAAATAAGGTAATGTATTTAGAATTGTTTAATTTTGTACTTCTATTCACGTATGCCTATTTCATATTTATCATTACTATAATAAAATTTTGCACAAAAATGTATGATGAGAAACAGTAGTTAAGTCATAAGACTTGTGGTTTACCTGTCAGTTAAGTCCCTAAGCTCACTTATGGTCATGAATTTCGGGTAGGTCAAGGTCACAAGTACAAGGGGCTGAAATAGGCATTCTCTGCAGGGTTGCTGGACTCAGGTGAGGAATTTGGAGACCCGGAAATAGAATCTCACCCCCTTCAGTTCGAGAGGAGTCAGCTGAGGTAGTTCAGGCATCTAATCAGGATGGCCTGCATTCTGATTCCCAGTGATGCTGTTCAGGGGAGGTTCCTCTGAGCAGAGGACCCAGGGAAGACCCAGGACACATTGCAGGGACAGTGAAATGACCCAGGACACTGGAGGGATGGTGTCTCCTAACTGGCTTGGGAATACCTTGGGATGCCTTAGAGTCTGTGGCTGCAGAAAAAGATGATAACAGCAAAGACGGTATATCCAAATGCATGCTTGTTTGTTGTGAATTTGTTGAGAAGATGCCACGGATACATGGGGGCTGTCACTGAGTTTGCTAACAGGTGCAGGATGCTGAGAGGGCTGCAGGTGCAGGCAGGAAAATAGGCGTAGGATTACAGGGACAGGTGACAATTACAGCCATATAGCCAACATGCTGTATGGCAGCCAAGGCAAGCTGGAGGCCACAACAGTTTAATGAATAGTCAAACTCCACATTTAAAACGTCGGCTATGAAAAAAAAGCGACATGATATTCTTCACCGTGTGTCAGTTACGGTTCCTCTTGGATAATGTACAATGCCACAGATCAGTGTTTGCATTTTTTCCCCAATTTCCAGCCCAAAACAATTAGTCATCCCAAATCCCCAAATTTAGATACCTTCACATCCCACCTCAATTACAGGTCACAGCTACTGTTATGCTGTAATTAAAGGCACTGGTCTCTGCCAGCAGCATTAAAAACGGCTTAAAATTGCATCCAGCTAGGGATGATGCTTGAAGAGAAAGGGTTAGATATGTCGCCCAAGGGACCAACAGCAGCAAGCATTCGTGTCCTTAGCCATGACTGGCCCCTGCCCTGCGTGGCTCCGTGCCAGAGCACCACGTGGATGTTGGCAGAGACCTCCTACCCCGGGCACCCAGCTGCCTGGCTGGTGAGACCACAATTAGCGCAACCCAGATGCTAATCGAGGTGCAGGCTGAAGGCTCCTTCACTGAGAGCTCATAAAGACACCAGGACTGGCTGGGAAGTATGGAGCATTGGTAACCTAAGAAATAACAGCCATTGAAGGCATATGGGCTGTTAGAATAGACTTCGTGACAAGATAAGGTCGACCTCTGTGACTTGATCTGTAAAGCTGCTGCTCGCATCGTTAAAGTCAGACCCTGTGATGCCCTTTTTTGCATTAATATCACACTCAGGTTTTTCCTTCCTCATTGCCAGCAAGAGATATTCAGCTTATCAGTGAGGATGGGGAAGAGACCAGGTGTCATTAATGGCTTTGGTAAATGCATGGTAGACAGAGATAGAAAGGTGAGTGTCGGAGATAAAATCAGCAAATGAGTCCTGTAAACGATAGCAGCTTCTAAGTGCACTAGAGTTTAAAGGTGGCCTGGGAAGAATTTTTCAAGTCGGGCCAAGAAGACTGTCTTTCTCAGTGTTTACAGGTTACAACATTAGCACATTCTGTTAACTCCAGAGATATCCTTGTAAGCAGCTCTCAAACTATAGAACTTAAAAAATAAATACTTGAGGATTTTTCAATTATTAAAAATTTGCTTGACATTTTCCTTAATCAATGAGGTTAATCGTAATAGATACAATTCTAAGGTACAATATTTATTGTTTTTTTATTTAATAATATACACTTTGGCTATAGTAGTAAACACTAATGATTTCTTAGAATTTATTTATATTGCAGCCCATTCATCCATGTGTCGCTGTTATAATCTTACCTCATTAATATCACAGCACATACACCCAAAATTCACATTATTAGGTCCATCTGTTCATTAACACAAACAGCCTGATATGTCAAAAAACTGATCATGTGACTGACTATATACAGTTTAGAGCCAGGTCAGGAAGTTCATGTACCATGTAACAAGCATCAAAATGTTTAAGACTCTAGAATGGTTCTAAGTGATTTTATACTTGGTTTGTTGGTTCTAAACTTGGTGGGACTGCCACCCTGTTGGGATTTTTTCACGCTACAGGTGGACAGAGTTTACAGAGAATGGTGAGGTAAACAGGCCTAGGAAACATGCAGACTGGACCGATGCTGTTCTTGAGAGCCCCTTGTTAATGAGAGAGGTCAGTGGAGAACGGCCAGACTCATTAAAGCTAACAGGAAGGACACAGGTACAAAAATAACAGCTCAGTACAACAGCGGTGTGCAGAAAGGCATCTCTGGATGCAGAAGTTGTTTAGCCAGGAGACAATGCGTGTACAAATGGGTATGTAAAATTGACAACATGTGCAGGGTTTAAAAATGTGTGATCAGTCTAGTGTATAATGTGATGTAACATTTAATTATACACATATCACTTATTTTATTGCACCGTTGTTGTCTCTGTAACGGAACAGTCATGAATCAAGCTTATGAATTATTCTTCTAGCTCTTTAAAACTTATTATCATTATAAAAGACACTATTAAACCTCAATACTTCAGCACACATTTTTTTGAATAATCTGCCTCTGTTTGTGCCACAGATAATCATTTATCGGTTTACTGAAGGCGAGTAGCTTATTGGGGTGATAATCACTTGGTTTAGCTTAAGGCCTAGATTACATTCAGTTGAGTGCCTATGATTATAAATTGAAAATCTGGTTCTGATAACAAGTTGACATCAAACAGGTGAGACAGTTATACACCTCAAAGGTTCAGTTTATTGTTCTATGATGAATATATCATTTCTGAACTGAGAGCCCAAATATTGCAGGGTTTCAGATATTTGCTACCTATAGTTCATTTACCAAAGCTTCAGTTTAACCTGATCCGTCAATGCATAACATTTGGAGAGAGGTCAAATTACTGCATCATGTAGCACAATTATATAGCTGCTATGCACAGCAAAGCAATTGCTAAACTACAGTTTTGGGGTATGTGACTTTAAGATGCATTTATGTCTTAATGCTATTCCCAAAATGCTATCAAAGACCAAAAACGCTGAAGGCCAACCAGGACGGAGAGAAGCCATAAAAGCAGGAATGATTTAACGGTCACCAGTTCACGATCATGATGTCGTTCAACATTCATCCTACCATGGTACGTTTTTATTTATCTCATTTAGAAATGTGTACCACTACTGGCAACCTGGGGATGCCACGCCCCTCTGATTGCCCTATTGTCAGCAATGTAGTCAATGGGTCCTTTAATTGTGGACCACATTTTGCAAAACACCTGTGGGGACTGCATTCCCTCAGGGAGTTGCACCTGCAATCCTGGTGGTCCGCATCTTTCCCCTGACCCAGTATTAGGGAGACAAATGCTTGACAACGGGATATCGCTTGTGTTATTTCACTTTCATTTCTTAAAATCGTTTTTTTCATTTTTGCACCTCCAGTCAGTGTAGAGGCACAAACATTTAATTTGCTGAGTATTCCTTGCTGTCTACTCTATGTACCTTAAAAGAGCATCTGCATTAAAGGAAAATTTAAGTTACTTGAAGAAATACAAGTTTGGCTTTAGGAGAAATTTTATTTTGCATTTCATTTTCCTGGATTAAAATAAATAACGGCATTTGTGCCAGAGAGTGAAAGTAATCTCTGCTTAATAGACTGGTGTCTAGACGGCCCACTACAATTATCCACTGTAAACAGATCCAGTAATTCTGCTTTGGGCCTTGTTTATTTAATCCTCCTCACTTCATGTGTGCAAAATAATGATTTTCATAAATACAAGCAGCTTCCAGAGAACAGCTCTAGAAAAGAAACAAGAAAATTGACCAGACAAAATAAGACAAAATAATTTGTTTTTGTGTTTTAGTTGTCTCACCCCCAAGGTCTTTTTTTATGAGACATGGGATTTAACATCCATATATAGTATATGATTTTAGTATATAATATAATTTTCCTGAGAGATGTACTCAGTGTTAACAGATCATTTGCACATTTCACTGCAAGTGAAGAGGTTAAAAAAACTTAAAATACTTGATTATAATGTAAAACAAATATATCATAAGCAGCCTGGCACATCGCAAATGACACGTCAGAAAGTAAAATCTCACCATAGTTAAAGCTTAATATTTACTGGCCTTGCTGTGTCTTACTTATAAAAAGGTATTTACATTTTTTTATTCTGCAGTACCAGCGATCTCCATAGTGACGTCTCCATCTAACTCCTAGTGACATCTGCTCTAAGACGAGCAGCTAAATGACCTTGACATCAAAATAGAGGTGAAACTCTTACAAATGGTGGCTAAAACATCAGAAAAAAAATGTATTATCAACCAATATCGCCAAGGATCAGCAATGATGAATTTGTGGATACTTATGGGAGAGCAGGCTTCAAGAATAAAGCTGAATTCTAGCATAACAAACTGAACAAATGAGACCCTCAAAGTCCCTAAGAAGGAAGCTCTTTCTCACGCTGGTGTCAGTATGACATCAGCGTCTCCCAGGTTTACGTTGAGTATACAGTACATGACATCACTGTCTCCCGGGTTTACGGTGAGTATACAGTACATGACATCACTGTCTGCCGGGTTTACGGAGAGTATACAGTACATGACATCACTGTCTCCCGGGTTTACGGAGAGTATACAGTACATGACATCACTGTCTCCCTGGTTTACGGTGAGTGGAAGGAGGGTTTTTACGACACAACTTCTGGATTCTGAAGGCCATCCTAATAACAAAATGGTTTAATTATTCAGTGCTTTGACTTTTTCCTGAAGTCTGAATGGGTGCCCAGTATTCATTCTGAAAACAGCTGCTTTAAATATTTAATTGTGCAATCTCCAGCTGTGATTGATTGGCATCACATTTGTTCTTGAAATGACGTTTCGGTTGAAAAACATGGAAAAGATTGACATACGTGTACGTTTTCTCTTCAAGTACTGGAAAATTACTCGATAAATTTAGTGAGCATTTGCATTGATGCTTCAGATACTATAGAAATGCATTTGGTTATGTTTGAATGTGTCAAACATTTCACCACAGATTTTAATGTAGCCAAAAGACCTCAAATCATTTGTTGGAAAGAATACAGTCGTTACCCTGCATCAAATGCATATATGAATTTTTGCTTTGGAATAACTCATTTCCATCAATGCAGCCATGCGAATCTAGCAAAGTCAGCCTAGGTCTCCCTCAGGAAGCACAGGTCACCCTAGATGGGACGTCACTGCAGGACTCAGATGTTCACACCACGAGTGAGTAGAGCAGAGCTGTTTCCTAACTGCGTGGACATTGGGGGAGACCTGTGTGACCATGGGAAAGCACACCAATTCCTTTTAGCAATCCGGCTAACCATTTCCACCTTGCTTCTTGCTATCCATCACCCTGTCAGCATGCAGTGCATTTGCTTGATCTATACATACACTAAACTTCAGCACCTGTGCATTAAATATGAGTGATGCATGCAAACGGGGCTGAAGAGTGTGAGCATCCACCTGAACGAACCATTTGTGGGTTCCAAAGTGTGCAGAATTCTCCATGTTTGAACACTTGTCCCATCTTTTATTAGCTTTTCACATCTGGTTTGACAGAAGGACCCATCTGGGAACAGACATCTGTGCAGGCAACATTACTCCTGCTTTGAGAAACTCGGCATCTGCCCTCGATGTAGCAGATAAGTGATTGATAAATGAATCAACCATACAAAATCAGTCTGTCACCCCACATACCATTTCTTAGTCTTTGTCAGCCCTCTGAAGGAGCCTGCATGTTAATTTGCTGATGGCTGTCAGAGAGACACCCTTCATGTGGTGGACTGTGAATGGCCACACACATAAAGATCCTCTCTCCAGCCAGTACTCTCCCAAACATGGCTGTTTTGCATATTTAAACAGAGCATGAATGCAGGCTAGAGATCGTAATCCTGGTTTGCATCAATCAGAATATCTTTATTGTCATTGTAACGGGTACAACGAAATTAAGTAATTAATTTATTGATTGATTGATTTATTGATTAATTAATCAATCAGCCACTTTCAGATAGATCAACCTGAGTTCATATGAGGTCACTTTTTACAGCTATACTTTATCACTGATATAAGTACTAAAGTATTTAATATAAAACTACCAATCTGGTTTATTCCCAAGCAGACTGCCTACAGGAACCCTAGGTTAACATAGACCAGAAAGGGAGAAACCCACCCACACATTTCAGTTAACGAGGGACAGGTGGAACCGTTCAAGTTGCCACATCAGCCAGTGACCTGAGTCTTGCTTGCCCACACATCATGGTATCATTTTGCAGTCTGTCTTTTTATTTTTTGCTTTTTTGAAGTTTGGCACAATTTGCTCTCTGTTTTTGTCTTTAGTTTTGTCTTATCCAAAAGTCTGGTGCCTGCTGTATTTGTCAAAGCTGGCCATCCCTCACATTCCTGCTGCAATGTGTAACCTGATTACCATCACCTGTGGGGGTTTGCCACCGAATGGCTTTGCATATTACTTCCTACCCAAAGCCACAGAAACAAAGCAAAACAAGTTTTCTGTATGAAATTCATCCCAAAAAGGTCTTAAAGTTGTATGACATCACCATAAACTCCCAGTCATTCAGGAAATTCACACAGATCCTCTGAGTCTATAAGTATTGTTGACCAGCTAAACTGCCATAATGACTGAATCTGTGAGTTTAAAAATGATCTCAAACTCATGGTTGGGGTTAGAGAATATGAGTCACTGCGGAAATTCAGGGATTTCAGTAAGCAGAGGTAACACTAACATGGGCAATTTAACATGAAAGAATTAAATTCTACATGGTATTGGTCACACACAAGGTGAACTTTCTCTCCTACAATGAAAAGCGTTTCCAAGCTGCTCATCCCCCAGCTGAAATCAGTTGGCTTTTGATCGTATTTCCCATTAACTGTTCATGTAACAGCACCATCTCTCAGCAATGGACCTGTGCAGTGGTGCCTCCAGATAGAACTTCATGGCCTGTGAGAATAGCTCTCAGCATCTGCTAGTGGCAATGATCATGTTTAAGTAACAGAAATGACAGTCATCTTAAAATGGGCCAATTCCCAAAGTGTTCAGCATTAATGTCAGAGTTGGGGATTATGGTCAGATATAATGAAGAGGTAAAACATACAGTACACCTTCCATGAACGTGAATTAGAAGGCATTTTAGGTGCTGTAACCCAGCCTTTCTGTGCTACAGAGGACCAGAAGCTAATGGAGGCTACGCCTACAAAATCACCATGCAGTTTTTCAGTCATTGAAAACGATGCCTGTTGAGACCATTAAATTCACAGTAATATTCTCTTTGTGCCAGGCTCATTCTGGTTAACATGAGTGGATTAAACACAGAGACAAACTGCTTCTTGACACGTTTGGATACACAGGGCCTCTAAATCCCATGCTTCACCAAGATCTGGTTCCAGTTCAGCCAGTGCCACTGACTCTGACCCTGGTGTTGATTTCCTCTGACTGTCACTTGCTCACTGTTACATGTTATCAAAAACCTACTCTGGATCCTACCACAGAACAAAATACCCAACACTTCTGACATGCCCACCATGAGGACTCCTAATTTTACGTTTGTATATTTTATATGCCAGATATGTATGAAGATAACATACATTTTTCTGAAGTTTCCATGACCCTAAATCGGGGATTGCCAGCTTTTGACCAAGATCTGCACATGTAGTGACACAGTCTTCAACATCAAGAGCCAGCTAAAACATTGAATGTGAGATTCAGACCCCAGAAATCAGCCCGGATGCAGTGGAGTAGCTACATTTCTGTTTGAGCATGTGGTTTGATCTGGGCCAGATCACTGCTGTTTGACTTTAAGTGTTTCATCAAAATGATTATGTAGTATCAGCTTAGATGATAAAAATGTTGCATATGGGCTAACTGCTGTTGGAGGAGCCAGTGATGCACCACTAAATGATAGTCAAAATGACATCTGTGCTTTACGTGGCTTTGTTACAAATACATGCCGATATTTACTTCGTAATCATCCAATGCTTTCTCACAGAAGGACATCCTGCAATTTGTTTTAATGTCTTTAATATGTTTGTATCTTCCTTTTTAATAAATTGGTCTGCTCACATTACGTCTGGTAAGCCGACAGCCCCTCCCTGGGTTTGAAGGGATTTGGGTGACATCGATGAGAAGTGACAGTGTTCAGATTGATGCGCTGTCAGGGCCAGCTTTGGGCCAGGGGTTTCTGTCCTTCAGTATGTGCAGCTCAGTGGGTCAGAAAGTGAAAGCTGAGCCAGTTCTGCCTCAGACCAGGTGCTGAGTGCAGCCCTCACACATCATTTGTAAGGGTCAACTCTGCGTTTTGGTTTGCAGAATGTGGTCCTCACATTTGTCTGAACATGTGTTCTTACACTCTCCACATTAGAGTGGATGCATATGATTGTAATTTAAATCAATTCAGCCATTTCCAGTTTTTGACATATAATGTTCATTCATTATGGATGCCCCAACACCAACTGTGTATCTTTAAAGTGTTCATTTCACCTTCACTTTTCAGCATTTTTTGCATTATGTAAGTGTGTTATTTAGGTTTTAATGAATGTACACATACATTTTGAGCACAAAAATGAGCTGTGATCAAAATGTTAAATATTTTAGGTGGACAAAGCAGATTACTTAAGAGTTAATGTGAAACAGAGCCCAGATTCTGCCAGCAGGGTTTCAAACAGACAACATAATCACACTTGGTGTTTACTGACAATGATAAGAACAACACTGCAGTCCTAAACTCCAAAATAGCCACGTCCCATGTGAACCGAGACCACCTTGTAAGGGCCTCAGGGAATGGGGGCCCTGGGGCCCTAAAGCAACTGAACTTGCTTCTGATTCCCTGCTAGCAATCTCGCTCTGAGATTATGTCTGCTCTCTTCCCCAGATCCCCAAGCACCGTGTGGGGGGCCGCAGCAGACGGTGGCTGGGTCTGCTCGGGAGGCACTTGGCAGCTGGTCCGATTCATGTTCTCAATGTTTGCTATTCCAGGAACTCCAGCCTTTTATTTTCTGTTACTTTGAAATGAAACATTGTACCCTGTGTGACGTAAGTATGTGTGACGTGACATGAAGAGCAGACCAATGAAATGAGTCACTTAGCTTCTTATGAAAAAAGAAACATTTTCACAAAATATCAGACTTTAGCCTCCTCAGCTCCTGACCTGGCCCCTTTGTGTAATTCAAACAAAGCTGAGAAGGAATGATCGGCTAAGAACTGATGTTCGACATGATATCTGGGGCCAATGGCTTGAGAGAACCACCCATATCATGGAGGTTACCGACGGTGTGTTTGTGAAGCTTAGTTACATGCCTAGGGCCAGTTCTAGAAGGTGATGCATAACCGCATGTTGGGGTCTGTTCTGTTCAATGTGGGGTTTTCATTCAGCACCTTAATTGTATTCCAGCATTATCTCATCCAGGTTTATTTTATTGAAAACAAACATTAGTTTATCCAAGTTGTTATTGCAAACAAACGTTCATCCAGTTGTTATTAAAAACAAACGTTAGACCATCCAGTTGTTATTGAAAACAAACATTAGTCCATCCAGGTTAGTGCCTTGTCTTTCTCTCACTATGAGAATACAAATGAAACCCTTTTTTCAAGCCATTGTTTCTGGAAATCTATTTTACTTCATAACATGAAGGATATGATTTATGAACATCTCCTTTGGAATTAGTTTACCCAGGAATGAAAGGTGGCTTTCTCATGGCAAAAATAATAATCCATACTTGAGAGCAGAATATTGTATCCGGAGGAAGAGGTTGGCCCTGAGTTATGAAAGGGTGTCATCGTTGACCCTATCCTCATATTACAGCTTGAGTATGCAATTATTTTCATCTATCTGCAGTAATGAACAGTAAACGGAAAAATGAAGCACAGAAGTGTACACCTGAGAAGCTTCTCATCGGAGAACTGTCTCTTTAATTAAAACCTGTTGCTATGAAACTGCATGGAGACGGATGAGTAAAGGTGGCGGCTCCTTAGTGGATTATTCTCCCACAAAATGCAGATGCTCTCTTCATGGGTTCTGACCTACTTTTGCTTGCTTTTTGTCCTTCTTCCCTTCCAGCGATTCACAGTGCACTTCAAGGGAAAGAAAAGATGTTTGTAGTTTATTATTTATTTTACTGTTTATTTATCTGTTTGTTTGCTGGCTTTGCAAGGTGTGATGGGTGACTGACAGAACAGCCAAAGCATGATGGCGGAGGTCTGTTAACGCTTGTTGGGCCAAAGAGAGACGCATGAAGCACCAGAACAATGGCTGACACCTCTTTGGTGGGTGCCACACCCTCTATATAGCGGTAAAGTAGGCGTCGGCAAAGTTACTGCTGGGAAAACTGTGCCACGTCGACTGGGCCTATCCCTGTAAATCATAACAATGCAACAATAACAACAGGCATGACATTGCAGTTTAGCAAAGGCAGGGAGGGTTCAACCGAAAAACACCATGAAGAACAGGTGCAGGAATCACATGCAGCTGACCACAGAAATCTTGTCCTTCCCCTGAAGCAACAGCTGTCTCTCAAGCATTGGCAGTTTTATGGGGTGGCTGGGGGGGCCAGTGCCCCTCCATAAATAGTCCTGAACCCCCTCTCACCCCTCTGAGTTGAGAGTTTGCTTTATTAATTTGTAGTGTTATTTTTGACAACGCAAATTTTTGTTTTCATATGTGGTCCTTCAACAGAACAACTGGCCCCAGCTTGGATCTCGAATTGAAATGGTCCAGTTACACTACTATCTCTCACCTGACCTGAGGGGTGTGAGAAAGGGAGGATGACTCTCTCAATAAAATAAAGCTACCCAGATACTTCAGACTGGGCCAAAGCTTTACAGGAGAGTTGGGGAACCAGAACAGCAGAAACAAGCCCACAGTAAGAGTTTCTTTGTGAAATATTGTCAGAGACAGCACTTTGGAGAGGAAATGACAATGCTAAGGTGAAAACATAGAGTAGGGAAAGGAAGTTCTCTTCGCAAACTAAATCTGGTGATTCAAGAAAGAGTTATGAGAGTCGGTGGAAAGTTGAGTCGAGCAGCAATACCAGACGATTGGAAACAGCCAGCTATACTAAAGATTGGGTCGCAGGATTACGGCGACTTGACAATTTTAGGGTCAACAGATGCATCAAGATGAACAAGTTTGGGCCAGCAATCTTTGCGCAACTGCATCATTTTGCGGACGCAAGTGAAGATGCTTATGGCACAACCAGTTACCTGTTGTTGCGCAATGAATGAATGAATGAATGAATGAATGAATGAATGAATGTTCCTTGATAGCTTGCTGCGCAATCGAAAACGACACGCAATTTCTGTTTGACTGGGTGTCGAACTCCGTGATGCGGCAGATACCACGTTCTTCCAACAACCTCTTTGTTTTCCTTCCATTTTTCGGTCTTCATCGCTACTGGAACTGCGGTTGTAGCAAATACTTTCTTTGTGCCACCTTTTTCTTTGAATTGGTATCTTACTTCTGGCTTACGCTGTTCTTTCGGTCTTGCTGTATCCTTTAAATTGCCATAGAGTGGATGTAAAAGGTATTTGGCTTGCTGGTTGACAAATTCAACGAAATCTTTGAACGATGGTTCCACAAGGCACACAACATCGGGACCCAGGGGAAAATGAACAGGAGGAATGACAACGTCAACAATGACGGTCACCTGACTATTGCGCTGGAGACTCCGTCCCCCTTTCTTACGACATAATCAGGTCCATCATGAAAAATGTAAATCCTTTTCATGCATGGGGAGCCCTCTTTGAGATGGTTTTCATTTGGAGATGGCTGCAGCATTGTTTTAATGTGTCTGTGGCTTATAAGCTTAATCCACAGCAGCAAAGGGTTTCTTGGTTTGAAAGAATGACAGTAAAAATGACATTATCTGACACTCAGGATGATTACATTTTGACCAGCTTTAGCCACAAGCCCACTGTTATTAAGTCCTTCTTAGAAGCAGCGCTGTTTGGGTATTAGGGGCATATGGAACTACATCAATCTGAGTAAAACAGCCGGACCAATCTAATACTAACCGGGGATACTGGGCATGTGTGATATTTTAGGTTACTGACATTTGTCATGATCGTAGATGAGAAAACACCCTCTCAATGTTCATATAAAACCACTAAAGCCCATTTGGGGGAGCATCATCAATATGATATTTTAAATATGTATATAGTGATGTGAATGAAAGCTAAAACAAATTATACACTTTAATAAGGACAAGATTTGTGTGGAAAATTGGACACAAGAGCGGTGTTAGAAATACACCACTGATTATTCCTTTGAGAATAAACATCTGATTGTCATGCACAGCATAGCTTTTTGTGGTGTTCAGGTCAGTGTGACCTGATTGGCTAGTTTCACGGCTGAGTCCGCCTTCCAGGGAGGATGTAAGGATTCACCGTGCAAATGCACACACACAGCACAGCTGTCCTCAGCAGTTTCCAATCTCATTAATCCTAACTCAAACTGTATGGAAGAAGGGAAATTTTTACTTACATTGCCCAAACAAGCACACGGTGAAAGTTTTGTTTCTGACCATATATGACAGCACATATAACATTTCTGCTCTTCCACTTCGCCATTTTTCTAACCTTTTTCTATGTTTTGTTTATCATATGCAAAAACCTGCAGGTCATAAACCCACGTCTTTCACCCGTGCACTAACTGTGGCTGACAATAAAGGCTGCCTTCTTGCCGGGGGCAGCCACCTTGTCTAATCATAAATCCATGCCTTTAACTGCTACACTTCTTGCTAATCATTATTATTGGCTGCCTTTCCTAAATCTGCAAATTTCACTGTACTTTTGTAAAACCTAAAATAACACTTTATGCCCTTTTTATGGTCTAAAAATCTGTCTGTACCAGAACCAAGCTCTCAAGCAGAGGCAAAGCCACTTTTCTTAAAAGTGTTAAATTCCAGTCACATTGGCTTAAACATGTTTAAAAGCATTAAGAGGCACAAAAAGACCTTTACAACTGCCAAAGAAGGCTATTTAATGAGGTCATATACACAGAGCAAAATGGAGGTTTTGTGTTTTGTGCAAATGTGAGATAATGTTTTTAAATTATAGAAGGCAGAGAACTCCTATTAAGGCCAAACTGAAAAGAGCTACTGTCAAAGTACTGTCAGAATACTCTCAGAATACATTTCCTCCCTGAGTACCCTAGTGCTAACCTTGCCACTCCTCCATTGGCCCAGAAACACACGTCCCCACTATGGGACACTGCAGACTTGCTGCAGATACTGTAAAAGCATGTTTCCATATTGGCTCACTGGCAGCAAGCATACAGTATGTGCAGGCATTAAGCATTTTCCTTGACTAAGGAAATTGTTGCTGGAATGCGATGATCAGCTGCCAAAAGAACCAGTCATTAATGTCTGTTGGTCTTTCTCTACCTGCTCAGTTCCATTTCCATGATGATGTCATTCTTCTGTGTATAGATATATGAAGTATAGAAACCTCTATGTTTCTGGAAGGTGTAGCAACTGTAAAGGTGGCAATTCCACTGATGGTATAGATCTTGCAGATACTTTGAAAAGTGTTTCTGTAGGTGTCTAGGGATGCAGCACAGTTCCCTATGCACAATAGATCTGTGGGAAATGGCTGTGTCTTTTACTTGATACTACCTTGGAGAAAAGGGGAAGTGAAATAGATTTAAATGCACCTCAAATTCACAATGACATCTCAAGGTGCAGCCCAGTGAAATCTGTGCTGTGTTAAAATAAACTCCAGAGAGTCATTATTTTTACGGCGCTATTAGCAGATTGATGCAGGTGGCATTTGGAATCCACATGCCGCTTCAGCAGCTAGTCCACGGAGATAGTCTCATGTGGAGCTTCATCAGCACGATTTCCCCCCAAGCCTCACTCCTTCACCAGGAGACTTTGATATTTCCAAAAAGAATGTCACCCCCTCTCTGTGGGGAAGGCAGGTAGACCACAGAGTGAGGGGCTCCTACCTACACCCTCACAGACAACATGAGTCTCCAGTGTAATCCCACCTCTTGGATGCAGGTAACTGGAGGGTCTGCTGAGAAGATAAAGGACATTTAGCTAGCTGCCTCTTTGCCAGCATTTCAGGCCATGGTCTGTATGGAATTGCTAACCTTAGGGGTCAGATACGCAAAAGAATAAGCATTAGAATTTAGTGTGCAAAAGGTGTACACGCAATTTAGAAAGCACAGGGTGTAAAGGAAGGTACATCCTGGAAGGAACGTACATCTGCTGTAATTTACACGCACACACGTGATTCACACAAGAAGCACCCATGTGGGAGAGAACAGGGAACCAGCTCATTTCGAACCCAGAATCCGAGTGGTATGACTGGGCTGCAGTGCAAAATGCTCAAACAGACCGACTGACCCCTAAATCACAGAGAAACCATCATTTGTCAAAATACCATCATCATCAGTCAATGGGCTCTGTGCTGGTCAACTATTGGAGAGCATTTTTGAGCACATACTGAAGTGCCCCGTGGTCATTGTCTCTTGGATGGCTTTCCCACAGCGCTGATTATACAGGGAGAGCTCCAGCCTAGTGAAAAACAGCATTTTTATGATTAGAGCACGGGGCAGGATGCCCAATGTCCTTGTTGAACTGGGAAGCTGTGTGAACTCAGTACAGTCATCTCGTTACACCTTCCTGTGCACCTGACTGAGAGCAGCTATCATTGACACCTGGCTGTTCACTGTCATTTCAGCCAAAAAATAAATGGTTTGTATGGACACAATAAATAGATATGTCAAATGACCTTTCAAACCAAAAATTGTACTGGTTGCAAGGGATTACAGATGGATGAATGGGAGGATAGAATTGTCTTTGTTCCATGTGCCGTATAGTTTATTAATGTATGTCTCCAATTTTTCTCCACCACCACAAAGCTCATCTCATTTTTTTTGCCCATCACAAGTGATTCAAAGGAAGGTAATAATAAACAAACATTGTGACTCGTGTGCAGAAGAATGGTGCTGGGGTACACCCTGAGGAAAAGATATAAAACTTATTTATTTAGATAGTGATTCACAAACCTTGGACCAGCGTCATGTATGATTAAAGAGTGAGTTACCAAAAACAATTTGATTGTTTTATAGTATGAATTGTGACCAAACATGTAACTCACTTAGTGCCCATTACCACACATATTTCACAGTTTTAGCACATTACCAACCATACAACAAAATGGAAACTTTTTTTGTAAAGGTAAATAGTATCTCAGGATTGAGTATGTTCATTTGTGCATGAAAACTGATAGACAGGAAGGTATCATCTTGTAGCTACAAGCATGTTTAGTAGCAGCTGAAAATGTTCTGGGGCGACTTGGCTGGATTTTCTGGGTGGTTCATTGGTACACTAGAGACAAACTGAGGTCATTCAGAAAATAAACAAAAATTATTTAGCATTTCATTTTGCTGTTAATGAAGACGTTTAACCTGCATTTACTGAGCCCAGCGGTCTGCCTAAGTTTGTGATGTTCACTGTCTAATTATCATATAGTCTGTGCTGAGGACCAGTGGAGACTCTGTAACAACAAAGAAATATTGTTTTCTAGTGATCACATTTCTGCTGTTACAGGGTAATGCTTTCATGTATATTTTATACTTACTGAATTAATATGTATCAAACATAATCATTTAAATAAAAACCTTCAAAGCACACATAAAAATAATTTTAAAGTGCAGGTAAAATATAATTAACTGAAACATTAAACACTTTTGTATGTGAAAACTGACGAAGTCAGTTGGATGAACAATTCATGCCGCATTTTAATGAAGCAATTCAGCTTCATGGGTTGGGACTCTTTCACCCATAGTCAAATCACATGACTTTGACATTATGTTTACAAAAATATGCCTTTAACTAATACTTTGGGGAATTTTTTTATTTTTCCCAAAATTATTGATCACGGTATTGAAGCACAGATCTACATGCTCAGGGTGTTGGAAATGCATGATTTCATTGTGTAGAAAATACACTTGGTCATTCTGCTGATGGTATACCCCCTAATTGTGTTTATGGTATACACATTCATTGTGTTGACGATATACTCCCTAGTTGCGTTTATGGTACACACATTTTTTGTGCTGACGGTATATTACCTCATTGTGCTAATGGTATACACATTCATTGTGTTGACAATATACTTTCTAATTGTGTTTACGGATGCACATTCATTGTGCTGATGGTATACTCCCTAATTGTGTTAATGGTATATGCATTCATTGTGTTTACGGTATACACGTTCAATGTGCTGACAGTATACTCCCTAACCGTGTTTACGGTTTACACATTCATTGTGCCGACGGTATACTCCCTAATTGTGTTAATGGTATACACATTCATTGTGTTGACAATATACTTTCTAATTGTGTTTATGGTATACACATTCATTTTGTCGACGGTATACTCTCTAATTGTGTTAATGGTATACACATTCATTGTGTTGACAGTGTACTCCCTAACTGTGTCTATGGTATATGTATCATTGTGCTAACAGTATACTCTCTAATTGTGTTAATGGTATACACTATTATTGTGTTAATGGTAAATGTAATCACTGACACTATCATAAGGGCATGCATTAGTGTGACCAATTAGAGTTACACTAAATGTGTGTAAGAGTGAATAATTGTGTATTAATTTGCAATTTTTACAAAGCTGTAATCTGTTTTTAAATCTCTGTTTTAATATGATAAAAACATTTTGCCTCACAAATACTGTTGCAGACTCTTTTGGCCATAAACAATGAAGACATGGTCTTGGAGCAGCATGCTGTGTGGAAGCTTTGTTCGTCTGAGAAATCCTGCCTCTCTAATCGGCATCCTGGTTCACCAGCAGCCTCGGCTCACCGTACCCATCTAATATGAGAACAGATGGCTGAGAGTCAGCCTTAAGGGGTCAAGTCGAATGGCTCAGCGAGGAAGCGATGAAGGCAACCTCTTACTTCTAGAAGAAATACGGATTCGTCACAAATGTGTTTCTATGAGAAGACAGGAATGTATCTTCCGGCAGATATACGTAAACCCTTTGTCCGGCCCTTTAGAAATGTGAAAACGGTAACGCAGATTATGATGTAAAAGATGAAACTGTCAAAGTGGAGCAGAAAATTTGGCTCCTTAATGGCTTGTAGATGAGAGACAGCAGCATTTCTTCAGGGTGTGATTGATGGCTACATGTTTCTGCAATGACAAACCAGGTATACCCAACACATCACATCTGGAGTTTCTTTGCAGCTGAATTAAAAGTGCAGCTTCCATTTTTGCATTATACTTTCTCTGTAAGGACATACCACCTCTTTCCCGGTCGCCCAGCGACTGCGGGCATTACAAGAGCAGTGCGCAAAGTCCACGCATCTCCCCTGAGGTGCATTCAGGAACAGTAGGTATGGTTCCAGTGCCGCGCTCTCCCAACGTGGTCCCAGGAAAGGAGCATGCTCTAGCGGCTCCTCTGCTGTGCCGGGGCTCCAGTCAAACAAACCTCCAAAGGCCATCGTCTTTTAAAAGCTGTGTTACAAAAAATAACGTAGGATATAAGCTGGGGAAGGTCTGGCCTCCACTGCTTCATCCATTCTCTGACTATAGGGGGTTTTTGTTGCAGGAAGAAAGGCAAATGGCTACTTGCACAGAACCTGCAGGATACTTTTGATAGCAACCTTTTTAAACAGGCGAAAAAATCTGTGATCAATTTTCTTTTTTTTAGTTTGTTTTCTTCCTAAAAGCCCAGTGTATTGTATTTTTTTACATAAAATAAAATTGCTACACTGTGTGACTTAATGTTTCTATTAAGAAATGCATAGAAAGTTGAAATAGTGAGAGAGGATGGAGTCACCTGGACAGACTTTAATCAGTCCACTGCGGTAGGATACCAGACATGCGGCTCTGACCAAATCAGAGCTCTGCTACACACAAGGAAGCTAAACCAAATGCATAGTTTAATCAGCTTGTTATCTCTGGCAAATCCATAGGTTTAGTTTAGATGCGTATCACGTTTTCATCTACCGAATGCTTATGGGATGTTTAAATGTCTTTAATGCAAGTGTGAGCAGTGATTATGCCACAGACTCATCCAGGAAGGCACGAAAGAGGGTCGACGCCCCAGAGTTCTCCTGAGATTGGAGTATTAACTTTCTGTTGACGTGTCGCCTCACCTCTAAGGCGGTTCTGCATGCAGAAGCCTATCCAGATACTCTTATAGTTCAGGAGGCTCAGTGAGGCTTACATGGTCTTTCATGTCTGACGCACACACTTACCACATACAAATGAGAAAATGCAGGTTTCACCCCCAGAGAGCCATTCCTGTGTTGTGTATTACCCAGGGAGCTGACAGCACCAACAGGAAGTGAATATTAAGCATGGGTTTGGAAAGATTTGTAAAGACAGGACCTAACAGCCATAGCATGTCTCTGAAAACATCTATAAGGCAATGTCCGCAGCAATAAAATGAAAGATTATCTTCTCAGTGTCATACTTTATACTCACCAGCACACTTCACAGTTTTTTTAAAAATAAAATAAAACTCTGCGGTGTCCCCCTTATGTAAATGTAGCTACTGCCTGGCAAGATGCCTTCTGTTTCACAGACCTTGAAGGCTTCCTTCGTGTCATCCCAGTTTGACCTGTTGGTTCAACTGAAGAGCTTCAAAGCAGGAGAAAAATGCAGCTTCCAAGCAGCACAGAATTTTAACCTGGGACCATGTGGGCTTTAAATTGGGGTTTAAACCCACATCATTACCAACATGGACATTGATTCCCATCACCTGCCGCCCACACGTCTCTAAGAAGTCAGTTTGTTGGTGGCATTAAACAGATGCCCTGGCTTTACCTGGTGCTTTATGGTTTAATAAAACTGATATGAATATGGGGTTTAACTGCTCTTAGTGACACGGGATCCTCTATTTGGGGAGTGGGACAGCTGATGGAAATGATATAGTGTCTACATCAAAAAACAACCCATCTGTTCATTATGCAGCTTTTTAAGTGCTAAAGGAAACTGAACAATGTTTTCTTCAAATTATTTTTCACCTCAGTTACATTAAATTCTTTTTCTTTCATGTAAATGAGTCTACATGTACGATCGAGAGCTTTTACCTGAGTATTGTACATATGGAAGAGAAGTGCATAAAAATATATGTAACAATAAAATGTAGTATGTGTCAACATAGGGGACATTATCTGGGGAAAGATTATATTCAAATCACAAGGACACTCTTCTGGACCAAACAAACAACAACAACAACAGCAATGGGAACAACAAAGAATGTGGGTGCCTTTTAAAGTCTGAGACATGATGCACAAGATTTTGTACTTTAGCCAAGATTGTTGTTTTAATGTTTGGTCATTTTGGGTAATATTCATTTCAATGATGTACAGTCATCATTAGTATTATGACTGAACGAAAGAAACAATGACCCAAGGCCAACATACAGTAAATAACAGTTTTTTGCTCAAGTAGTTTAATTTTCAATTTAAAAATACCCTTAAATCGAAAATAAGGGTAGCTGGCTTATTGACTCGAGATTAAGACTTGTCATCATGGAGTGGGAAAAATAAAGCACCGAAGTTTTAATAGCACCAGAAAACACTGAGGAGGAGTGAGTGGCGTGCTCCGCAGAGGTCGAGCTCATTCTCATCCTCAAGACGAAGAGGAAGTGGCCACACTGAGAGACAGCTGTGACCACTGAGACGAGGTGGCAGATGGGCCCTCTGGCTGCCAGGGACTGGGGGTGAGGTGCACGAGGACAGAGGAGAGGTTACAGGCGGAGTCTGAAGACTGACAGCTGTGCTGGTCCTTCAGCCCGCTTCACTCCGCCGAAATCCTACAGTATCACTCATAGCAGAAAAATGCTAAACGTTCAAAGACATAACATGGAGTGCATAAAATATATTTCAGTATAGAATATGTAAATGAGAGGAGAACAGGAAAATATTACTTTTTGCACCCTTAAACTCAGTTCATATTAAAAACCAGCTTGATTTAATACATTTGAAAATCGTGAGGTAAAGCATTCAGCCTGGACAACAGACCCACAGGATCAAATTGCCTGTCAGTTGCTGTCAGCTGCCTTTCATAAGGCACATTTGCCACCGGTTCCCTCAGACAAAGATATCAAGACAGAACATTTATTTTGGAAATCGAAATCACGCCTGTTGAATTCCTTCGCCTGGTCCAAACAAACAGCAGAGAGATTGCGTCCCCCCCGGAGATTGATTGACAGAGTCCTATTACGAAGGCTTATCATTTTCCTGTGTGCAATTACCCAGCCAAAGCATCAGCGGGTGTCAGCTCCAGGTAAGGATCACACTCTGAACAGGTGTGGGAGAAGAGGAGGGGGCTTACACTGGCCTCTGTGTAGGTATCATCATCCTGGACTGGGCCAAGGCTTAGGTGCAGGATATTATTCACTTCCAGTTTCCAAAAGAAAAATAAACGATGGCAATAGAGGGACAGAAATGAAAGAGAAGCCATTTCAGGAGAGCATCAATGACAAACTGAGAGGTACTTTCCCATGCTCTTTACATCTGTCTTGCTGACACCTAGTTAAAAAACTTTTCGCTTCATTTTAGTTCAAAAACAAATAAGACAGCAGGTATGACTATTATATCTTACTATATTATGGTCAGTATGGTATCCAGTGGCACCATTTTAGTACTGTCTGCTGTTTTATACAAATAATATAATTTTTTAATTTTTAAAATGATAGAATGTTCAGTTAAAATGGAGCTGCACTAATTAACCTTGATAAAGCTGGTCAATTACAAAGACAGAGAGCTTTTCAGAATACAGTAGGAGACCGTTCTGGGCAATAAAAACTACCCAAGGCAAGAAATGGGATGGGATGGGGTTAGCGTCAACAGGACCACCCCCAATGACGATAATACAGGATGTCCACGCTGGGCTTCGCAAAACACGTTCACAGCAACAGGGATGATTGCAGGGGCAGTAGTAACATGCAGCCATCAGTGCCTTCAACAGACGGCGGTGATGCAAAGCAAGATGCCACCCTGACTTAGCAGCATGGAAATGAATCATCGAATTACCAGGCAGCGGACGACCAGGAGCCATTTTATAAAATTAGAAGGCTGCGTTTGGGTCAGGGGGGATGCTGTCTTGCTCAGCTATTTTTATTACATAATGGGCTTCATCAGCCAGAATCACAGTTAACTCCACGCCTCATTTCACCAGATTTAACATTGTGCGCGATTTAGCTGTCACACCCTACATGTTTCAGCTTGTAATGTAATGGGAGGACAGATTATTTTAATTAAAATTAATTTATACTTTCTTTTCAGTTGGTTTTTCAGAACTCTGTACATGTTTTTAAATGAATACATTATTACAATAAGATGTTAAAAAGTTGTCATACAGCACTGAGGAGGAAGCAAATGACTCACAAAAACAGCCAATTAAAACCATTAAGAAAGAGGCACCTCCATTTAAATGTGGCTATTCACTTAGACAGTTGGACTTGTAGATGTATGGATTTGGGTGGAATACCTCAACCAAGGGTACAACAGAGAAACCCATCCTGGCAGCCACTGAGCTGGGCTACAGCTCCTTTAAGGATTCAGAGTCTTGAAGTTTAACAGCAGCATTGCAAATAGAGGAGGTACACCTTTGTGATGAGAAGCAACAGCTTCCTTCATGAGAGATGCAATGCCTGCGGCAGGCAGCCACTCCTTCCCCGCATGGTGTGCTCAGCTGTTGCTGCAGCTGTGCCGCACGGCGCTGGGATCGGATGTCGATAAGCTGCCAACTCCATCACTCCCACCGACTTGGAAGCAGCACCCACCGCTCGTGTTCCAGTGTGAGGCAGGCTGCTTCAGCCTTAATGTCTTTGCAGATGCTACAGGGGGGTGTAGGGCACAGGCACTAGACCTCAGAAATACCACTGAAATGCTGCATTACTAATAACAAAGGCATGTACCACCTTTTGCTACCCATCTGTTGCATGATGCTTGTCCTCTGAAGCCATTCTGCTCAGAAGAGTGAAACTTTCTTATAAATCAGATTAAATCCCTTTTTTTGCTCAACATGTGACAAAATAGATTTTACATGAGCGGAAGTATAAACTGAATTTGTTTACTAGATCAACATAAATCTTTATTTGACAGATGATGAGGATGGTGGTTAAAGCCGCAGGATGTGAGAATGTGGACTACATTTTATAGTTATGGCTGCACATTCTAATACTGATCACGTCACCTCTCTTCTCTATCACTGCCAAGTTAGCCATGTTTTTTTTAGCAGCTTAACACCTTAGACAGTGAAATAATGGTTTGAGTTTTCTTGTCTCTTTCTTACATTAGGACTGAACTAAAGGAGGAGTGTATACAGGTATCTCACCTTGAAGATAATCAGGTCCACTCATCTGTCCAGCTGTGTCTCCACACATTGTTTCTCTCTTCAATTTCTGTCAATTTATGAGAATCCATGAAATCATAAATATGAATGAATCTGTGTATCTCATTTCAGATTTTTTTAAGAGTTACCAACTTTTAACTCCCACTCAGTTCTGCACCAATACAGAAACATACTGGATAGGCAGCAATTAAAATATGTATATGTTAAACTACTTAACTCTGAGACTGGAAGTGTATCACCTTTTACAGAAAACTTTCTAATGTGGCCCATCTCAAACCTGCTAAAACGGTGTCATCTTCCAATTTCTTTTGGAAATCTCTGCTGTGAATTGCTATAATGTTTTGTTCATTTTTCTAAGAACTGAGGAGGCTTTTAAAAGCTGATGCTTGTAAACATTTTATTTCCACTTTAAGAGTCTAAACAAT
>JAACJT020000001.1:12246724-12296543 GCA_009936485.2 Gymnarchus niloticus
TTTTTCTAAGAACTGAGGAGGCTTTTAAAAGCTGATGCTTGTAAACATTTTATTTCCACTTTAAGAGTCTAAACAATACAGCCACACAGCAAGTGGGTACCTTTTATTTCTGTGCAATACACACAAAAACATCAAGATGTCATTAAAAAGCAGGAGAAATGGTTCAAAAATATCTTGTTTCATATACCTAAGAGTAAAAATTGTGAACAACTGGTCATTTCTCTCAGAATCCATTATTATATTTCAGGTTAAAGTATCATGCATTAATCATATCATAAAACTGAACCCTGTATCATGAGAACATAGTACTGTTACATATAGATACAGTCAAATAGTTATTTAACTAGCTGTTGAATCAGGGTAACAGCTTGTAAGCAACTTGCTACCTTATTTACACATATACGTTACATGGATGTAGAAAAAGATTACTGGAATTCCTGTATTATTACTTTCTGGTTAACGATTTTATGACTAACAGTATAAGTAGAGTGACTCAAACTATAAAATTCACGCTCACACCTAAGAAAACGAATTAGTGAGCTGACCCAATTCCAATATGTATATGTTTTATCATTAACTC
Organism: Gymnarchus niloticus; assembly: GCA_009936485.2. NCBI lineage: Eukaryota > Metazoa > Chordata > Actinopteri > Osteoglossiformes > Gymnarchidae > Gymnarchus > Gymnarchus niloticus. Next base: position 12,247,305 of record JAACJT020000001.1, read on the forward strand.
TAGGACAATGAAGGCATTTTCAGATGATTGAGCCTCTAAGTCAACAATCTCCCTTCCACAACAGGAATGGCAGCAAAGGCCATTTGAACTTAGAAAGCAAACTTTCTGTTAATGTCAGCTAAGAACCCAGATATGATGGTATATAAATGTAGACGTAGTCTGCTCTGATCGCATTTTCTTTATTATCTATTCTGTTATGATCATCTGACAAAGTCTCAGAATTTTAAATGGAGATGTTCATTACAACGCAATAACAACACTAAACACCTTAAGTATCTGAGTTGGTGCTGATTGCTGTCCTACCAAAACAGTATAACATCATTGTGATGTGCAAACATTTTATCTCAATCATCTTAATTGTTCCGAATCATATGAATGCAATGAACCAGCTTCTGGGAATTTTACATTGTATGTATTCATTGAGGATGCTCATCAGGAAATGTGAAACCACCTCAAATTACAGCATTTACTCTACTTGCATTCAAACTGCACAATTCCTGCCTGGTTCTCCTCCATTTGCAGAACCTGGTTCTTTGGAAAACAGCCTGAGCTGGATCCCCAAATAAAGTAGCCTAATGACTTGCTTCCATTTACACACCTTGATGACTAAGGATTGTGGGTATTTATTAGAGCACATTCTGGGTTTCAACTGTCACGCGCTTATCCTGGAAGACAATTCGACCCAATTCTCCTTCAGGTCTGGGGGATTGATGAGTTCAAATGGGGATTGATTTGGGGGTTGATGTGTTTAAAATGAGGCTTACATATCAAACAAGGAAAAACCATCATTAACTTCAGACATATCCACAAACATTTTTTAATAAATATTTTTTATAACACATATCAATATGATTTCTACTATCATACATCAAAGGATTCAGCAAAACAATAGAATACAGATCATGCTGAAATTTAATAATTGTTTTCATCCCTTGAAACAAAACCAGTTAGACAAATTCAAGGCCATCTGCTTTGAAAACATGAAATTGAATCATTTTCTATGAAATATTAAATTTTCTATGAGTTCAGTCTGCTCAGAGAACTGATGCTGCAGTCCCCAGTTGTCCTAGCATAAATGGCAGAATCTTGGACAGATCATTTTTAAAGCAAATCATCAACATACACAAAAGAGCGTGAAAGGTAAAATCAATGGAGAAATGACATGTTTAATAGATCAGCTAAGCGACTGTTAAAATGGAGGAATACCATCCGAGGTTGGCCAAGGTTATACCGTTAAAATATATATTTAGGGTATAGTATATTTAACTCAAGTGGCTAAAGTAAAGGAAATTTCAAACACCGACGAGAAGTGAGGCTGGTGCTAGCTTTTCGAAAATACAGTGACTCATCAGGTCAAGCGCTTTGAACGTACCTGAGCTGACGCCCAGATAAGAAAGAATCGTCATGTAACAAACTCTACAAAACGGTTAATTTGCCGGTGTGTAATACTGAATTTACTGTTTATCAGCTAAAACTGTTATATTCTATAATAATATCCAGGCAGTATATATGAATGCAAAGTTAATGTATAGGATGGTTGTATAACAGTAATCAAGGAGACTGGCTCTCCAGTCAAATTAAACGCAAACACACAAGTTTATTTTGTGATTCCTTATCCTCCCCAGATCAGGTATTGAGCTGTATCATCATCATCAACTTCGTCATCATCACAGCAGAGGAGGCCCTAAAAGGGTCCGGATCGATACCTAAATCCATCCCTGAAAGCTGCGGCTTTCGGTGGCAGAGCTGGCGCATAACGGGGGCTCCTTCTCTCTGTTTGCCGAGCCGTGGCTCCTCCTGCCCGGTTGTGAAGTGGTGTTTCAAGCTGCGCGGCAGTGGCAGAGCAGACCTCCGCTGAGGCTTGCTTAATCAAGCTATCACCCACCAAGCAGGACTCACTGACCTGAGCAAAAAAAAAAAAAGAAAGAAATTAGAGCGATAATAATTAAGCCATTGGAAATGACAGAAGCTTTGTTGTTTAAATGAAAATTATGAGTGTTTAGGGCATGGAGGGGTTATACCTATATTTTCTTTCAAGAACAGTTAATTTATCTTGTGAAAAAATTGGTGCCATCCAGCTGTGCTGGCATGTCAGGCTGTTCGTATGGCCAAGTATCGCCTGGCCCTGGAACACTTACAGAAATCAGATTCTTGTATATTTTCACTATTTCACCTTTACATTTTTAACAAAATGAAACATGTAAATCTCTGTAGAATTAACATTTTACAAACTGTAACACAGCATCAGTTATTATGATTTGTGTGTTCTCATCATTTAGTTACAATGTGTTCTCCTCTACATTGCGCCTGTCATCATTTGGTTTAACGCTGCCGATGGACAGCTCTATTCACCGAGTCCCGGAAGTGCACGATAGCGACCCCTGGTGGTGTGAGCGTGACGACACCGAATTAAAAAAAAGTCCGGAAGAGCAGGCACTTCAGTTTAGATAAAGACGATTTCTCTAGCAAAGTGTGTTCTTTACATCTGAGTATGCTCAACTGCCGCATGTATGAATTTGAATGTGTTTAACCCTTTCGTGCCTTTAGCTATTTTTAGATGTATTTTGCTGATTTTAAATCAGTTATGCCACACGTGTATTTTGGTCATCTTTGCTTTCTTCGTTTTGCCAAGTTTCGTGTGTATTGGGTGAAGTCCTGAATCTCCCCACGAAGGACCAAATTACACAAGATCTGGGAGCAGTGCCCCATGTCACACCCTTCAAGATGATTCCTTACCTAGATAGCCCAGCTAGTAAAAAAAAAAAAAATAAATAGTTAATACCATAATAATAGTTAAGTATCAAAATGTCTGGCCTGAAGAATGTGGGCAGTGTGATTCTCCTCAGCACAGCCGGATTGAGCCCCTATCCGCATGGAAGGACATGCCATACTTTCTGTGGTGTCCTACTGAGGAAGCTGGACCTTGAGGGTGTTCAGCAACTTTTGAATGGGCCCTCAAACCCATATTTACTGATTTACAAAACAAACGTGACAGATTAGCATGTGGGGTCATGTGTATTCAATCATGTAGAATTGAATACAGAGCATGGAGCTTTACACTGAGCAGCATGTACTCCTTTTTATTAACTTTGGGGTATCAAAATCATAAAGGACCTGCATATAGATATACACCATCCTGTCTATGGTGTAACCCAGCACTGTACCATGATCTGCATTTAACAGCTGCCAAGACCCCCTCCACGACCCTGAACAGGAAAAGGCATTAGATGGATGGATGATATCTGTGCTATGTAAATATTTGTTAAAAAAAAATAATTTTGAATTACTAAAATGCATAGCAACCAGAAGTTAAACTGGAATGTACAAGAAGATTATAGATTATCCATGGCTGGTGAATGATATTTACTGTAAGTCTGGACCACAAGGTGGCTACAGCCTGATTGGTAAGATGGCCGCTGTCCAAGGCTCATTTATACTTTACTTCCCGTTACAATGGGGTACTATGCATTATTACATGTATCCATCTAATTTGTAAGTGCTGATCACATGCAGGGTCACTGTCACACCCCTTCCCCAGTCTCCCTCGTGAGAATGCCACCTTACCAGCTGCAGATCATGAGTTTCACCATTTATATGCACAACATTGCAAGAGTTTCTTTGTGAAGTATAGAATTGTTTCATGCGTCTTACTGAGCACTCTACCAACCTTGTCCTTTGTGTCTCCCCGTTCCTTTACTCTCCTGGTGTGCTCTTCCCCATCCAAGCCCTGAACCTCCGAACTAACCTGCTGTGTTTCACCCCTGCATCTCCCGTCGAGGAGTGATTCACCCGGCTCCCCTCGCCTGCTTCATGGATTCTGCCTCAAGATCACCATCTTCAAGTCTGTTCGCCTAGTTCTTAAAATAAAAACCCCTTTACTGCACTTGGGTCTCCCTGTCTGTTTTGTCAGCTACGTGACAGTCACATGGGCTTATTATTGAATTAGGTAAATGCCATACGGTCCCACTTAACAATGGTAATTCATTAAAAGGTACTCTGCTGTTTTCTTCCTGCTGCCTCTTTCATGACTTTTCCACAGCTCTGCCAATGACACCACCCATGTGTTCATGACCTGTAGATGGATGCCTTCTGTCCGTCTTCTCCACAGTCTCTCCATTCAGGTTTCAGGATGCTGACTACCCCTTGTTTGTTCATTTACTGTCCTTGTCCAGACCTGCCCAGCTGCCCCCCCAATGGTCATGATGAACACCCTTACTGAGAACTCTCCCTTTGTCTGCGTTCACCAAGATACTTCAGAGATCATTCTCCATGCACTCAGCTCCTTTCTACATGAGTCTTGTGTAGAGTTTGCTTCGAAACGCTTAAGTCCTCAGGCTAATTGTTTTACACAAAATGTTTTTGCAGAGTATTTAGAGGTGTTTCAAACCACACTCAGTTTCCCTTTAAGGCATACACACATGCTTGAACACAGAAATGTTAACAAAAGATTTTGTGTTGGCCCCGTCATGGACTGCCAAGAATATAGACACCCGATGACAAATTCTCTAAAATCTAGCATGTTCATCCTACACAACCACACATATCACCAGCCACATTGTTCACCTGCTTTTCCAGAGTACGGTGGTAGTGAGGCTGGTGTTTATCCCAGGAAACACTAGGCAGGGAACACCATGGAGCGCATGCCAGTCCAGTACAGGACAATCACTGCCACTATCTCACTATCGTATACACACTGTCAAGCATTTAATTTGCAGTTAACATCTGCCATGCACCTTTACATTTTGCCAGATCATGCTGAGTCATCCACAGTTAGGTCTGATGTCCAATTAAGATGTTTTTGGTTCAACATGCCAGATACAAATTCCTGATAATGTAACTGGTTAATTACAGTCTATTAGAGGATTATCCACTGAATCCACTGGCAATAGTGGTAAAAAATATATGTGGAGGAAAATAAAATTTAACCTTTGTGTGAAAAATTCTTCGAAGACAGAATAAAGAGCACACTTTCCTTTATCTTGTGCCATCAGCAAGAATCAGGCAAAGAAAAGAATGAGAGGAAAAACTTCTCCAGGTTTTCTTATACTGTTGAATTTATGGTTTCCTTGTTGGGGGCACCAGGGCTCAGCGGTTAACACCTCCAGGTTTGCGGGTTCAAAACCCACCTCTGCTCTGTGTGCATGGAGTTTGCACGTCTTCTCTGTGCTTTATGGGTTCCCTCCCACAGCCCCAAGATGTTTTTTAGGCTAAGTGGTGTTTCTTAATTTCCCATCGTGCGTGATTGGGTGTGTGAGTGCATGTGTGAGTGTGCCCTGTAATTGGTTGGCACCCTGTCCAGGGTTTTCCGCCTTCTAACGCCCTAAGATGCCTGGGATAGGCTCCAAGCCCCCCCCACAACTCAAAGTAGGATAAAGTGGTTTGGAAGATGGACATTTCCTCATTTTGCACCTTGGTAACATAAACATCCCATTGCCCTGTGGATCCATTTGTGCACACCAGCAGTTATCTTCCTATTGAGTCTTGGTATTTACAGGTTTCTCTGCCCTCTGCTTGAATCCACTTTGATTGGAATTGTATACATTGCATTCTTTCCCGTTGGATACCAAGAATCTGAAAAATTAAAGCCATCAGTTCTAAGCATCCTGTGTATATTGTGAAGGGTGCCTCTTTATCCCTCTGTATTAAAGGCCAGCATTTGCTGGTTAGAACTAGACTGTATTGTACTGCATTTACATATTAAATATTTCTAATGTGGCAAAGTGTGTGGTTGTTGATCAGCCCCTGAGTAAAGTTTCCAATTCCATTTTGCCGTTTCCATGACAGAGAGCCTCTGAAGGTGTCTCATTATATTTTTCTTTGCTGCTGTGCTTGAAATGCACTAATGAATTGCACTTTTTCCCAAATGGTTTGTTTATTTGACTGCATTACAAATGCGATCAATCTAATAGGTAGAAATTTGCAGTGTTCCAGGCCTCACATAAAAATTCCAAAGTCTCCCTCCCCCCATGACTTATTAAGCGTCAACTGTTGTTATCACAAAGTGTTTCCATTTCACTGGCTCTTTGGAATGCACGTGTGAAATTATTAGAGACAACTCACGGGACAGAGACAGGCTGTCTAGCAGCGTTACACAAGACAGACATGTTATAAAAAACATGCCAAACCTCTCCTGTCCTGAACACTAAGTGACAATAACATATCAGAATGGTGTTGTTCAATCGGTCGTGGTTTCCAAGCTTCATAAATGATGTCAGGTGTGGGATCTTTCTTTGCACATTAATCCAGACCCAGGTCTGCCAGGGGGGCCTCCTAACATAGGAGGCCACTGCACCAGAGTGGCCTGATTGACACTGAAACCAGGTCAAAGGCGAGACATGGCGTTAAACAGCATGCTGCATCATTGGTGGTGATTCAGCCGTCAAGTAGCTGCAGAGTCTAGGCATGCAGCCGGAAAACTGAAAGCAGTTATCCATCAGCTGTGGGTGGTCCTACAGCAATAAAGCAGGAAAACCACCTTTAGCATCCTACCCCTTAACTTCCTCTTAATCCATGATGAATGGTTGCAGTTTCCCCTTTTCTTTCAGCCTGTTCTGCACCTGTTACGCTAAAAGCCTCTGACCACAGATGCTTTAAATATTTTTCATTATTACATCCCAGAAACTGCAAGGTGTACCAGAAAAATGAAATGAAATGTGGAGTTTTAGAAGTTTTACTCAACATTCTCCCTAACAGTTAAACTATTCACTTAATTTAATTCTGGTCAAATCCTTCACTTCCATAGCATTGACTAAAGATGTGTAAGCATCCATCCTCAAAGACATCTAAGGCCAGCAATTCTCCCCTGACAGTGCATCTGAGCAAGCTGATGGTCTGGCATGGTGCAGTGATGCACTCTAATCCTGCTGTAATCTCAAGTGAACATATCACTTATTAAAGTCTTATGCCCACAACCTGTTATCAGACATTACTACATCTTGGCTGTGAAATCAAATCACAATTTGAAAATGGGCCAAATTCCAATCCACTGTGTATGTTATGTCTAATTTTCAAAATATGACAGTTTATTGAGACTCCTGTAAAAGAGGCAGCAATTGCTCTTCTAAGGTTAAAGTCATACTACTTTAATCCTTATTCACCATGACTGGATTTAGCAGACGGAGGTGAAACAATCATTGGATTCATTATACAAGCATCTTCAAGTGGAATATAAACATGCAGTTTTTTCCAAACTGTTCCTGTCAGCTGATTTGATGGTATGAGATACTCTCTCAAAGATGTATTGTGACCACACTAGTGATGTAGGTCTGAAAAGAATGCCGGTTAATGAAATGGTCCCACTGACCCAGGGGCAAAGCTGGTATCGTCTGATTCCCTCAGTCCAACACACACTCACACATCCTTACTTACTGTCACGGCACTGGGGACACATAGCACACAACCACACCTGGCAAGGAAGAAACTGGTTCTTTGAGCAGCTCAACTCTTTTAAGACCCAAAGGGTGGGGAGGCTCATATATCACCAGAAAGGCTGGAGGACACCAGACAGGTAAAAACATGGCATGGAGACATGGACAAGGCATGGCAGGGTGCAGGCACACAGGAACCAGGGGACCCAGAACAGAGGAAGGCTTGTCCATCCTTAGGCATGGAGTATCCATAGATCAGGGTACCCCTACCTCCATAGGGTGGATCACTCTTGGCTACCCACATATAGTAATACCAGCCACTGAGACAGGTAGGCATACCATGGCAGGGTCTAAGTGTCTGAGGGAGCTAGACGCTGACTCAGAACACTTCATGAGGCAGTATGATCAAGCAGGGCCCACCAGGCACCATTCCAGATCAAGACTCCCCAGACCAACTGAGCAGACACAGGGAAATAGGCTAGGGAACCAGGCAACCACATGCTTAAGGAGGTAACCAGCACCAGGTGCGTAACGAGGCAATTGGCATCACCACAACAACCAGGTGCACCATGAGGAAACCTAGCATCAGGGGGAGGAGCCAGGGAACAAGAGAGAGGGCGTGACGCTTAAAAAACTGATCTTATTAACAGTGCTGTCGACTGTCTTATATTTGCATCTCACATCTTCTGATAAACCAATTTCACTTCAAAAGTTTTGTACATTTTTTTCAGAGTGTGACTTTTGTAAATGCTGTGTCTCTCATGAAATACCCATGCGTGCATGCATGCATCCATCCACTTATCTACTGAGGGCCCCACTGACCAGTTGCTCGCTCTGATAGGGCCAGTATGGAGGCTGGGGTTAGCCAGGACAAGACACCAACCAATCAGAGTTAACCAGGCTGTTATATTCAGTCTATTTCTGTTGATAAAATTATAAAAAAAAAGCACACTTATACAAACATAATACAGAAGGCAAGGCCGAGGAGCTCATTTAATATATGTTCATCTATAGCTCAATATTATTAACATTAATATTATTAACATTAACAATGTAACTGAATGTAACATAAATTACATTCATGAAGAATCTATTCCCTTATTTTATGTACTCGCAATACTCTGTCGAATAGAGTATGAGGACAGGCAAGATGATGTGTTGTTTGCTAAAAGCTGGCCAAACAAATTGAAAAGTTAATGAGGTAATTTAACAACATGACAATTTATTTAACAGAATACAAGCTCAAGATGTGGTACACACGTCCAAGATGACTGTGTGTGGATACTGGCAGGGGTTATCAATGCTTTGTCACGTTTTGGTCCTCAAATGACCAGACTTTGCACACTCAGTTCATTTGTCACACAATTCACATATACTTCTGGCAGGCGCTCACGCCTCATAACACCTGTTAACAGCTCAACATGACATTCTGAGCTTTAAGATACTACAGCTCTTTATTATTCAGTAACATGCAGCTGAAAAAGTGACAATCAAAACTGTATGCTAACAAACAGCAATACCATGCGTTGTTGAGACTGATTATGTAGTACAATAATGGGTACAATGACAGTGGAAGTTCATCAGGATATTAATTGCTAAGCTTTCTTTATCATATTTGCCTTGGTACTGTGCAGTAGCAGCTAACAATGGTGTAACTCTCAGCAGCTCTCTAAAATATTGTTTATGTTACAAAAGGTAAAGACCTTGAAGAATCTGAAGGACCAGTACTGATTTTTTGAAGAAAAAAAATATGCATGAATGTTTTTGATATGTTATTCAGTAGACTACCATGATAAAACACAGTGTGTGTCTGAAGGATCTGCATTTGAGGCCTTTCATGTCTGAGACTTCAAAGGCTATAGAAACGATTAAGCATGGTTCAGCACATTCTACATTTTGGTTCACAAAACCCAAACAGTCCAGCACAGCTGCTTGCTACAGTGGCTGAAGATGATGCTGGTGTGATACGCCTTTTACCAGACTCCAGCTATGGACACCATGATCATACATGACTGCACTGCATTCGTACAACAAAAACGACATGTGTGACCTGGAAAAGCAAAAGCCAACCCACATCAAAGGACAGCTGACATCTAAAAGCCCAAGACTGAAACCATCTAAAGGTCTGATCCAAACCCAAGGTGGCTGACACTCCCCTATATTCATACCCACATCACATGTTTTCCACTGTAACCAAAAATAATCAAAGAACTTTCGGAACATGATATGCGAAGGTGCACGGAGGTTGTATTTCGAAGGCTTACAGATGCCCACGGATGTACAGGGAAAGCAAAGGTCTAGTACTACAGCTATTGAACTCTCTTTTGCTGGAATGAAGATGTTGTCATCTCAGATTCTTTGGAAAAGTAAACCTATAACATTTACTTGAGGATCAACATGTGCTTTATGAGGAACTTCTGTCAGAATCTCAATAATTACATTGGCAGGCTGTATTATTATTGAGCTTTTTTTGACCCAGACTGGGCTACTTGAGTGATCCATTAAAAAAACATGTGCCATCAGTTGGAGATTCTAACGAGGTAATCATTATTACAAGCCAAACGGTATTGACGTAAATGGTAGAAGAGTCCATTCGAGAAACGATTATTTCAATAAGCAGATTTTCCACCCCTAAGTGCCCAGTCGTTTATGTGAGGCAAACGACATGCCATAATTTTGATCTATCCGCTGTCCCCACTTGCTCTTTGAGAGTGAACCCAATCTGATCCTTTATGCTAGGAAAGCAGTGATTCTCCATTTGTAGTTACACTCAAAGGTAGCTGTACAGCACTGGAAAATGCACCACTCTGGACTCTCTGAACACCATTTGCTGCAGGGAGGAAGGGCACTGACCCCTGACCTTTAGTCCCAAGGGATTCAGTGACGGAGCTCAATCCTGCGCATTTCATAGACATTAACTTGTTTACCACTCTGACCACGAGTGAAGGTTGACTGGCAGCCACTTAAGTAAAGCAGGAGGTGTGGAAAAATAATTAGTCTTCTCAGCTTTGCAAATGTTGAGTAAATGGAGCGTAAAAGCCCAAATAATGGATGACATTCAACTATACTGGAAAGTGAATTTAATGTGCATTTTCTTTGTAACTATTAAAAGTTTAGAAGTTGCATGTTTTACCTTTGTAAATTGGTGATTTTGCTTTGTGCAACTGCCAAAGCAATATTAAAACTTAAAGATACAGCTTCAGACAAACTGAGATATTTTTTGCTTTTGTGAATCACTGCTAAAGAAATTTGAAAGTTTATGGATTCATTCTGAGATCTTCACCTCCTTCATGTGAATGGGAAATTCCTGCAAAATTCCTTATGGGTTTAAAAGATAAAGTTTCCATCATCGTTCTGGTGATGACAGAAAAACTAAGAATAGCGCTGCAGTACCAATGAGTCTGGAGCCCATGTTTCATAGCTGAATAAGTGAAGGGTATTTATGAGCTGCAGGTGTTCCCTCAACATAGATCATTTCTCTATTGAGAAAACCATTCTAAGAAGCATCACAATGCCACCTCCGCTACCCGCGAGCCACTGTGGTCGAGGCTGATTGACAGGTGGCTGCTTGTGCTCTTCAGCACCCAGGACAGTGGGCACAGTAAAATTTTCAGCACCCATGTGGTGGATCGCCCCTTAATTCTCTTCACCTGTTAGGCACTAGTTACCCTAGCCAACCCTAATTTTCCTTTTGCGTAGAGGAAAAGAAAGGGGCAGCTGTGGCAGATCAGAGGAAGGTTAATGCAAAACTACAGCTGAATTCTGGCTGAAGCTGAGGCCTGCATGAGATCGCCTGAAGCCGATCGCATATTCCCCAGTGCTCTGCTGTGTGGTGACTGATCCTGAATAAACCTGCCCCCATGGGGCGCTCAGCCGTGACACTTCTGTTGCCTGTGAACTTCTGTGTTCACAGGCGCCACAGAATTTAATATTTGTGTTAATCTGCTGGAGTGTCACGCCATGCAGCATTTATGTTAAGGTGACATCTATGTTTACTCTTGTTTAGACTGCAATGTCAGATTCTGTGATGCAGTTCCCTGTAGCACATTAAAAGACACTCCTATAGAATTAAGTGAAAGGACAGTGACAGCCCAAGTATAAGGAATGACAAGCAAGAGGGCCAAAGCATGGAAAAGGGAAATGTCACCCAAAATATCAATGACATTCATTTTCTGAAGAGCATCCCCACATAATGAACCGCTTGCACAATGCCTTTAACATGGAGTGCAGCTCCTCTAACAGTATTTACTTTGTCATTTAATGTATATATCAGGGTCTTCTAAGGCTGGAATTTCAATTCAATTCATTTGAATGGAATTTGCTCAACTGTACAACAAGCAGGTTCTACAAAAATGAGGTAAATTGCAGATTATCCCACTTATGAAGTAATGGAGCACTAGTTTGGACCTTACAATCCCCACAAAACTTTGAGAATTGAGGATTACTGCTGATGTTGGCTCAGCACAGCAACAGAACTCATTACTTTCCCTTCCACAGACCATGTTTGTGTGTATCTCTGGTGTTTATGGGGCGTGTATGTGAGAGCCAGTAGTTCCCCAAGCAGGGAACCATAGACCTATTGGAGGTCATTAATAGTCATCACTGGACATCATTGTACCCAGCCACAGCACTTACCAAATGCAAAAACTACATCTGTAATCAAATCTTGTGTTTTTAAGAGAACGTGACACATACAAACCCACTGGAGGATTTCACAGCTTATTAATACCGAAATAGTATCTGTACTATATGAGGCAAAAAAGGGACTTATATCTGGGTATGGTATTCCAGGTAGATTTGTTTCCTGAAGAGTGGGGGGGAATCTGTTTAGATCCACTAAATGCAGATTTCTGATCTCGATTACACCAGGTCCAGCTTTTAAAATGAGCACACAGTGTCTGTGTGATTTCATCTACATTATTAGTACCCCCTTAATCTACAGCTTACTACCACCATTAATCATGCAAGCTGCACTGTCTGGGTGTAGCCCACAGGAGAGTGGTGCCTTTGCAGACTGACTACATCCCAATCAGGTGGAGAGGGAGTCTGAGAAACTTTTCTGTTCTGTCATCTCATTTGAATCATCCTTGTTGCTAAACTGATGTTTTCATAACTAAATAAAAAAATCTTTGCCAATTGATGATTTATTTCTACTAAATACATTTTCATAAATTGTGCCGTCATATGGCTCACAAATTAACAAGTGCAAACAGATTCTCTGCCTTCTGGCATTAAAATTACAGCTGGGTTTACAAACAGCAGTAAATGTTAACATTTGTCTTGCTCTTTGCAATGCTGTGGCAGAACAACAGACACAGCCATGCTGTAAAACTGAACCCAGTAGCAGCGATCAGGACGCCTTCACTCAGAATTGTGGGTCACTGACCCGCACCAATGTCTATGAGGGATGAGGAGAAGGGCGTGATTCCATAGGATATCCAGATAGGGAGCCTGCGGGACCCGCAGGGAGAAAAAAGAATCGGCAGAGACTGTCCTCGTTACAATGGACTGTGGATAGTTTCTTTTATTAGCCCCTCCTTAGTATACTGTACAAATACCTCAATAGACTGACACACAAGACCTCCAAAAGTCATCAGTTCAGCTGCATGTTACTCTAGTTAGGTGCAGCAGTAATGCACAATTTTTATTGCCATGATTCACCCCAGAGCAGCAGCCTCTCCAGCTGGGCACAGCGGGGTCTGCAGGACAGGGTCCACATTGAATGTCTACCTTGCAGCAGCTCCTATAGATAGACTGCTGTAATTCCTCAGCTTCTCTTCATTTCTTATATCCAGAGGCATCTGAATTTTTGTGGCATTGTTGCCTCACACTTCCTGCTGCAGTCCAAAGACAAAGATTATCTGGAATAGTATATGAATGAGTGCCTTTAATGTACAAATGAATGAATGACTGAGGGTCCCCAGTACAGTGCGTGTGCCCCAGCCTTGTGCTATGTGCTGCCCGGGATATACTCTGGGCCCCAACTCTGGAACCCTGACTGAGATAATCCATCCATCTTCCAAATGCTTATCTGAAGTTTGATCCTGTCACACCTTAGACATGAAGTAACCTGCCATTCAAAAGCAATCTGCTTCAGTCTGTTATCATGAAGGCTAAGAGCTCTTTGGTAACCCTGCAGAAAAAGCAGCAAAGTGATTACTCTGGTGTTAAGGGAGATCACTGGGACTATGATGGAGTTGGTGTGCTTGATAATATCAGCCAGACTTTTGCTTCATAGGGCTACCAAAGGAAGTGGATCGCAGGATTTTTAACCTTTTAAAAGTTTCGTCCACAGATTACTATGTAATTGTGAAAGCATATTGTTTCAGACTGTTATTATAAATGAATTCATTCTCATCACAAATCATCGGATTATAATTCAAAGTGTCATTGAGGTCAAAATGACTAGCAAAGGAACACAAAAGCCTTCAAAATTGCATCTTCACAGATGGCTGACTTGGCAAATGTCCACAAATGTCATTGCTAGTGAGCTCCTTACTGTGAGGACTTTGTTAGGGATGGAATATCTGGGGGCCTCCTGGTCTCCGCCGCAGGCTGATATTGTCATTGTCTTCAGCGTGAGGTACCACTCGTGTGACAGAACCCGAGTTTGGCCAGGTGGGTTATGGGATTGATGGCTCTTTGCCCAGAGGAGCTGAGCAGCCATATGGAGGCTGTCTCCATGGAATCACCAGCTATGTGATGCGCTAAGATGGTGTCATACGTCCAGCCGTTACATGGCCCAGTTCACATCCCCTTGAGTTGATGAGGTTCCATCCCACAGTTGTGCTAAGTGATGGGGTGTTTCCATTTGGCACCATGCACTGTTTGTCCATCACCCCCTATTGTCAGGTACCCTGCATTAGGCCTTGTGAAGGTTATGGCAGATTGTCTATGTTTGATTTTAATAAATCAGACCAGCCACAGTTCTGTTTCCTATTCTATTACTATTCCACTTTGGAAATCATCAGTTAGTTTTTGATCTCTGGTTGCTTCCAAAGCGGAAACACCAGCGTTCCTTACCATGTGGCATCAGGGAGATGCTACATTACCCTATGATTTGAGCCATACTTGACCTGTAATTTCCCAGGGAGCATCTCAATATATGAATAGCACCTGTCTGTACTCCAGTTTTTAATTGCCTTTCAAGCAGTCGCTTTCCAGCATGTAGTCAGCCTAATGTTGACAATTGGACTCCTGAGAGACCCACGGTGCTTTCCTCCTGATATTCGTATTATGTTACACTGTATCATAAATGCTCACCCACAAGACTTATGAGCAGAATCATGTTTTGATGAAGCTACACGGTCAGATCTGCAGAAGTTATTCCTCACTGTTTTAATATGTACATGGGTTTCCCAGTCTGAAGAACTGTGCTTGAGTTTTTATGCCATACTGCAAGACCCCAAATTTACCTAAACCTAAGTGCTTCTAAAGTGAAGAATGTGACTATTAGCAAAGTCATTTTCAGTTTGAATCACATCACACATGCGTGGATTGAATACTTGCACAATAATGGCTCATAACTCTTAAAATAAAGCTGATTGTGATGATGTGATGCTTTCTGGGTGCTGAAAACTTGGTATTTTAAGGAAAAACCCTTACTGTGTTCTGTCCAAAGCAATGTGCCCTTCTCAGGACCAATACAAGCGTAGGAAACATGCTCCTGCAGGCCAAATCCCTCACAGGAACATCAAGACCACTTTTCTAACACTCATGGTTTATGTATCAGATCTATCAGTTCCTCCTAGCACAAAAAATGCGTATTTTAAAAACATGATGTAAATGTTTTTTTTGCATTTGTCTTTTTTTCAGTCAATTGTCATAAGAATCAAGGCCTTTGAATGACTGACACCGTTCTGTAGCTACAAATTTTCAAAAATGTTTTCTTCTAAAATGGTCCAATGTATTCTCACCTTGGGCTTATATTTTATAGACTATAATGTCACTGACAAAAATCATTAGCCCTAACCAAGTTATAAAATCCCTTTGGATGAAAGAGATTGGCCAAACGCAGGACGTAATCCTATACCAGGGTTAATAGGAAGCCCTGAAATACCCCTTTAGAGACTCAGCACAATGATTTCACTGTAATTATTTTCCTGTCACGTACAGGAGCAGGTCATAAACCTGAAATATGAAACAACAGAGCAGCAATGGAGAAGCAGAATGTTTAGATTCTTTCTATGGCACCAGTGAGAACCATGGCCATATTGATTGACGCTGTGATGGAGCACCGTGCTTAGGGATTAAGTCAAAGTTTACTGTATTTTCTATTAAGGGGTGCCATGTCAAGAAATTAATATCTGAAAGCAGCTGGACATGCTGCACTGTAAATGCAGGATTAGAAAGGACATCTGTGGCCTCCTGAGCATGAGGAGGAGTTCAGCACTAGAGCTCAAATTGGTTTCTAAAGCTGGACTTGGCAATTTTCTGACAGCAACCATCAGTGGCATGGTAGGTTGCTGTGGATCAGCTGGACAGAATGGGCGACGGACTTCTGAGGCTCAGCGGAACTCTGCAAGCCATAGCCCAGGTGACTTAGTTAAGCCATAGGGCATTGTGAAGATCGCGTCACACTGTCGGTCGATGCGACGGGAAACCATTATGAGTGTATGTGCAGAACGATATCAAAAAACACACAAAGTGGCCAAATATATATATTTATTCAAATCAACAATCCCACTCTTGCAATCAGGTGCTCCTGTGGGGGAAAGGCAGAAATGTCTGAAATCTGTACCACCCCAGTTTGAAGACATGCATCAATATTTCACATCAAGCTTAGCAGAACGTGTCACATCCTGAGACATAAAAAGGAGGCAGAGTTTATTTCCAGAATGACAGTAGCTTTCTGACTAAATCTTAACTATGAATGATCAGCCTCTTCCTTGTGTCACAGGGCACTGACCCACTCTGCACTGAAATGGTCAGATTCGGAGAAAAAAAGAATACACATATTCAGTCTGGACACTAACCATCCAACCCATCCAGATGCATAAATGCTGAAGAAAGGCTCCACCACTCATCTCTGATTGTGATTTTGACTTTGAGTTAAGTATATCGATGCTGAAATGAAACGAAGGGTCAAATGAGGCAGTCAGTGTAAAGCCACCTTTAAAATGAATACGATGGCATTCTTCACGCATCTCTGAGGGGGCCTGAATGCTCGTAAGGGAGGCTTAGAGACTAATGAGTTTTAGAAAATAATTTAAATACATATGAAGATGTTATCTTAAGTCAATTAAAATGCAGAGGGGGCACCAGTGCTGGAGAAAGGTATTGATAAGAATAATGATATTGATTTGTGCTCATTTGTAAGAACTGGCATTGTTATCCTGAATTGTGATCCTCCCTCAATGCCCAACAAAGTTGGCTGCTCTATATCAACTGAAAAGCAAATTACGACTTAGGGAACATTGTGTAGACCAATTAGTAGCTGATAAACTAAAGCAAACATGATCGTTAGACAGTGAAAGCTGCCAACATCTGTGGTGTGAGAAGGAGAAGACTCTCTCACGGTCACATAAATGTCAACGTTACGGGAGGCAAGCTCAGGCCCCGTTTATCGTTTTTGCCCCAATGTTGCTGTTTGAATTATGTCTGCTAGAAAAGCGTACACTGAGGTGTGAGAACCTGCTGTTTTTCACACAGCGAACCCCACGCAGCCAGCAAAAGCTGCCTGTAAATCAGGAAGAGGCTTCCTGGTGAATTCTGGTTTTAGTTTAGTTTAGTTTCTATTATTTTGAACAGGATGGTATGGTTATCCAGTACACTTAAGCTTTGCTTGGAGATGCACAGCAACACAAAGAACTAAGCTGATTTTTTTAATCATCTCTAAGGTCCATTCAAGTCAGCTTGCAAAGCTGTTTTTATAAAGGAAACATACAAATACAGATTCATGGCTTAGCAATGTTGGGAAAGGCTCCTTACACAGGAAATTTTAAGATTGTATGTATGTTGGCACAGTAACAGTGTTTCCCTACTCCATGATCCTTTGGCCCATAAAACTTTTAACACACCAGTATGCTAGTGACACTTTTCTGCCATAGATAAGACTGAGAATGAAAAATGTCACTCCGTTTTCCATGTAAAGATAATTACGTGATACCCCATAACAGGTGTTGTACATGACGTAGACACCTCTCAGGGAATACCAGCGGGCTGAAAATCTTTAGAAAGTCCCATAAACATGTTTGCTTGTTGTTTATTTTTAACAACAATATCATTATCCACTGAGTGGCAATGGCCTGTATGTGGCATGTTTGATTTTTTAGTAATTTAAACCATGCTTTAGACAAATAACTGGCACAAAATTACATGGAGCATTTTAGTGATTTTTTTGAAAACAACAAAACCTATTGACTTCTGCTGAGTTTTTTCTGAATTATTTTTGCTTTGATTTTTTCTACTGCATACCCTGGGCCCATAACGCAGACTACATAGAAATGGAGATGGAAAATTAAACATTTATAATGCACACATAAACACTGTACGTTACAAAACTATTCTTCCCTTTGTTATTTTCCCCACTCAGACTCTTTATAAGAAAACACATTACAAACATTCAAAGGACAAAAAAGTAGGAAGTAAATGGAAAAGTCAGTTTCATAAGTTTGAAACTCTATTGCTCTGGCAAATATGAATTAATTTAGTAGGACAAAATGACTTTAATGAGCAACACAATTCGGGTTGCTGCCAAAGTGGCTTCTGTTTGTTTGGAATAAGTGACCCTCATGTAATAAAAACAGCATGTTCTGTAAGGGTCCTTGGTTATTTACTTCATGTGATTAAGCTCTCTTCAATCATACTGTAACAGGAGATGAACTGAACCTCCCAAACTCTGTCTAGATCAGGCAACCTCTCAGAACGTGAGGAATTACTGTTTGTCAGCACACCACACCTCCACCCGGGTCGGTCCCGTGTTTGTTGTGGGCATATATGGTATTTTAATGTATTTTATTTTTGTTTTAGTGAGCGTGAAGACTAATGAACAATCACAGGTTAAGCATGGCAATACACCACCGTCGTTTGTTTGATTTTGCTGTACAGCACCTGCCACAAAAAAAATGGTGACATTCCAGAGAGCTCAATAGCCTGGAAAGGAGAGGCTGTACATCAGTCAGAGACATCATCATCATCACCAACCATTAAAGTGAGGTACCCCAAAGCCACGGCGGAGATCTGAAAAGTGATACAAGAATGGTGAAGGAGATGTGACATCAGAGGACACCACCTTCAGACCTCCCAGTTGAAATACAAAGTGTTACAATGCACACAGAGTTACACACACACTCAGAGGCTCACACTGTAGTGAGAGTCTTAAGATAATGATAAATCCTGTTTCTTCCCACCAGGAACTCAGAAGCTTGTCAATTCATAACAAAACGCATGTGGAGTAATTCCCAGAGCTGCACAATCTGTTTAATATCATCAAACTGATCAACTGGGTATCACAAGTAGTTATGGAAGTCTTTAGGTGGCCTCAAAATCCCTTGAATTTGGTTAACATTCTTCCTAAGAAACGGTGATCTGATCCAGCAACTGACAATAAACAATTTGCTTACAATACTTACAGCAGATTGCTTCAGCAGGAAATGACAAGCCTTAAATAAATGTCTGAGGTACACGGAAGGTCATGCAAATGACCCAACGTCCATCCATGAATCTCTTTCTCCTCTCCACCTGAGAACTGCACTGAAAGCGGCTGTTAGCTTGTGTTGCAAAAGTGACTGTGAAAAGATTCTGGCAGATATGCTGAACGTGAAACTGGAAGGAAACAGATTCCTCTTGTTCACGTAAATTACGGCAGGATTAAATTAGACCCTTACAATCAGTATCATTGGCATGTTTTGACCTTGCAGACGTCTTGCTTGCGGTGAGACTTTTGCTGGGAATCAGCTCAGCGGAACCTCCATTTGCATTCTGGAGCGGAGGTCAATCAGCACGGGCAAGAGTAATTGGAAGCTGTCGATACTCAATCAGGAAATGCCTGGTGGTGGAATAATGTTTGGTCTTCAGCTCAATTAATAAAAACATCCAGCCTCCCGCTCTCCCAGACTGACCTCTGTAAACGACAAAGAAAACTTCATATTCAATCCAGAGCACCATCAAATCCTTCATTATGTTTATTTCAACTTGCATATTACGCATCATTTATGTTTAATTTACAAACATAGCTTTGCAATACATGTCATATACAACACACTTGCAAAAGCAAATAAATATATAAAACTTTTTTGTACATTGTTTGATATCTTTAATTTTCAATCAAAAAATTTAAATCAGTTTTCATATTAAAATGACCTATTGGTACTGGAATAAAGAATGGCACAAAAAAAAATACATAAGCTTTGAGAATGAGATCCTAGAAGTTATGATTCACACAAACAGTTCATTACCTTTCTGATTCAGTATTTGGACTATGAATGGATGGATGGATGGATGGATGGATGGATGGATAATTTAAGATAAAGTAAAACAAATTTACATGTCTATGTACAATATAAACTGTGTTGTATTGCTTACAGCCAAGACAAAAAGTTTCCCAAGTTGGGTTTCCATTATTTAAAAATATTTTCCCAAGGGCCACCAATAAAATTAAGTTGACTAAAAGGCATTTCTTAAAAATGCAAAACCTTCTATAAGTGATCTTGTCAGTCCATCTGTTTGTCCATTCATCCATCTGACTGAAATGTAAATCTATAATCATTTGTACATTTCTGTGGCAGAGCTGTAACCCAATACATTTGATAACTGCATTGCAAATGTGGTTGGACAAATGTACCAGAAATAACTTCATAGCTTTGTGAAATTTTATTTATTTTTCAAACGACAACAGAAGCCTCCACAGACATGGCCATCATTTTGGTTTTTGTTGCTTAACGCGGCTGTAAGCAAGTCCTTTAAAATGAAACAGGATAAGGACTCACACAGGCCGCTGTGCTACAGGACCCCAGATTTATAAAGGTATGGTTCATTTCTACCATTAATGTCACGACTGATTAGTTTCCAGCTATTCCCTCTAATAGCGCTCTGACATGTTTTATAGGCCTTCATTATAGTCATATTATTGCCTGCCTTTGCTTTTCCTGGGAAGGCCTCGAACAGAGAGCAGCACGTCAGCCTTTTCTGGAAGAGTGTTTGTTAAACATAACATATGGAATGCTTTCCTTTCTGTCTGGCTACCTCTGCAGGAGCAATTCATTCACTGCAAATGGTGATTATTAAACCAAATTCTGAATGAGCTCTGAATCCCATCTGTAAAAACAGTAATGTGGTGTGTAAAAGGATGTCTGATTTGATGGCATCTCTGATTCTTGGGTAAAACGTGAAAATCTCATACTCTTCCATTAATAAATCTCATAATGTGTAAAAAAAAAAGCTCTACTTTAAAGATTACACTGGCAAAACAAATTTTATTTACTGTGTGCGTGCTGTGACTGCTTAAACAGAAACAAAACTTTAAAACATCCAATCCCACAATTCTGCCTACATTTATATGCAAATTAAGATGAATTGATTGTTATTTTTGCCAAAATTAAGATGTTTAAACCCAGATTGATTACGAAAACACATGGTTTGGTCAATGCCTGCATTTTTATGACATTATACAGTATATAACATTTCAGTGCCTGTTAAGCATCATAAAAGGTCCACAACAGGTAAGAAAGGTTCATCTACTGTATTTCTAGTTTACCTTTGACATCCCTCAACTGAACCTCGAAACATGACAGGGGACAACATGATTTGAGAGCACTGCAGTGGAATGCCCATGCAGCCCCTCAAAGGCTGTGTACGTGTTCATGGTTTGCCCCAGCCCTCTAGGTGCATTAGTAACCGAGCTGATTGCAAAGAAAGAGGCTCTGCATGTTAAGGGGAAGCTGGATTTGCAGCTCGCTCTGAAAGTCCCAAGAGAAGTCAGCCGGAAAGTGCTGGAAAGACGAGCCACAGCCCACGGAGGAATGATTTAGATGAGCTGAAATAAGTTAAGCAGTTGACACTGGAGCAAGTGGTCATCAATTACAGCACTGTGATTTCAGCAGAGCGTCCGTGGAGCTGGAGGCTGAAACAGGAAGGAGGAAGAAGCCACTCTGGATGAGGTCATCATCGACAACTGTGCGGCTCAACTTGGTCTGGAGAAGTGGCCGGGCTAAAATACGGCAATCACCATTCAGCTGCTTATCCTGGTACACCCTGAAAGGGATGCCAGTCTATCATAGGCACAAACAATCACATCGGCCATGGGCAATATCTAGACACCAATACACTTAGCTGCTTGTCTTGGGACTGCAGGGGGAATGTGGAATATTGTAAGGAAACCCCCATGAGAGAGGGATACCCTGGAGATCCCCCACACACAGAGCAGAGATGGGATTCAAGCCCCCAACGCTGAATGTGTGAGGCAAGCACATCAAACATAACTAAGCAGACTGGGAAAGAATGAAGCCTCATCCCCATTCAGAAAGATTACCTTTAACGATCATGTCACTGTCCAGGAGATGGGTACCATGCAGTTACTACACTTACAGTTCAAACTATTTCATCTATATGTGAAAGATTTTTTGTTCCTTCCCCTATAAAGAAATGTCACGACAGATTCTCAGATCTTACTGTGGGATTCTCTTCCAATACATGTATGTGTGTACCATGTTTATATTACACTGAGGGGACAAAATGGTAATAAAATGTTTGATATCTTTCATTTTCATCAATCAAAAAATTTAAAAGTACAAATTTGTTGTGTCCCCACAAGAAAAAGCTCAGTTTTTTAAATATCTGTGAATACAATCAAAAAACCAAAAGGGCCAAAAGTCTTGTATTTCATTGGGTTACTTATGGATAAGGTTATGACTAGGTAATGGTTAGGCACATAGAAATGAACGGAAGGTCTCCACAAGGTTACAAATACAAACACGTGTGTTTGATAAACATATTATTGACTACTTCATTGCATTAAAATGCAGGCTGGAACTTTATATATCTATGGAGTGGACTTGCGGAGTACACGTGTCTAAATGATAAATGTTAATGCTAATAGTTAAAGGTATTTGCCTAGTGGATGTTAGTGCAGGCATTTGTAGATGAAAAAGCCTGCCTTAAGTCAGACTCTTGGACCACAGCTACCCTTAGCTCCCGCGTTCTCTGCACAGCCTCTAAACAGCTGCCTGGATGGGCCTGTTATGGAGAACAGGAGAAGCACCAGTCTCAGCATTTGGGCACGCTTGCCACGTTGTGATCGATACACTTTGGTGAGTGGGCTTTTCATGAATGCGTCAAAATACCCCCCACATCTTCTGATTAGCATTTACCCTCAATGTTTATTCTCTATTTTATTTGGAAAGAAGCTTATTTTTATGCATATTTTCCCATATCTTACCAGTATTACGAATCACATATAATGCAATTGTACTGTAGGGAAGTAGTCACTCACAGAGAGGCAATAGGGAAAAGGCATGCAACTTAAACTACAGTAGGAACAGTAAGGTCTAAAGTGTAGCAGGATGAAGACACCCTGGGATTAGGTGGCAGTGACAGAGCACACTTGGTGTGAAGAGGAGGAAGAGGAAGACATATCACAGCAGAAGCTCAGGGCGAACTGGGGGAGAGAAAGGCAGGTGCGGCTAGTAGTTCATTCATCATCCTCCTCTTCTCCTGAGGAAGGCCGTACAGGAAATCTATTCTTTACCATTTTAAACAATATTCTCTCCATCTTTGTCACTCACCGCAACAGAAATCACCAGCAAGGTGGTGAAAAATTGGTGGGTCAGACTCAGCTTGTTTTGTGCAGAATGTCTTGGAGCGTAAAGGAAGACACAGCGTCTTAAGGGGGTTTTTGTCATGTCTGAGCATTGTCTGCTGTCAGGATTATGGGAGAAGTGAAACAAGGTGATAACATACTCTGCACAAGGCTGAAATAATGCCAGATATTTTCAGAAAACTGCAGGTTTTTGTTTATTTCTGCCACGTTTATCAAAGCCCTAAAATCCGAAAGTGTGTGTGTGTGTGTGTGTGTGTGTGTGTGTGTGTGTGTGTGTGTGTGTGTGTGTGTGTGTGTGTGAAAGCCCAACAGCCATTCTGAGGTTTCACTCAAAGTTTATTTCTCTTGCTTTCACTGGAGATTTGCTAAGTCATTCTTCATGCACCTACCCACAATTCACAGCACCATAAACAACCTATGAAGGGTCCTCTTTTACTTTTAGGCTCTTCCTAACTTTCCACAATAGATTTTTATAGAGCTATTTTTATATCCAAAAACATTATAAGTACCATGATCTTCTTTAACCAAGAAGATGTCTGTTGTCACTTTGAATCTTTGGCCTCTGATGAGGGAACAACAGAAATTCCACTGGGTTTATGGGATGGAAGATGACACCTGCATTATCTTCATTTCATATGTAAACTGGGGGGAAAAAACTATACATATATATATATATGTATATTATCAAGCTGTGTGATGCTGTAGTATATTCCAGTAGATTAAAATATAATTTGAATCACTTAATGTAATTTGTGTTTTAGTTAATGTACTCTGAGCCAAAAATTAGAATGTAAGTTGGTTTCAGAGTGACGTCCATCCATCTCTGCTCTGGCTTCCTTCCTCTAAAGATGAAGGCATGATGAATTCCTGACCATCTACCAGCACAGCCTCCACCTGACATTATCTCCATCTTCAGTGTCACGTTAAGCGGTCTCGCCTCGCCTGCTCTCTACTGATATTTAAATAGGTGGCTGATCTCCTCTCCCGGGGGTTTCGCCGTGGGACAGAGGATGACAGCTGCCGTAGAACAGATCGAGTCGGATTGACGGGTTTGAGTTAACTGAAGTGCCTTTGAGTGGTCCTTCTCTAATAATGTATTTAATCATTAGCTACAGACGTAAAAGTACTTCTGGTAAGATGGATTCTGATGGAATACCCAACACACTGCACGTTGAATATCATATTCAAGCTGGAATCTAACGGGAGCCATAAGCATTGAGCCGTATGTTCCTCCTCTTCACTGTGTCAGGAGGTGGGGCTTGATCCAAGGCATGTAGTGTTTCTGTTAAATTAAAAGGGGGGGACTCTGGGTGTACTTAACAGCGGGATGGGGCATGTCATTGAAAGGCAGGGAGGATCGTGATAGCACTGGCACCTCACTGAACTGCTGCTCTGTTTTGGAAAGGATCTGCAGATGTCAGGGTACGCCTGGAGATGATAAAAAGAGGGACATCTTTATGCTCACTTTTAAAGTGCTGATGGAGGTGCAAAGATGAGGTTAAATGCAAGCTATATATGCCATTTACCATGTGGTGTGATGGTGCCTCAAGAACATTGTGACATGTCAGATACGATAAGTAAGTCCATCGCTACCATTAGATTAACAAAAGTGTAATTCATTTAAATTCGGGTCTTGCTCATTAATTTTATGATGATTAAATTCTTTATACAGCGGACCTCTTCCTCCTCTGTGATTCACTTCCACCCACCCGCTGTATTGTCTCGTGCAAATCAATATATGCAGGACTAATGTCAACAGAGGATTATAAAAGGTAATGAAAGCAGTCTGTCGAATTCCGTGTCCGGCCTCAGTCCTGTGTTCTGAAAAAGTGTATGATGAGACCCTGGGAGCCTGGACCTCCAGGGGAACTCGAAGCTGCTACATCAGGCATCAGATCAGACACGGCCTGTTCTCAGCCACATTCATGTGGGGAATGTGTAAGTGTCAGGGTCAGGATTTAAACAGACATCCTTGTTTCACCAGGCCAACCACATCAAATTCAGGAGCCACTTCCAGGAAATCACAAATAAGATTATAGTGGCATAGAAACAAAACAAACAACCCTATAGCAGGGACACACAAAGACCATTTATAAAAAAAAAAACATCAGTGATTATATTTCCTGTTAAAATGATTTTTATGTTTATGGTAAAATACACATTACGACTATCTGTATTCTGCGTTTGGGTTTATAACTGGACAGAACTTCACCATGTGAATCTGCAAACTGCCTGTTTTTATTTTCCCACCTACTGCAATCTGTTTACCAGGCCATTCTTAGGCGTTTGGGACATGAACTGTAGCCGAGTAAGAAAGTAATTAAACAACGCTATATAAAAGTAACAAACCTTCAGTATCATTTAATGGAATTAAGAACCCAGATTTCACCAATTTAAAAATGTCACCTGCCATGTAGTGTGTAAGGCTTTTGGAATTATTTCTCTAATATTCTGAGCCTTCATTCATTTTAATGAAATACCACTGTGTGTGCCACATGATGTTTTATTTTTCTCAGCTTTATTCCTCTGTTCAGGTCACAGATTCGATAATTCCACGGAATGATTATCAGAAATAGAATTATGCCTGTGTTTTGCTAACATGTATATACATGAAATGTGTGGTGACCAAAAAATGAAATTAAAATAATTTAACAATAATAAATTAGAAATCTTTGTATTATCATAAATTTAAAAATGCTACTAAAAAAAAACCTGTACAGTTCAATAACATGGAATTCCCCACTATAAAAGTACATTCCTGCAAACTGGCCACATTTATAGGCTGATCAGAACAACACCAGTGTAACACTGAAAGAACTGATATACAGCCCTGGCATATATGCAATTCGCAAAATCAACAGGGGAGAGGGGAGGAGTGAGGAAGAGGGAGAGAAACAACAGTGAAACAGTGAGCTTTTTTAGGAAAAGGACCATGAAAGGACAGGAGGAAGGCTGGTAGGTGAGGATAGGAAACTGTATGCAGAAGGGTGTTTGATCAGGACCCAGGAGAGATTTGCTTACTGCTCTGTTTCCTGGCATCACCTGTGCAATTCATTTTTATTTAACTGTCTTGCTGAAAATGTGACTATCCAAAGAGACTCATGCTGTTAGCAGAGTAATTGAGGTTGGGCTTCTTGCCCAAAGATCCTAGAGCTGGGACCCCTCAAGGGGCAGTCTTCTGGATACATGACTACATTCTTAACCTCTATGCTAAAGAGTGCATTCTTAATTCACCATCGAAAAGGCTTTTTTACGAAAGACACACAGAGGCATTGAAAATTCCATATATATACTCTGCAAGTGCATCCTCTGAATCATTTTGCCCAAGTTTTTTCAACTTTATGGTAAGTAAATTGAAATCAGAGACAACCAGTTTGACCAAGTCCAGGTTATATCAAAACTCAAGACAAAACCAAGTAATTAAAGAGGAAAGCCAACCAGGGCTCCACAAATGGAAGTTGCCTAGGAAACCATGACTTTTCCGCATACAGTCGCTACAGAGCAAAAGGAGGAAAACTAAAATATTTAACCACTATTCACTGTGTGCCTGTTTGGCTGTTTACATACATTTTTTTCCAAAAAGAACCTTAAGTTTTATTGAAATGTTTATTACTTTTGGATTTCAAAGCACTTATTCGAGAGGATTTAATTAATGTCAAATATGTTTACATCATTCAGTCCTACTGGGTATAAAGATGTGCTACATAATTCAAGTTTAATCTGACAACTGAAAAATGAAAGATAAAACATTGATTTAATAAAACTGGCAGCATCATCACACACCATCTTGTCCGCCAACATGATGCTTAGATTCGGTAGTTGTGTAGTGGTAGTTCGTTAGAGCTTAGTCTGCTCTAAAATTAATTATTCTTTAAAGCCATAACTGACAGCTGACTGGCTTTTAAAAAACCATTTTCCAAAAAGGTCAGCTGAGCCATCTGGTGCAGGCTGGCCTGACCAGAAGAACATTTCTTGTATATGTTTGTAAAGGTCCGCGTGAACACATTTCATCCTTAGCAACATCGATTTAGCCAGAGAACTTAACCATATAACCCTTACCTTCCTGGGCTGAGTTTTTGTGCACATTACTACTAATCTATCATACCCCATTACTAATTTTTTACTGAATCCGAGGAGTTTCAGTAAGTGTCTGGAGTTATCATGATGACCAGTCTCAGAAGGTAAACTTGTTTATCTATGGGGTGGGGCATTTAACTATCCCTGTCTATAAACTTTACTTAGCCTTGCATGCATGACCAAAGAGATTGTAAATTCTTCAGCAGAACAATGAGCTGCTAATCAAAAACCACAGTTACAGTTACTCCACAGTATGCCATAATAAGGCTGCACATTGTAGTCTTCCTCCGTTGAGAGAAGGTTGCAATTGGTGGCTCATTAGTGATGAAGTCAACTCGAGGAGCAGATTGAGAAACCCACACCAGTGGAACATTAATCTGTTTTAATCACCGCTAAGCTGCAGTCTCTCTTCAGAAACTGTGGACCACCACTTTTTGTGCTGTTCTCGTACTTTGATGGCACTTGACAGTGCAGCACTGTTGTCATTTGGGCCCTCTGGGGAATTACTGTGTTAAAACAATACCTCAAAGGTCAGGCAACTTGGCATGCCTCAGACCCAAGAGAATTCCTGTCTGCAGCAGAGAAGAGAGGTTGCTGTCAATAAACACTGTAAAGTAAAACCCCACAAGATACCCATAGAACATTTAATCCATGACTGTAGCCCAAGGAGATCCAGATGCAGGGGAGCTTTCTCAGAGTGATGAAGATGAGTATCTGGGCCAGTACTGGTCCCAGGTCTAACTTTCTACTGCCGTGATCCAGTAGGACATGTGAGGTTTGCATGTAGCCTCCTGAACTGTAGATATCTCATGACATCATAGAAGCACTTAATCAGAGACAGCATCACACAAACATACCAGCTTGTTTGTCCACATCTCTGTTGCGGTGCTGTGTGCTCACACAGAAATAAACAAATATTAATAGGAGTTTGTGTGTGTGTTCTGCCTGCAGCCAGAGTCTGGGAATGACTAGGTTCATGTCATATTTTCACATCTCTTATCTTGATTTTAATGAATTGCTAATGAATGTTTTTTCCCGCACTCTAAATTGTGGACTGTTTAAACATCTCGCTTATTTTTTCATTGCAATTATTTGTACATTTTTTCATTACAGATAATTATCGGTCATTTTTCACAGTAACTACACAAAACTTTTGTCCAGTTTTGACAGGATAATTGAACTCTGCTCCAGTAGAAATGCTCCTCTCTCCTCTCCTCTCATGTTGCTCCTCTGGAGGAGGCCCACATGCTCAAGGCCTGTGAAAATCTTTCCCTGATGACTCTATTAGTAACTTGTCAGTAAATATTATTTTCATTCCTAGGCTGGTACATTGAGTTCTTTCATTTTAATTTTTAAAGACTGCTTACAACACCTGCTATCATTTCCAAAACTTTTTAGTGCACCTGCTGTACACACATCTGCTCCATTAACTACCCATGCAGCACGCGTCTGTAGGATGGTGGTAACAACTCTGCCACATTTGGCAGGAGCTTCTTTTCAGAGCTACTGGGGCATTAGCTGGTGTTCATATGCAGGGTGCACTGGAAGTGCACGGTCATTTCAACGGGCCACTGGGGCCTCAGCTTATGGCTCTGTGACCCCACCTCCACACACACCTCCCACTTCTGCGGGAGGTACTGCATCTCAGAATGCATGGCAAACTTCAGAACGCTTCTGTAGAGCTGCTCAGCTTTCCTTATAGAGCCTGTATATTCAACAACATCTTCAACCATGAACAGTGCTTCATTTTCTCAGTTAACTTTTCATTACAATGTACATGCGTCACCTCGAGTGAATGGAATAACCAAGAGGACCGAACATCAGAGACTTCACAATCCAAGGAATAAATAAAGAATAAAAACAAATGGATGAGTTTATAGTGATGCCAGCTAACACTGTTTTCCATCTGCCTCTGGCCAAAGGATGACCACCTGGGTGGAATGGACCCCGGACCTTGGCTGAGGATGAGTGAGGAGCTGGCAGACGGTTTTCACTCGACTTTCAGCAGCCTCCAGGCCTATGAAAGTGGGTTTTCCCCTTGGCCGAATCTCCTCATTTTCCCATGCTTTTCTCAATGAATTTCATTAGTTGTTTTATGGATCTTAGTGGCGGAAACACGTTACACCGAGGTTTTGTGTATATGTTGCATAATGTTTGTCTTTGTTATAATATCAGTATTAACTTTAGATAAAGCAAAAGTCATCATATTTTAATTCTGTTGAAGCAACAAGATGTGTTGAATGCATTACAGCCCCAGATGAAATCTCCAATACCCCGAATACACCAGCTACGCACAGCACATGTTGATCACTAATCATTCATATTACTGTTAATATTTTCTGATATTTCAAAAGCCCACCTAAACTTCCCTGAAGGCCCTGAATTACCTCAGAAGTTCTTCTTCTGCAGTTACCATGGATACCCGGAAACATGAAAGGACTATGTGACCAATCGGCTGCTTGGTATGGCCAGAGTAATTAAAGCTCCTTTCTCTCCATGACACCAGGCAGTCGATTAAATGTCCATCTCTTCGGGTTTGTCTGCACAGGACATCTACATTGGCATAGGCTTGATATGATTTCGTTAGCACTATAGGGTCTTAGTGTTGAAATACAAATAGTAGTGGAATGAACTGCTGTCCTTACAGCTATGCTCTATAATCATATGTAGATAATTATAAATGGGTGTTTTTAATGGTCCTTGACACGGGAGTTTATACGAAGAGCTTTCCCTGCTGGAGAGCCGTTTATGGCCAATGCCTGTGGTGGAGACCAGGCATCATGGTACTGCCTGTAATGGTGAGACCCCTATACTTTTAAGCTAAGCCTAAGAGAATCCATTGCCATATACTTTCCCTAAGGAATTTAATCAAACAACCACTGGTAAACACTGATAGCCGTACAGCTATTAGATACGAACCGCCTTAAGACCTGTGTGCTAGTCTTTTTCTAATAACTGGGTAAAATAACTGAATCACAGTGAATTGCTCTACGAAAAATACAAAAATCATATGTTGAAGCTTTTTTAAAAAAAAAATCAGTAAAAGTTCTATTACAGCATTATATAACAATTTTCATTTTTGACAACTTTTCACTTTGTATGTGAAGGGAAAATTCAGCCAAACAGTATATGAGGTTCATTTTGTTTATTACCTGGCATCCTATGGGATGGGATTCAAAAGAAAGTGTCCTGAATGCACTTTTCACAAAGACCTGACACAGTTGGTTTCCATGCTGTGATGTCACCTGGAGATACAGGCCCTGCTGCATGCTGGGTGCTGGTGTTGTGCAAATCGTCAGCATTTTTCACATGCTGTTACAGCTACAGTAAATGCTATACATTCATTGCTCATTATCCTCAGTGTTTATTTTTCTTGACAATGGAGGAGTTGCATAAATTTGCTGAACTAGCTGTTGTGATCCACATCCCGACAAATACAGGAGCAGGCATGGAACACTGCACTGTGTACAACTCTCTTCATAATGTCGATCAAGAAAAACCGTCAACCTCCCTCATTAAAAATGGCCATTCGGGCAGACTCCGGTCTCGCGGCTCCCTGACAAAGGCCTTATCGCATCAGAACTATTTGGTGCCAATTCCTACTCCTGTACCATAGGAAATTGTGAATTTTTGAAGGTTCATTGGTTAATTAGTTGATTTCTCACCTTGAGACTTCAGTTTGCAGGAGGTTTCTCGAGGAATCTGCCTGTTTTTTGGAGTATAGTGCCATTACTCTGACGTGCTCCTGCCCGCTATCCTGAAGCGATCTTCCTTCCTCTTCCTGTTCCCACTTATGTTTTAAGTCCAGAGGGATCCCAAACGTTTCGTAGCAGCCAGATTTTGCTTTTTCAAGTTTTTCCTTTTTTTCCTCACTGCTCACACTTATATCTCTAAAAAAGCATGAGGATTAGTTCTTTATTTAATATTTGTTTGTTTCTGATCTGTTCATCTAATACTCGCTTCCTTGTTGTCAGTGAAGCTAAATCCTGGCCAGTAGGCAACATGTAAAGTGGATTTAGTCCCTGAAGTGGTAGCAAACGATCTAACTGTTTATATGTTCTCTAACTGATACCAAGCTGTAAATTACTTTCAACCCCACCCTCCATATGTATTTTTTTCAGGCAGACATGTTTAAACACACATGCATACATGCCGCTGTTTACATGTTCTTTATCATTTGGGTCTATTTTTGTATTCTTTTCCAGGCATACAGAAAGATAGAAGCAGAGAGCTGACACTGCTTTGAATTCTGTGTTCCCACTCCTCTCCTGCATTTCCATTTTCCTAATAAATTATGTATTTTTACAGTCATACAGATGTTTACATTGGAATGCAAAATATGTTCTGTTCAAATGTAATATTTCCTGGGACCTGGCTGGCTTTTTTATGAACTGTTCTACTGGCAGGAGCATCTTTCATTATGTAGTTCTCCTTTTAAGGTTTGACACTAAATCTATGAATAAAAAATAGGTCAAAGGTCAACTACTGGGAAAGGTCAAGGAGAACCAAAAAACATAAACAAGGTCATAGCATCATCACTGCACTGTCCATGGAGAAAGCTTAAAATACTAATCAAGATCCTTAGGCCTCCTTACAAATCCATGCAGGTGTGAAAAAGTGAAATGGCCAGGCAGTAAAATGAAGGTAAAATTTGCAACAGAAAGGCCAGAGCCAGCAGGAAATAAGCCTCATTAGCCTTACAGGATAACCTGGTTTTCAGCATGCAGCCGATCTAATCGTCTGCTAAACCAAAATGGTGCAGGCCTCTGGGGTGCTATGTGTTACACATCTCCACTGGGGCAGCTCTGGGGAAATAGACGCGGCTCCATAGCTGTTCATTGTCACTGGGAAGGCGGTCACCTCCTGCCTAACCACCATTAGTGAGGTCCTCCTGACACTAGTGGGAGACATTGTTATGCTTATGATAATTCACCTTCACGCCCTAAAACCACTCCTCCTGTTTTTTTTTTTACATAAGTGTGTTCATATTTGACAAAAATTCATTCCTCAAGTGGGCTCAAAACAATAACTTGGAATGTTATTAATACAAAGCATACATTTCCTTAATTATTATTTTGTCAGAGTTGAGAAGGAACTGGAGAGAAACACAGCTCTTAGGGTGATGATTCAAGATGTTAAACCTCCACTAAATTTATGGTCTGGATTAATGTTAGTAAAGAAATCAATCATTTATATAAAGAAGTTTAATTTCATTGTAAAATTGCACATTTTCATGAGTGAGTTGCAGTGGATAAGTGGTTGTTGGAAGAGGGTGGATGGATGAATGTTTGGTGGCCCTTTTGATTAAGATGAATCAGTAATGCTTGTGTAAAATGCAGAATTGTACCTCTGTGGAGTTCACGTGACAGCTTGATCAGTTGATAGGACTGTCAGAAGCAGAACACTGGTCTCCATCACATTGGGGTGTGCATCTCCCTTCTGGGTGCTGATGTCTGACTGCTGTTTGACGTGTGCAAGCTTGGGGCCAGATGACCTGGGCTGGAGCGTGGAAATGCAAGCAAAAGACACTTTTGTATTTGATGAATAAATGTTGATATGATCCAGAAGTAGAGTCAGCTGTGCTTAACAGTGAGAAACGATTGACGGTCTGTGCCATACATGTGCGCTTGGTGATAGTCTGCAGTCCAATCACCAGCATCCTGAGAAACATGTAATCAGTGTCTTTTACATTTTGGTGAATGCAGGACTCATGCAGTCACTCGTTTCAGTCCCACACAGACTCCCGCACAGTCAAATAACAATGAATGACAATGTCTTAATAATGAAGTGATGCACACACAGCAGCATTACACAGCATGCAGACAGGAAACTGGATTTTGCAAATGATACCACTCACGTGAGATTTCATATTTCAGCACATTTTGGCCAAGCTCATACCCTGTAGCATCAGCAGTATTTGAGCAGGTACAACAATAGTGGATTGAGCTACCTGTGCATATCTGGTCAGCAGAGTCCCTCATGACCTTCAAACCCATATTGTCTGAGAATGCCTCAACTAACTCACCCTACTACTGATCCTCCCATGCTCAATGTCACATTGACTAGTCCATTGTTGTGGTCAACAATAATTCAACAATAGTGTTTTGGACCGCTTTTGCTCCAGTACCGTCTTCTACTTGTTACTGGCTCACTGAAAGTTTAACCCAGCAGCACTTGTTTTGAAGATGGCTGCTGGACAGCTGCATACTTATAAATGTTGTCTGCCTCACGTGTATGTCGGCTTAGACTGAACCGTAAATGTACATCTAAGAAGTCCTACTAGACTCCATCATCATTGACTAAAACCACTTGTCAAGTGAAGCAGCAATATCTGATCTAACAGTTGCTAAAGTTTGATGACGTCTTGTTTTTCACTCCCAACAAATGCATTCATACACTCTTCAAACTTTATGGCTGTTAATTGAGTAGTTTCCCTGTCTTATGAGATGGGTCATTCAGTTCAAATGTAGGACTGTTCTTATTATCGTGAATTAGATTGGAGAGAAACATTTACGTGAGCATTTTCACGGTGTACGTAGCTGCGTGAATACTCAGATCTGCTAAAATAATAAATGTCATCTGCGGCTGTACTCAAAAAAAAGCAGGTTCACGCTACATCTGGTGGGATGTTGTCCATTCTCGGTATGCTTACAATTATTAGGAAGGTATACGAGACTAGTGGTACATGTGATTGCTTGTCAACCATCAAGACCCCTGGTAATGGGGGAAGGGGACGTTCCCACAGCCACTTCACACTTTTAAGGAAGAATACAAGAACCGGGGCTGACTGACAACTTTTTATACCCTTAGCTGTAAATAAAGTTGGCATTTCATCAGCCTGGAGCCAGTATTGGCGTACCTCCATTTTCTGCTGAAAAACGTGTTATTGACAGTTTATGTCACTTTGACTTCTTGGATATGGGGTCTCCAAAACTGGTTACTTTTATTTGAATATGTTTTTGTTCTAGACCATGCTGTCAAGTGTAAAGCAGTAAGACAGCTGGACTGGGGATGGGTGGGTTCGAGTGCAAATTCTTTGCCAGGCTTTCAACAGCACTGCACATTTTCTTCACTGCTAACACGGATCTGTACGGCACCCTGAAGAAGCCGGGGGCTTTATTTTCAGAGGAAATAAAACTTGAGTGAGGAAAGACTCTGAAAGTTTAGCACATCAACAAGACTTGGGCCTCAAAGTCAACGATGGATGTTGAGCTTCTGGGAATATGTCTTTCTTGAATTTTCTGCACTGATGGTGTTGTGTTGTCACTACAGTGATGTGCACATATTGTTAAACATAGATATGGGTATTCCATGGCTCTTACGTTGGGAACACAGACGTCTATAAAACAGAGTGCACACTAAAAGATGAGAAAGTTGAGAAGAATTTCAACTCCTGTACTCCTGGCATGAATCCTAAAATGTGAGAAAGGTAAATTACTTTAAATACTGTTCATGTGTAAAAGCTCCAACTCCTGTGAGGCTTAACCACTTTCCAAAGTTTCAACTCTGAGACCAATTGAGAAGTATGGCTGTCAAGTAATTAGAAGAATTGCTATGAAGTACAGAAAGAGACACTTAAAATGTTTTGTTTTTAATGTGAAGCAGAACCAACACTAGCATAGAGCATTTAAGGAAAATGATTCGTATATTTTAATGAGCGTGTGTGTGTGGTCTGGAATGTATTCTGTCAGACTTTAATATCAGCTTCACCCAAGGGCAGGCCACTGAAGCTGCACCAATAAGAAATAAACACCAATGTTAGTTTCAGAAAAACATTCACACTGTAACTCATGGAATCATTTACCTAAAACATGATAATCATACACTAAGTGCAGGTCCTGGAACCTCATTAAAGGCATTTCAAAGCATTTGAAATATTGATTCTGTACCTATGAAATTTAAATCACTCCCTGTATAACTGGATTAACACAATTAAAAGTTTCCAAGGAGTATTACACAAAAATGACTTGAAACACTTACTAAAGCACTGACTGAAGTCTCAGTGGGGTAATTAGTTCACTTGATAATTTTATAACTGCTATTCTGTAAGAAGACAAAAGGTTAAGTAAGTGGTGTTATGTGGCCGGTCACGCAGCACTTCTCAGTGGACCATATTAGGGTGGCCGTCTGCCTCGTTTCAATGGCCGACATGGCACTTCTAATCCTCAGTCCAGCCACAGGAGCATGCGCACGACCCTGAAACGTCCCCGAGATTTAGCCCTGAGGTGTTCTTAAGCAAACCATTGATTCTGGGTTAGATCATCAGAACCACCAGCATGCTGACATAAATTACCTTTGTCTAGCAACATTTGGAGAATAATTGGTGAGATCTGGCAGATTTGTTTTGCCAGTGACCTTGCCATAAATTCTCGCAACTGAATAAGAGGCAGTTTGGGCTCTGAAGGAAGCCCCCCAAGAACTTTATGTCATTTAATCGTTTGCAGCAGGAGAATGGTGTTGAGTAAAAAAAGAGGTCAAGGAGA
The DNA here is from genome assembly GCA_009936485.2 of Gymnarchus niloticus. Lineage (NCBI taxonomy): Eukaryota > Metazoa > Chordata > Actinopteri > Osteoglossiformes > Gymnarchidae > Gymnarchus > Gymnarchus niloticus. The sequence goes on from JAACJT020000001.1 coordinate 12,282,989, forward strand.
AAATCTTTGGTTAATATTGCAGAAAATCTTCATTGCTGTATTGACTGGTGGTAAACCTAGAATTTTGTCTTTGCTGACACCTGCTGGTGTATATATATGGTTTAAGTAAACAGTAAATTATAAATTATGTTTAACCACAATCACTGACCTTGATTGATTGATGTCTTATGGTAAAGTATATAGTGAATCAGTAAATAGCCCTATGAACAGCTGTGTGAAGTCACCTCTAAACTCAAAAAATATTTAAGATGTTAGAACAGATTAACACACTCCCCATTTTCCAATAATCATTAGTTTAAAACTAAAAACCCAATCATTTTTAATTGAAAAAAGAAAACTGAAGAATGATGTTTTCACTTTAAAGGTTTCTCAGTAAGTATGTTACCCAGTATTATCTGTAGTTAGAAGCTGGTTTATCTAAAGTGTCCTTGTACTCCATAATCCTTTGCTGCAGAGAGTAGCATCCCTTTCCAATAAACCTCTTAAAAATCATATTCCAATGATCATGCCACCTAATAAATCACCATTGTCTGGCTGAGTTCATACTCATTCACTTGTTTTAACCACTATATTTGACATCAAAGCTTCACCGAACGTGGCCTACATATTTTTAGATTCATGCATTTCCTAGGAATCGTTCATTGTGTTTAAGATCAGAACACCATGGACGTGTCTGGAATGTGACCGTGGTACAGCTCATCACCTTTCCAAAAAAGTGTGGTTATTCCACAAAGTCTGAGTTTATAGAAAGGAGGTGATAGCGTCTGTATAAGCAGTTATCAGCGGCTGTGCAGCCAGTAAACAGTGGTGCACATCACCTTCAGCCTTATTGAAAAATTGCATTTCCCAAAGGTAAGATAATCATATCTCATTTTATCAATAGTGTGGAACAGCTGACCTCGGAGGTCACAGAGAGGCTCCACATTTTAAAGCCCCAAAGACCTCAGTGGCAGGTCTCTGCTCCTGCAACCGCGTATCGTGTAGCTCAGAGGATCAATGTGCTTTTATTACATCCTTTTCCTCTGCCGACATGCCCCTGACCATATCATCCCGGCCGCATTTACCGTAATGAATCTGTTAAACTAAAAAGACAGCCATTGATTTTGCTTGTGAGTGTGCTTTACGTATGACATTTCGTATGCTGTACCGTAGAGAGCAATGAGGATAAAGTGCTGATTATTACATTTACATTTTTATTCTGGAAAAAACATTTGGATTTCATTTAAAAAGCTTGAAAATGTGCAGGGATTAGAAAAGCATCCCCCCAATAAACAAAAAGATGATATACTTCCGAATTAGAGCCGAACACCTGACATCCCCTAACTTTGTTTCTTAATCTTCTTTACTTTCTTGTCTGCTTGTTTGCTTTGATTTGCTGACATCTTTCTCCAGGTATGTCAAGTAAATATTACCAGTGAGCCCATAATCCAGCTGCAACTCATGTCACAGTATTCAAAGTGTTCTCCAGATAGATGGAAAAATCCATCACTTTGCAGCTAAGAAAAGGATATCTTATTTGCCATTTGGACAATCATGAGTAAAGGTACAAAGGCGTTTTTTAGTTTGCACACATCACATCTTGCTTTCTGTGAGACACAAAGATGAAGTGAAATTTGGAGTCGGAGTGCCAGCAGATCTTTAAGTTTGTCACGTGACAGAGCTCTGGGTTTGCCAGCACAGCACAACTCATGATGAGACACCGTGATCATGTTGATGCCGCTGAGACACACTGAACCCAGTGTGACCAGAAGTAAACAGCAACCACTTCCTGTCTAGCCATTTGCCCAGTCCCATCTGTAAATAGTGAGCAAAATTAATTTAGCTAAAAAGGGATCGAAAATGGCATTTTTAAATGCCAGACAGGATTAAAAAAAAACTCATTAAACGTATCAGGGTTGTGTTTCAGGTATTATGATATTTCCAAACTTCATAATTATGCAGCTTAATATGAAGCATGAAGACACAAAGGTACACAAAAGGTGGAACATTTCTGTGAACCACAACTTTTCATAGAAGACCTCATTAGTGAACAGATCCTGCTATGTTGTCTTGTGAAGAATTGTTGCTATTTAATGCTGCCAGTGAAACTAATGAAGATTAGTAAGGATTTGTATAGAAATCTTAATATTGCAAAAACACAATGAAATACCTCATTTGCTTTGTTTAAATACTATCATAAATGAGTATCTTCCCACATCTGGACATCATTTCAATATACAGTAGACATGAAGAAATTAATTAGGAATGCAACAGCGTATTTGAAGGATTCATTGGCAGTTCACTCACAGGACCCCATAACACAAACCCTGTGAAAAATGTTTCCCAGCACCCAGGATGTCTCCAGCATTAGTATTTCACCAAGGTGTGGAATTAGTCACGTCGCAAAACTTGATTAGTCACCCTGGCAATGTGCAGATGTGGAAATGACTTTCTTCTGCATATCATTTTAAAAATCAATATAACGAATGAATAAATCGCATGCCTATTTATTGTGGAGGAACAATGCCGTGCCAGGCCACTCTGTCTTGCATCTTCAGTCATTACAAGGATTTAATATGTTTATAGAAACATGCTCCCAGGGTCAGGCAAGCAGAACAGCAGTGTCACTGGCCATGAAACTGAGTTTCAATGTCACCACAGAACAAATTCCCCCCAATTACTTGTCTTTCTACCCAATCTAATCTGATCTCTCTGTAGGATTTTTGATAGTTGGCCGCTTCAGAAAGCCTAAGATGTAGCTTGAATGAGTCCTCTTGGGGGCATTAAGGTAGACATGCATGATCAGACAGTTCACAGTTCACCTTGCACATGAGTCTTTGGGCTGTGCCAGGGAGGTGGAGTACCAGGTAGCAAACCAAAGAAACATAGCGAAGACATGGATGCCACACACACAGAACTACACGGTGTAGGTGTGACATACCATACCCACTGAGCTGCCCACGTTAGATAACACACAACCACGTAGCATAACAGCAAGTGGCAAAGGACAGGGGAGTGTCACAGGTTACTGCTCGACAAAACACAGCAAGTCCTGCAAAGGTCAGCCCCAGCAGGAGGCGCTGTGGCCAAAGCTCTAAACTGTCCTAAAATTAAATTAATTTAAAATTATTCTAAATAGAAAGGCTCAGCTATTGGATTGACACCAAATGACAGAGGCTTGAATAAATCATAATGGTGTGTTTCATTTTTCATTGGTCTTCAGTATTCACTGTTCAACTTTCATTAACAAATTACCAAGTTACTAAAAGGTGGATTGACAAAACCAAATAAAATGGCATCAAGCTTTTACAAATTGCTAAATAAGGCCGTTGCTTTGCCTCCATAAAGCATCCATCTGTCTGGTCTTTTCAGCATTAAATACTGATAAATAAGGTACATTTTGTTTCACTTGGCAGACATATACAGCCTAAAAACACAGCTAAGGATTTTATCAGTTACAAGTCGAGATAACTCATTCAAGAAGACTTTAAAGCCAGCATGCCATCTAGAGCAGGGCTTTAAAACCCAACCACTTGGGCTTCCCATGCTCTCCTCTTTCAAATTTCAAAGAATTTTCTTAATATCTAAATTTTAACAATTCTTTCATCTTTTAAATGCTAAAGAACTCCAAGTCCATACGGGGGGGAACCCAACAAATTAGAAACTGAACTAAAACGCAACTAACAATCAGCATTAACAAAGACTAAACCCTCAAACCTCAAATTAATTATATAGGCAGCAGAGCTTGTTAAACGGGACTACTTCCAGGTCATGTCACAACTGTGACATGTGAGCACAACTCCCCCTTGTGGACCGGAGGTATTATAACAACTATTCCCAGATTTTCTAAAAACACAATTATGTTTATTCGTAAGCACAGTTTCACATGTTCTTGAGGATGCGATTAGTGAAGTGAATACCAGTGAGACCCCAGGAGGGGTAATTCAATCCTGGTTTATGATCCAACAGTCACATTCAGTAACTATTGATGTTTTTATACCAGAGTTGTGCAATATAGAGGAGGACGAGATGGAGGAGTGAAGGTGAATCTCAATGACACAGCTGGCAAGAAAAAGCATATTTGGGGGAAAAAATTATAAGAAACATCTGACATGACTTTGACTGAATGTAATTAGAGGGTATGTAAATAAGTCAGCTGATAACAACATGTAATAAAGAATGGTCTAGAGCTATTAATTTTTAACTTTCGTGCTTGAGCTGGCTATCTGTATTTCAGAAAGATTTCCTCAAAGCATAATGTCACATAAATGAAGAAAATTGTAGTGCATAAGTAACTGAACAACAAAGCCTTGCAGTGGATCAAAAGTCTCACTCGGCCTTTCAATGTCATACTTAACTGCAGTCAACATTGTTAATAAAAATGTTGAACCAACCGCTTTCGACAGATACACCTCCGTAGAAAGCATGACAGTAAGAGCAAGTTGCGGAAATCATTTTCAGTCTAAAAAGGCAAACACACTGGAAGGGAGGGTGTGAAGGTAAGAAAGGGAGATTAAGAAAAAGATGACGTCTACTCGGTTATCATCAGCCCTGTTTCATAGTGAACCTAAGGCAATGTGTCATCAGCTTTTTAATGAAATATTTAAATATTAAATTTAAATTGTAATGAAATTATAAGTTTCATACTAATATCTATTTATGACAAATCACAACATTATTACATTTTCATAATGAGTTCACAATGCTGAAAATCAATTGTTTCAAATTTATGTAAATTAATCTATAATTAAGACAACTTAACATTTTTAAATTAAGGCAATTTTAAGAATTACTCAGGATTTTACAACATCACGGTGAAAAAAAAAATGAAAGCCAGCTTTGGATCACGATATGCATATTGTTTCTTTTTATTTAATCGGTCTACCACAAAGTAAATCTGTCACATTAAAGGGCTGTCGAGTGAAACGAATTATCCACAATTTTTGATGAAACTTTGGAACAGACTTTGGAGGCATTTCGAAGAATCTTGAGGGCAGGACTCAGTTATTCCATTCTAGGTAAAAGGAGATGTGGCCAGGTCAAACCCAAACAACATTCTCCATTGCATTATGATACCTCTTTGTGTATTTTGAATTCCCATTGGTTCAGGGGAGCTTGAAAGGTCAGGCCTGAGAAATTGGCTTGTCTGTATTTTGAAGTCTCAAAGTTTCAAGGTGAGGCTGCTGTCAGGACGTAAGTGTTTCTCATTGCTCTCCACGCTGAGCGCCTTCATTAAGCATTCAGCAAGGAACCGGCTTCTTGGAGAATCTTAATTAGTGTGACTTCAGCAAAAGACAGAAGATTATGCCATCTGCCTTTCATAACAAGGATTTCTCACTAATTAAAACACCTAGGCAGGTCATTAAAAAGTAATACCTACTCAGATTGATTACATGAAGAGTTTGTACACTTATATCTATGCATTTCTGTATGCATTGGTATTTCTCTATGTATACATGTACGTTTATGTGTATTCATACCTATGTACAGTATATATTATATATACTGTATAGAGATATATTGTATATCTATATGTGAATGCATATGTAAGTTTATGTATTGTCTTGATCAAAAAATCATGTGCTTTGATATTTCATGAAGGTATAAAAAGTGAAGTAAAAATTATATATTCTCATATAACATAGTTGATATTTTCTTAGAATGCAATTAGATTAAGAAGTCGATGTGTCAACTATATTTGATGGGGAGAGGTCATTGACTCCTATGCTGATGATAAATATTAATTTATTTGTGAAATAGTGGAAACGGCAGCTAATTAGAATGGTCCTCTTTTAACTTGGGGTTACAGTTTGAACCTGCTTAAAGGACTTGTTTAACAGGGAAGCCCATTTGTACAGGACCCATGTATGGTGTTAACATTAATTGATTGCTAAGAGCAACAGAAGACTGCACTGGTTGAATACGTAATTTGTAAAATGTAATTTGGCACTGAGTACTTCAGACTACACCGTCGATACAAGGCAATGTGCTCTGCACTCTGCTATTGTGTAGCATGGGAAGTCATTAAGTAGGATCCACAGGCTCATGCATATTTTATGGTGAAGTAATAGGATTTAACCAGGGGATTCAATGAGGCTATGATTTTGTTGTTTTCTATGAATGTGACTTAATCCCCCTTATGAATTATCAGTGTAAGGCGCCGCCATGCTAACATTAGCGTAGTCACAGCTGCCACACAGACTTATGAAGTAAAATGTGAACGTTACATCAGCATTACTCCAGCATGGACAACTGCATTCTCAATTAGAGCCTTTCATATGTCAGGAAACTGATAAGGTATTTATTTGACTCAGGTTAAAAAAACAAATGTTACTCATTTCTCACTAAAAAGGCTTTGTGTATTTCTTTCACATAGAGTGTTTGACCCTGAGGTTTGGTTAAATTTTGTTCCATTCTCTGAATTTTTGTGCCCTCACAGTCCAAAGTGAAATGGCCTAGCTACGGGAAGGGGGCAAAGGATGTCAATCTCTCCTATTAGGGAAGGGCAAAAACTCTGAAGAGGCATGGTGGAAGGTAGAAAAACAAAATTACATTCACAAAATCAACCTTTGTCAAGAAACCTAGTGATATTTTACCTTTAAGGCATTAAAATCAAAGTATACAGGCACCATTAACAGGATATGAATGTCCAGAGTGAGTGCCTTTACTGGTATTAACCAATAAAAGTACATTAGCCTAAACATGATTGTCTCACAAAGATAATCAATTGACAGGGTTGAATTTGGATGCCTGACTGAATGATATACTGTAGGCCTACACAGTTAAGGTAGACGGAGAAACTGATGCAAAGGTCCATTTGCAGTGCATGTTTGAGCATGGGTGTGACTGTGGCCAACAGCGGAAGAGGACACACACCCTGTAATACTGATACTCTGACATCATCAGCAATCACCCACCTGAAACCTAACACCACATGGATGAATGGTGGCCATGGAAACCATCTTCATATCTATTCACAGGAAGCCATGGCAATGACTAGCCAGAGTAAGGAATGTGCTTCTCAGAGAGATTTTGATCTCTTGTTCCCTCTTTTTCGGGATTCAATGCACAGCCTTTTCAGTCACCAGCATCCCAGGCACAGTCGTCCTGGCCACGGACGTCCCAGGAGCAGCATCCTGCCGTCAGAGAGAGACCGATGGAGGGGACTTGTTTGAGCCAGAAGAAGGTGGTGCACTAAATGAAGGAAAAACGGTAGGAGATGTGGGAAGATAACCCATTTGGGAATACTCTTAGAGTGCAAAGGAAACTTTGCTTGCAATTTGGACATGTACATTAGAACCTGGTTTTTATGTATGCCATCTTGCTCCCCAGGAGAGAGACACGCACACAGGTGAGTGTGAAAGGTCAGCCAGCACATCTGGAACAGCTTTGGGGATATAGGCCATGTGAAAGGCGTGAAGGTGATAAGGGCATTTTGCCAGCCAGGGAATTTAAACTGGCAACCTTCGGCTCATAGGCACAGACATGGAACCAGGAGAACCGCATGCCTTGCTAAATGTGCAAGGATAGAATCAGGTGCAGAAACACAGAACGCAATTGACACTTTTGCTGAAAAATGATTAGTCGCACAGCAATTTGAACTTCTGTTTTTAACATTAAGACATAAATAAAGTGTAAGCCATGATGTCAGAAGTGTTCACTTCAAACTGATTATTAAATTTCGGCGGCAACATTTACAAAGTGAAAACTGGAACTTAGAGAATAAATTTACCTCGTCTTCTATAGTTTACATGTCCATGTGTTTTTGTGCACACGTGCATATCCCTTTAAGACGAATTACCAGATTCTCTTTATTATCATAATAGCTTCCACTTTGCTGGTTTGGTCACCTGTTATGTCACAAAGGACAGAGCACAGACACTGACCTGCTATCTCTGGAGTTCAGGCAAAGCCTTCTGAGAATTACAGCCTCGATGGCACGTTCATTACCTTTTAATTGCTTCCAAATTGCATCGTGACCTGTCACGTCCTCAGCACTATCTGTCAGTATGATCAACACGTGGAAACCTCATGCTTCAGGTGTCGAGTGAAATGAAAGAACACAGCCAGAGGTGGACATACTGGCTGAGTCTTTCAGCAGCATTAACCTCAGTAAAAGACACAGCCTCTGTACATATTGTCTAAATGTCAAAAGATGGTGACGTTACTAAAACCAGCTTTTAAATGCTTTCCTTCATGCGGCACAAGCTCCACTAACTAAAACCATCATTTTCATGACAATAGAGCCCTTGACTAAAATCAATTTACACTGCCATTTACATGGCATCAGACAATACGTGTCTAGTGCAATCTATGAATTTTATAAAAGCTCTGGACTATCCTGTACCCTGTAGAGCTAGTGGACAAGGCATGGCCTGGATTACATTGCATTTCAGCACAACTGGTCTGGAACCATCTTTGATAATGATGCCCAAGGGAGAGGCGCACAGCCAATGGCCTCTCGACCTGAGGGACTGTGGTTAAAGGAGGAGAGCGGAGCAGATCAGCAGACTTCACAAATGTAAATATGATTCACAGAGCAGCACCGCAGAGATTAATAGGACAGATGGTCAAGAAAATGGTTCTCTTCACATATCCACCTCTTAAGTCTGTGCTGATGATATAGGCTCGTGCTGTCTTCTCAAAGCACCACGAAACAATTGTGAACGGAGACCACTGCTTTGGTCTTTATCTGAATTTTGAACCTGCATCTTAATGCCATTTAAAAGGCTCATTTATGGGGAGCCACTGTTAGGGGACATTAAACATGGCATGAATGCCTACACTGTGATTTATTCCAGCATCACTAATATGATGTCAGTAAGATGGAAGGGACAACAGAAGCAATTCACAGACCTGTAAGATGGATTGCCACAATGTAAATAGCCCAGATTACTTCTACAGAAAAAATTACTACCCAAGGCCTCTACCCAAAAACATTGTTTTTATTACTAATTGCAGATTAGACATATTAAATGTTTCCTCTCAAAAAACTGAATATCAAAAGAGATTTGAAATGTGGAACAGGTAGTTGAATATTCATACAATTATCCCACGTTTTTTTTCTCTGGTTCAGATGGATATAGATTAAGACAACAGGCCAAATCATTGCATCTCACAGGTGCATAATGGCTTTCTGATTCCTGAGCAATTCTCCTACATTGTCTCCAAAGACAGGACCTGGCCTTATTAAAATTGGACATGCGGGTTGCCAGAAGATGCAGCTACACCTAAGCATGCAATACAAGTATGTTGTGTAAAACACAAGAAGCATTAGATAGAGCAGGCCAATCAAACAGGCTGCAGCATTCAGGAAAAAATAAAACCATTAATTCAGAAAGTTCACTCCTCTGACGTTATCTTCCCAATGTACACGCAGGTGAGCAGATACTGGGTAAACAGACAGGCAAAGCCAAATGGAGTATCACCTTCCTGAAACAGAGTCAAAGTCCATTGTTCAGTGCATGCAAGGTGTACTCATAGGAGTTAGTGGTTTTTGCATTAATTAAAGTCTAATTTACCCGCAATAAGGAATACAATGTGCCAATGGGTTGCAAAAAGTAATTTGCCCATGGATTTTCTGGAAACAGTTCAAAACCCGGTATAATCCGTGGGAGTGTTCAGGGAAATCAACAGCATGATATTAGTTTTAGATCGCAACATTTTGAAATTCTCTCTTTATTATTTTATTAATTGATTCCATTCAAAAGCCAGTGGCTTCATTTAAAGCAACTTATCATCTTGATGGGGAATATTAGACAACACTAACTTATTAGTTAATTACAATATGAAGACACAAATATTTGTTTAAGCAAGAGAAGCAGGCAGGACCGCAGGTCACCTTTATATGCTAGTCCAATTTCTTGGCTGGTATACATTTATAACCTTTACAGCATGGTGATGCATGTTATGGGAAGTTTGATTTCATTCAAAGTTTCCTCATAACTGCGTTGAACAGCAGCATTACACTGCTGTAATTCCATTTTATTTTAATGTTTCTCAGCATATTTATTTAGACATTTATGGCTTGATTACTTATAATATTGTAATATAGTTAGTTATGTATAGCATGTACTTTGGTAAAGAAGCATCATGGTTTGCCATCAAATTGGCTAATATTCCAGTCTTGATCTGTCAAAGACCTCACACCAGAAATTCAAAATGTAGCAGTCATGTGCCACAGTGCAACGTGACCCAGGCCACCAGAGGATGGAGGGTTCAGGTATTTGAGTTGTATCAACATGGCATACAATATTATATTAATGTTACATGTAATGCTTCAAGAGGAAACCTGAACGTAAGCAGATAACCCAGGGCTTTCAGAAGGGACCACGTGTGCCAAAGACAGGGAAACTAACAAAATAAGGTGCTGGTGTAATGTCATAATTCAGATCTGGACCACATGTGAACCAGGTCCACTTGGATATCTGGTATGACATGATAAACAACACACACGCAAGATTTCAGTCCAAAACAAGTTGGTAACAGTCAACAACAAGCTTGAGGGATGATTATGTGCGTTTAAACAATATTATATATTTCTATATGACCCCTTTATTCCTCTATAGATACGGTGCATTTACCTATAAAATAGCCATATTATTCAGCCAAATTCTGATTTCAACTTTTAGCAATGCACCAGAGCAGGGAAAACAAAGCAATTGACCATATTTTTAATTATTGATGGTAAGAGCATATGGATTCTTCGGATGCATCAAGCGGTTGTCTTCACATATGAATGACAAACTGATTTCTCGAATGTGTTTATATACTGGGACCGCCGTACACGTGACGTTCTGCACCTGCCACTTTCTCAAGAATAACTACATACAAGAGTAATGTTCACTTGGCTCAATGTGGGTCCTTCTGAAGTAGACAATGGAAACGCTGTGAGCTGAAGCCGTGATATCAGTCAGGCGGTACTCTGAAGGAGCACTGTGCCTGGCTGTATCCATCAGTTCTGCTTAAGGAACCTGCCACATCAAAGCAGAGAAGCCCTTTGAAGCTACATTGGGCTGTTCAGGCTGTTCTGTCGTAACGGACGGACAAGACAGCACAGAACAGATGAAACAGGCTGGCATTAATACTTACGATTGTTCTTACACTGAATGGAAAAAAAGAAGTGCTTGTAGGCTATGGGATATATGTTTTGTTTAATTGGCATAGAATGGAACACATCCTCAGATGATTAAAAGACTTTGTTGTCCTCCGTTATTGTAAAAGTTCTCATCCAAATGCCCTAGTCTGCTTACTCTGCTTTCTGATTTCAGTCACTTCCAGTAACCATTCGACCAATGAGGATCAAGGGAACGGCATCACGCTGTGTCTAAAGATTATCAGTGGTGCACTTTCCCTTTGAAAAGTGAGGAACTGTGACTCCGGAAGGCAAGGTGGCCCCTGAATATGAATCAGATACTAGGGCTGGAAGAAAGATACACAGACAGAGAAGAACAATACTTGGCTTCTTTTTTACAGCATTTTCAGCTATAAGTAACTGTCCTAATGGTACAACAAAAAGTCTTTGGGACCAGCTTTTGAACCTTACAAATTTTCTGGCACTTTTGCTTCTTTCCCCACTGTGGTACCTTTGTAGGTGGCTTTACTGGTGTACTGGTTGTTGCCACATTAAAGGATACTGGATTCATACATTGTGTTTTATGATTCTTATATGAACATGTTGGAATTACAAACACCCTTGTGAGTAACAGAACTGATTGACTGCACCTTATTTATGACAACTTATTTCATGGTGACATTGGTTTCAATGCATGTCGCTTCAATGAGGAGCTGTGACAGATCTTTTGGGATGTGAAGAGTCAATCTCCCTACATGTGGTCAAAACACAATAAACAGCACACACACACACCCATTTTAGTTACAATGCTTTGGCATAGTTTTATTTAAATTACTCATGATTCAAATGATCGACTTGCCCACCGTTTTTGCAGATTCAGTCATTAAGTATTCACTATCCTATAATGCATGTCAGAGTCATTAAGGCAGACAGCTGTTTAGCCATTTGGCTCTGGCCGTTTTTCCATAAATTTAAGGCCTGACGTTTTTACGGAATGCATCAGGATGGAAGGAGGCTTTCCGGCCTGGCTTGTAATTCCTTCAGAGCACGCTTAAGCATTCGGCTTGATAAGATAATGTCTCCCAAACAACACACAAATCACTGCAATGTGCTTCTCCACCAAAAGCATATGGTAGCTCTGTTTTTTATTCCCGTGCCACTAAATGTCTAAATTCGTGCTTTTAAATGGTTTGGAAAGGGCTGCTCGTACCACTGGACCCAGAAACACTACCTCACACTACGACCATAATATTGCTTGCGTGGGCGGTGTGTTTACAGGAAGGCGTGACGGCTGAATTGGCTCTGTCTGCCTGAGATGCGGCACGCTAACGCAGCTGTAACACTCAGCGTCCTGCCTGGGAAAAACAGCATGCTGCCCTTTTCCGGGCAGTGACAGGAATGCTGACGGATGCACCAGTCCCGCCAGAATGGTGCCGGCTCTTCTGGCAGGAGCTAAACGATGGGAGCTTCACACCTTCCCTTCCTGCTGGAGTCTCCATGCTGTACAGCCTATCAGCAGGCCTGCATGAGGCGCTAATGAGCCGGGAGGTCTATGTCCCCTGCTCTTTTATTTTGAGAAACATTTTGTATCATGCCAGCTTGAAATTAGTGCAGGATATCCCATAAAATCCCACATTTCTTCCATAATAAAAAGTGCCATGGCTTTGAGGATGTCTCTCCCACAGGGTGTGGATAAAGGTCATGCTTTGAGACTAGTTCATTGTCCCTCATTGTTATTACTTACCATTTTAGGTTCTTTTATCTTGTTAATTTCTGACTTGTGAGATTTGTCCTTACTATTTGCTAAGGCACTGAATCCTACATAACTGTAAAAGAAAAACCTTTCACTCACAGGTTAGTTACCTGTGTCATCATGGTTAGCAGAAGGGACTTTTCAGTACTTTATGGCCAAATGGTGCCACACTGAACCTAAAACATTTCTACAGTAGCCCGGCGAATGTCACCCTTATGAAAATAAATGTTTTCTTCACAGTTTGAAATATCTTCAATTTTCAGTAAGACATGTAGGCACACTCATCTGACATGAATGGAGGTAAAGAAGTGCTTTAAAAGGAGGATATTTAAAATGCTAATAATCCACATTTGCTGCCATGAATAAATGTCATCAGAAATCGGGTCCCGTACCGAGGCATTTGCTGCTTAGCAAATCGTTAATCTGTGAGTGTAAATCATTTAATGTTCGGTGAAGAACTCATTAATGTCTCATTTGGCCGCCTCATGTTTCGCAGCTGAACCCAGCCAGGAAAATTCCTCAAGTGCACATATGCATGTGAGCCTCAGGTAGAGTTGGCCGCTGATCCAGCATGTAGCTTGGTAGCTCCACTCCAGAAAGCCGTGTGGCTCAACAGCTTTTGACTGATTTTACTCATTGAGTAAAATCCCAGCAACAACATAGTTAGTTTAAGCCAGAATCTGCTCGGCCCTGCTGTAATTGATAGAAGTAATCCACTAACGCTGGATTCTTTTACCCCTGTAGGAGAA
>JAACJT020000001.1:12299129-12315955 GCA_009936485.2 Gymnarchus niloticus
TGCTCTTTTGTATCTATTGTTCTAATTTGTATTCATTAATTTGTCCTGCCCGGTGCTGGCCTGAGGAGGATGGGCTTTCCCTTTGAGTCTGGTTCCTCCCAAGGTTTCTTCCTGCTGAGGGAGTTTTTCCTTGCCACTGTCGCCTTTAGCTTACTCTCTGGGGACTGTGGGCCCGGGACTATGTAAAGCACTTTGTGACAGTGCTTCATGTTAAAAGTGCTATATAAATAAAATTGAACTGAATTGAATTGAATATACCACCATAGAGATCAGGGAAGGTTCTCAAGATGGAGGCTCTGTCTTGTTCAGGGTCTTAGCACCACACTCCCGCTACTTCTTTTTTAATTACACCAAGCTTTCCCACCGAGAGGAGTGTGGACATGACATGATGCAGTTTTAACAGAAATCTTTTCAAATGTCAATTAATTTACATGAAGAGAAATTGCAATATGTGAAAGCTCATTCTGACAGCAACTAACCCTGTACAGGAAAACACATTTAAAAATGGTAAAAAAGTCAACAGGTATTGAATTTTGAAATTTTACACAAAAATTTGATCCCAAAGTCCCCAGGTCAACCCCATTATGGCCTTTCTTCGCATGTTAAATGGTGTAAAATATCTGAATGGCATTGGATACAACATATATATTGCTAGGTTGGTAAATGGGTGGTGACAGTCATATGGTAGATTCCACAGAGAAATTTGTTTCCTCCAACCTGATAGCTTACATGACTTTTGCACCCTTCTGTTTGGTTTACCGGAGACACCAACCATTTATTTTCAGAGGCCTCATGTCCTTCTTCCTCAACTTGTTTAGTCATGTATGTCTAAACAATACTATCTTTTATAGTGAAGGCTGACCAGAACATTTGGTGCATCTGAAGATCATCCTGCAGAGTCTAGCAGTATCTGTGTTTTCACATGTGGGGACTTGTACTGCACAGATTGATAAGACAGCACCAATTTCAGCTATTCTATAGCCACCAAAATGTCTAAAACCCAAGTGGGAGTCATGTCTAGTGTTTTAACCCCAACTACTCTGCTTTGGCCTGTCTACAGACCTCATCTTCAAGGGGGGCCCAGTCCCAGTCCCATTGGACAGTCGTGTCAAGCAGTTGGTAGCATTCCCTTCAATATGAAAATATCTATAAAATTAATTCACTTTCTCAAGTTTTTATTTCACTGATTTAAACATAAACACTTTTGTTGCACTTAATAAAAGGCAGAGCCGGGCGTTCAACCTGAAAGTGATACTAAGGATCAATTAAAATAATAAAGTAGTGTATATTAAAGGAACTCAAAAGCAAAAAGACAATAACAGTCATGACTGTAGCTTGTGACCCTAACAACACTTAGCAGTCATAACTGTAGCTCGAATCTCTGATAACACTTAGCAGTCATACAGTAACTATAGCTCGTATCCCTAACAGCACTTAACAGTCATAACGAGCTTGTATCAATCCTGTGTCTTTGCTCTAAATTGCAGTCTGCACACGAAACGATGAATGCAATCAACTTAGATTTCAAAGACAACAGTTTTAGATCTCCTCACCGTGGATCACGTTGCAGAATGGCCTTTCCTTTGCCTCGGCTCTCTCTTCTCTTTATTGGACCACATGATTTCATTTAAAAAATAATTCGAAAAGCCTTATTTTAAAGTGAGATTTGATGAAGCAAAGAGGGGTCACCATTAGCAAGGATGAATGGGGCTCTGTTTGAGTACTCATTCTGTGTTATTTTTATTATTATTTATGCAATTGGATTAAAATGTAAAATTTACATAGTTCACCTGTGGAAAGGTTAAGAGCAAACAAAGCTTTTTATATTGTTGTTCTATGAACACAGCAGTATTGAAGAGCTGATGGCTGAAGAGACCAAAGTGCTTCATTACTCTGCTAAAATACCCCCAGCTTAATTTGCTTCAGAAGTGATTATCTATTTTTGCCTCACTTTGGCTAATTAAGGACTCTCATTAGGCTTTCTTGAGCCTGTTTGCAAAGCATTGAGCACCCCTGATTAAATATGAGGTCCTTCATGAGTATTTGTTTGAATACTGGGATACTGCAGGAGCTTGTAAAGTACTCGGATTTTTAATATAGTTATCTACTTGACATGATTCTTGTGTATTATTTCCTAGTAGTGATGAAACAAGAATCAAAATTATTAAATTCTTTAAAAATAAAAAATAGAGCACATTGTTTGATGCAGATAAACTTGGCCAGGCTTTGAAATCCATGGGGGAGGAGTTTATGGTGTGCTGTCTGTCACTGTCTGGTTTAATCCAAGAGGAATACCATATACAACACACTAACCAATGAAGAGAGGGTTATGTGATTGGCAGTGCGTGCTAATCCCGCCCACCGTCAGTTTTCTTTCATCATCTTTTAAAAAGGCTTCTGATGTCAAAATGCCTTTGGGAGTGGAGAGCTCTGTCACAATGCTAACGGCTCAGGCTTCCTGACAGAGGTAGCCTCTCATGTCTGAAACCTCTTCCCATCTGCTGAGGAGTGCCATCGCTGGTCCTCACCTCTTTCCTGGAACATGGTGCACCTCTGCCTGAGGGTGGGGTGGGCTCTCTTTTTCTCCTGATTTCTGTACTCATTCACCAGTTTTAACAGTAGGTTTTATTTATCATGATCACAGGCATTACATGCATTAAGGCTAACGCGTCAACATGCTCTGACCTGCAGTTTCTCTGGAATGGAGCATGTAGGCCAGGCGTTCTTGACTGTAGCTGACTGCATCATCCACCAACATAAGAAGGAATAGGCATTTACTCAATAGTGACCTGAAATAAAAGACAGCAATAGTTCTGAGTTTTATTCACCAATTCAGTGACAGTCCGACTATATGAAGATGCTGTACCCAGGTTTGAAGAATGGCTTAATGAACGTAAACATGTCATTT
Source organism: Gymnarchus niloticus (assembly GCA_009936485.2). Lineage (NCBI taxonomy): Eukaryota > Metazoa > Chordata > Actinopteri > Osteoglossiformes > Gymnarchidae > Gymnarchus > Gymnarchus niloticus. The sequence continues at coordinate 12,302,038 of JAACJT020000001.1, forward strand.
ATATTGAAATGTCATAGATTAGCAGGTTGAGATGTCCACAGATTTCCCGGAGCATGCCTTCATTAGTACAGTGTAGGTAAGACTGCTGCTTATATGTGAATTTATCAGAGATGAGAAGAGCATGCGGAATTAGAAGTTTGCAGCTCTTCTGCTGTGTCCATGGCATCCACGCTTTGCCTGTTGCTGAGCTACAAAACACTAACACCCACATGCCATTGGTGTTGCTTCCACAGAAAGTGTGATCTTCAGACCCCAGTTTGCTGTTGACACTCGCTGTGAACACAAAGAAGAAGCTGCTGCAACATATTTGGCTGTAAGACTCCAGCGGGAGATACATGCTTATCAACAGCACCCTGGTTCTGAGAAAGCAAATAAATATCCAGCAGAAATCTCTATTATGTGGGATGTGCTGCACATCCAACCTACGCGGTGATGACCACAAGCTGAAGCTGACAGATGGTGTGAGACCACCAGGGAGTGGACACATTCGGCAATCAGGATGGTGGCAGCAAGTGGAACAGACTCGCAATATACTGCATGTGGAAAGAGGGTATAGATACAGAGGCTGTGTCCACAGATAAGTGTCTGTTGGGTGCATACACAAGCAAATACAAAGGAACCGGCGCATACAAAGGTGCATGCACAGACACAGGCACGAACACAGGCACAGATGCATGCATGGGCACAGACTCATACAAAAGTTCATGCACAGACACAGGCACAGACACACTAAATGCTGCTGTTAGAGTAGCTGGAATGCACAGAATGCATGATTTGTCTGTGTCTGATCCACCACAGAGCAGTCTATTAAATCAATGGCCGACTCCAGTCATCACATCATGAGATGGATACAATGACAATTCAGTCGATTGACTTCGGTTTCCTCAGTCTTTTTATGGTTATTATTGGATGTCCAGCCATTAACATCATAAGGGCAGCCTAACAACCGATTGTGCACAAATTGCTGGTTGTGGCTTCATGGTATATCAGTGTGCAGATACCTCAGTCCAAGATAACCTTACTGCAGCATGGAAATTAGTGCAGGAACATTCCATTAAGAGACAACATTTGCCCAGACATTTCATGGGTCTTAATTTAATAATCACACTGAATTTTCCATATGCCACGCCAACTCACTTTGCACGCTATAAACAGTATTATGCTGGAATGATCATTTGTTCGGTGCAATCTGCTAGTATTTCACCTCAGCTAATAAATTATTTTTGTGTGTATGTTTTCTGTCCTCATTTAAAACGCATTTCAACAACACATTTCATACAAACCCTGAAATGCAAAGTGAAATGCAAAATGAGTTAAAATGATTTTTTTTTAAAAGCTTGATGTAAATTTAATGGTCACTGACATGGGTTTTATTACAGCTAACGAAGAACAGCTGAAAGCAGTAGTGTCCAGGAAAACACGGCATCCCCATGAGAAATGTTCCAGTGGCACCGCAGTCTTTAAGAAGCATATCAGCAGCCCATCTTGTGAGTGTGGAGCAGATCATCCAAACCCTCACATCTTTAAAGATCCGTATCTCTGCTATCTTGTCTTGCTGGCTCATTTGCATAATCCCCTTGCCATTCATAGTTATAACTCGCATTTCATTTGCATATCCAACCCCAGACAAAATATCTCAGCTGGCGGTTTGAGATTTTTCTGGAAATTTGAAAGAAAAAACAAAGGAGGAACAAAATCACAGAGAAAAAGAGAAACACTCAAATTCAGCGTAAACAGGATTAACCAGATGGTTCCTCAAAATTCAATTGAGTTATAAAAATCATGTTGAATTATAATAATCAAATGTTCAAATGTCAGAACCCTTTCAAAAATAATTTTCTTTGATATCAGGGAGTCAGCTACAGTCTCTCAACCAGATTGGACTATAATGCATGCAAGTGGGCTGTTGGAGTTATTCACATAGAGCACATAATAAAATGCAAATAAGGATTGAATTATTTTGATTGGTGAAGTGTGGTCTTATAAATCAGTCTAATACCACCACGCCTACTTTGGGCCATTTTTAATGTAGTTGATGTACGATTGATTGATAGATACAAATTATGGATAATAAATCAATAAAATTATGTTTTCAAGCCACATGGGAATGTCTAGGCTGCACGGAGAGATATGCTTTGGGCTGCTCCCCTGGAGGAACAGTATGATGCTTATTCATCTGTTTATGTGAATTGTATACCATTGTATGTATATACTTATTTATATTTGTCTTTTTGAAAGACGTTTTGCACAAACAGATAGGATGTTCCCTTAAGCTAATTTTTTCCCATGATTCACAGACAGCGAGCTTCAGGATGTGTCATCTGATCTGAGTGCAGACAGCCTCACACTTCCTAGTGGAGCCTCAAACATATACACTGCTGGCAGACAGGCTACCTAAGCACGCAGGGTTCTTGCTCTTAGCTTGATGCTATGGAGTCACATGAACTGAGCACCTGATGGCTGCCTGTAAAATTCAGCTCCTCTGTCCCTGGCGTAGTCACCCCCCTTACCCGTGAGAATGGAGAGACATTGCTGCTTGAACCTTGAACTTAAACCGCAGCTTAAGTAAATGTAACCTCAAATTACTACCCGAGGGCTTTGATAAAGCAGTGCTGCTCTTGTGTCTCAAGGAGAAATGCTTATTTGTTTCAACACTGCCCCCTAGTGGAGAAGAGGTTGTAAATCATAGATGTCACTGCTCTTTTCGTTGTATTGTGTGTGGCCTTCAGACTGCAAAATGAAAATACAAGGCAGCTTCTAAAACATAAATATGAATGGTCCGTGTCATATAAACACCTAATACATGAATATGAAAGGTCCCTGTCACCTAAAGACTTTTATTCTGAAAATGGACAATCAGCACAGCCCTTTGGCCATGTTATACCTGTGAAAATAATGGTTGCTATTAACTAGTCCTGAAAAGCAAGACACTGATACTTACTTTTATCAACTTTCTAATAATGGTATTATTGACAGCAAAAACATCAATGATCAAATTGGTCATCCTGGTCTGTGAAACAATTTTATTTCCTGACTTGTGTCCAACTGATCTACAGAAATGCATTAAAATCCATCGCCAAAATCATTTATCTTCATCCCCGCAACACTGTTGGATACAGTAAATTGATAGGATTATGGATGAGTGAATTTCTCTTGAATTGTGCCTTAAAAAAAAATACTTCCATGTAGATGCAGTTTTGCCAAAGTATACTGGGGCTTAAAAGCATGTATTCAGCACTCACCTTCACTCAACTGGGCAAGGTATGGGGGGGGTAGTCACATTTAGGTTTAGTGAAGACGTCCAATAGTCTGTCGACAGCTGCTTTTAAGATGGTGATGAGCGTGAGCGAATACACAGCATGACAAGATCCTGCTGACTGCTTTCTCAAAAGATATTAGCAAAAGCAGCCAAAAGACTGAAAGTCTGATCTGGCATGGTGACATGGTGAGCAGGTACAGCTCTCGCTGGCGTTCAAGTCCAGGCGACAGTGTGGGCCTAAATAATTCAGGATGAGCGATATGTTCAGAGCCACTTGCTTCTCAAACATGGCTGTCCTGTCCTCTGATTGTAGGGAGTCATCAAATGTTGGTGGAAATGTCAAACTTTATCATCCTCTCAATTCCCAAGGTGTAAAACGGGGAGTTTTTTTTCTCTTTTCTCATTTTTTTTAGAAGATGTTTGATTGTTTTTTGGCTTTTCATTGGCATTGGGTTGCCATAACAACAAAGTGGAATGTTGTGCTGGATTTCACCTTTGCTGTCTCACCTCATACGGTAGTCTCTTTCCCGGCAGAATCGCAGAGGATGCCGCTTCCATACAGATGTCTGATATCACAGGCTGACCTTGAAATGAAAGCCATTCCTTCTGAGATTGGGGGTAGGGGGGTGTACTAATTCACAATCTGTTACTCATGCCACCCTATAGCCCAAATGGTGGGTGCCACGGTGCCACTCAGGTGTAACTGATGCAGTCTATGGGTGGGGTGGTGACAATATGTGAAGTGTTCCTAGTAAGCAAGTGACGTTTATGTTTTGTCACGTATGAAAATGTGTGGTGCAAGACTTACACATCATAGCCTAACTTAATGAAATATTCCTGTGGGCAGACCTCAGTGGCTGAAATAGAGAACCACTGAGGAAGAAATCTGTCTTTAACACAAAATGTAAGAAATATCCATTTTAAACAGTAATAAAGGCACATTTTCCCCTTCTACTGCAAATGCACTGTGATCCTATGAGTTTTTCAGATTATGGTGACACCTTCAAATGTTCCTTCTTCTAACATATGAGAGACTAGAGAGGATTTGGAGTTTGCTCATAGAAAGACCGCCAATCCTGGAAATAACGAGCCAGTTTACTGTGAAGTGACGGACCACCATCCTGCAAATGCGAAGCGTAACTGGAGGACGCTTCTCGTTTTTGTCAAAACAAAAACCCTGTTTACTTTGGAAATTAGCTATCTAATAAGATCATCTATGGTGTCTTTTAAGTAGACATAAAATTCATGACACCAGCTGCTAAGAAAGGCGTTGCGGTGAAACCAGCTAATCAATTGTGCTGTGTAAGGAAATAAAGCCTTACACAACTCATTTAAACAAAATAAACAAAAAAAAACCTGAACAGTTCAGGACGATTTCTATAACAAATGTAACTTCCAAATGAGATCAGCTTTTCTGATCCTTCATCAAATTTAGCTTCTGATGAAAATGTTTCCTATCCATTTCCTAAACTCTCAGCAAGCAGCTTCCAGCTTATTTGAGAGCTTGAAAAATGGATGAAATTGGATAGCCGTTATGGATGACTCGTGTCAGGAACAGGAGCGCAGCCCGCACAGCGCTGCTGAATCATTATGACGTGCCGCTCTGGGACCGACCACAGAGACAGCACCAAGCCCTGTGATAAGCCCCGGCCTCATTCCTCTCACAGATCTCTGAAAGGGAGTCCTGGCCTTTTCAATGTGTCAAGTGCTTCACTAATGAAAGATCCCCCCCAGTCTCATGCCCCATATCCTCCTTCCTTAATAATTGATTATTATGGGCTGTGCCCCCCATATATAGAACATATTACGTATACCACTTCCATAATTAATGTGCATTATAGCATTATATTATAGAACCAGATTCTAAGCCCTCTTTTCCAACAACCTCACATTGGAGACGTTAAGTGAAATGAATCAAAAAATCATTTTCCGCTTTTCCCGTAGTCATTCATTTCATATTTCTGGCTGAATCCTAACTTTAACATCAGATAACTTCTGCCTGAAGAGACCCTGATGTGAAAACAGCTGACTATAATAAAGGCACAAATCCACAACAGATCGATACAACTTTTGTGCGATATTAACACCAGACCAACACACAGAGTGGATTCCTGTGTTTGACAGGGACAACTGGGACACACAAGTGAGTTGTGCACATGCTATTGATTTGTTCTCACGGTGACAAAATGCCCTGTAATGCCTTACCAAAGGTAACTGGACAAAGGAAACGTGTTTGTTGCTGCAGATTGGGCAAAATATTACAGGAACACTTAAGCTAATGGAGTACATTATTCCAACGGGGAAATCATCTGTTTCATTATACTCGTGTAGTTGAGGTAATTAAGATTCCGTTTATTAACTGGTAGGGATCACACAAAGAAAACAACTTTTGTTCAAAGTTGTAGCAACTTGAAGACTTTAATTGACTGTTTAACATAACTCACCACATTTCTGGTTTACACATGTGTGGAGATTAATGCATTGGTTTCACAACAATTCTTCCACCTGATCCAATTATGGGCATGTCAGTATTTTTTACAGCTCGTTGCAGAGCGATTCATTTCTCGGGTCTGTTTATAGCATTCTGTTAATATCAACAACATGGGAGAAGAGCTGAGGATTATATCTGCCAATTACCTTTTAGTCCATAGATTATAGACTATGCTGCAGGCTTACCTGTTTATTGATTTCTTGTCTAATATACTGAATGGATAAAATCCCACGACGAAACCTCTGGCTCACTTTCCACAGTGGAAATTTATTGGAGCTTTGACCAATACTTCTGTGATTACGGACCTACTTTGGGAGATATAAGTGAGGTTGAAAGAGGACGACTAGGGCCACAGGGTCTGTGCAATTACCTTCTTTGTGAGCACATCCCCAAGAATTTAAGCTATCATCTGTAAATCAAACCCATGTGTGAAGAAGTTGAATATCTGTCTGTTTTCAGCCTTGGACCCTCTACGGCCGAATGAGCTGGAGATTGACGCATCCTTTCCGCTATTCAGGAAAAGGCTCAAGGCGTTCTTCTTTAATACTGAAGTCCTGAATGCCTCCAACCTGACCTTTGTTACCCAAAGCTGCTTTCTTTATATAATACAGCTTTTTTATTACCTCTAGACATTGGGAGCAGCCCAGCACAGCCTTGTACTGTGCTTACTCTACCTGTACTATAGAATTACTGTGCATGCAGCCACCTTGGTCTCGAAATTAACATCTTTTTTTACAGTTTTCAGACCTGCCCTAATACAACAAATCTGATAAGATCTTTTAGAGAAAACCACTTCAACAACCAAATTTCACCTTGTGGGATAAATAAAGTTTATCTTAACTTAAACAGCCTCTCACTCTTTTACGTAATTTCCGCAACATTGCACTTCCAAGCCATCTCCACCCCATTCTCCCAGTTTATGATGTCTTAATCTCACCTGAACTGACAGGTGCGGGCCACTTAGTGAACTGCATGGTAACCGGCTGTTCACCTGAGCATCCCTGTCGAGGACCAGACTGGATAACCAAGTCCCAGTGGACATATGCGTTGAAGTGTTTCATATGCATGAAGTATCATTGTGATTCTGCCTGCATGCAGGCCAAGCTCGTGGGATATTCAGGGAAGGAACTGTCTGAAAGCACACTCCCACGATCACATAACTGGGTGAAGAGGCTCTTAATATGGCAGTAAGGCTCTGAAGAACAACAATGCTGTAAAACGTAAAGTGATCGCCCCCATAACTTTTTGAGAGTCTTACATACAAACCGATAAAAACATTTGCTGAGGGACTTGGAGCAGTACTCATTCCCCCACATGAATGGATGTGGTCTGGTCATTTCTTATAGAGACATACTAGATCAACTGAAAGGTAGAAAGGTATGTCTTGCATATTTGGTCCTTAACATATATATTATATATATATATATTATCATATTTGCACAAAAAACATCTGCATGTCCATATCTGCATGCACTTATGGGCTGTCACTGAAGTTATTGGCAACCTAGCATGATAATAATCTCCGCTTTCATAACATGCATTCGGAAGATAGAATCCTCCCAGTGGATAATAACAAGGCTCAGCTGTCCTCTGTACTTCTCAGTCCTGCAGGCTGCACTGGCCAGGCATAGGCGCTCAGTGCTCTGTCTATGGTCAGAGGTCACTTTCAGCTAGGCTTCTAATACCATGTAAGCCCCAGGTCTATGAGTGACCAGCAGATAGCAAGGCGAGCAACAGATTGGGAGCCAAGCTGAGTATAACTGGAACCCGCTGGATTGTGGAGCAAGGCAAAAATAGTTGCCAGACAGAAGGTCAGGAAGAGCAGGAAACAGGGAATTGGCAGGAATCAATAGCACAGCCAGACATGGTAAACAGAAGACCGGGTGGCATGGAGACACATAGAGCAAGCAAGGATCAGGAATAGTGCACCTAAACTCAAGATAAAAATACAGTGAAGCTGCAAAGCCAAGCAGCCATCTCCATGCTGTTTAAATGGGACCCAGCTAAGGTTTAATTACTGGGTGTGTCTCAATCTGGGCGTGAACTGACAGCATGTCTTCCTCATGGTCTGTTCAGTTAGCAAAAGAGCACAAATGTGGATTAGGTTGCCCTCTTGTGTCTGTGTGGACTTATAACAATAAGAAAATACATAAACACTGAACCTCAAAAAATCAGACTTCTCAAAGAACGTTATTTTACTGATTTGCTTTTATGCAGCGGGTTATTATGCTCAATGGTCAACCAAAGTGTTTATAGTAAATTTGTGAGATGTGTTTTCTATAATTTAAAATAAAGGCTAAGAGGTTGCTGTTACTATGCAGAGATGTACAGTAAAATGTCAATTTGGTGCCACACAGCATTGGATACCGAACCACGCTGGTGTGAGCATTCAGCTACAGAGAGACTCCCAGTTTGCTAAATAATTCCAATACTGCCATTTCCCTGTTCATCCTGTGAGATGCATTAAATGGCAAATTAATTAATGGGTAAATTATATTTTGGCATTCTGTTTACACATTTCCAGCTCAACTCAGACATGCTATAACTGAACCATGAAGGACATGAATATATTCATCTAAAACACTGGCCTTTGATAACCTGCCTCATCTTCTGCTGAATTCCAGAAAGCAGAGATTAGTGACCACTTTATTAGGTACTTCTCCTTATAACCATGTGGGATGCCCTTTACCTACAGACCAGCCTGAAATAGATGAAACAATACAGTGAAAACTTTCTGCATAAAGTTGAGTCCATGAAATTTTTGCACCTGTAGACTTTGTCACATTTGGTCATTCCCTTCTGACCTAGCTCACTAATAATGTTTGAATTGAATGTGTTCCCAATTGTCCCCAGCCAAAAAAGTACAGCGCTTTCTGGTTTGCCTCACCATTATCCATAAACTCTAGACCCTGTAGTACATAATCTCAGGAGGGTGGCTGTTTCTGAGAGGTTGTAACCAGCACATTTAAAATAAATTGGATCAAGCCTCTTCACTATTCACAAAGTACCCAAACCCCTCCACTTAGTTTATGCTCTTTATACACTGGGTCACAGTCACACTATTGGGAAGAGCATCCTGTTTGCATTAATGAGCAGGTGTACCCAATTAAGTGCCCACTGAGTGTAAGTTAAGAAACATTTCCATCTTATATACAAAGTTGCTGAAAGTGTATTTTATTTTGTATTATAATGTTCCATTTGGATAAGAAGCAGAAATAAAATGTAGCAAATACAAATACACTCTTTGGAAAAACTGCCAGACCATGCATTTTAACGTGAATTTTCTCACGGTGTCAAAAACATCCTGTGAACTGAGCAAAATCATATAGCCATATAATGTTATTCATATGTTGGCAGGAACTGTCATAAAGGTTATGTGCGCTAAATGTCCACAATCCATAGAAAAAAGTAGGCATTATTGGAGTTTGCAAGGTCACCAAAATGGCATGTTCACTGTTTATGGAGAAAAATGAGACAGAGAGAGACAGGACGGGCATGAGTGCCAGGTTGTGGTCATATCCCACCATAGATGGTCCTGGGTCTCTAGCGGTTTTCACCATGCTGTGAAATATGACTTCCTAGTAATACCTGACTTTAGCCTTTCAGTTTAAAATTTCAAAACCATTTGTTTGTATGATCAAATGAAGATCTGAGGACAGAGGACATTCGCAAGACTTGGTGGTTACTGGAGTAAACAAAGTCACCTACTATCACTATAACTTTCACACAACAAACCTTTAGGAGAATTACATTCAGAAGCAGCACTGATGGAAGATTATGGTCCCAACCTGTATAAAGGGATTCAGTTACTCAGTGATTCACATTTAGTTACTTGAACAGTAATGACAGTCTATTCTTTTACCCGATTAAAGGCCAAGCACAAGCATTGTTCATTTCTACTGATTCCCCCATCCAAAACCAGAGTTAGTCCAGAGGAGTCAAGACCAAGATTACAGGAAGTAGAATGGAAGACCACTACGGGTCACTGCGGCATACACCATGAACCATGCAAATTATGTCATTTCCATGGCAACCATTCCATCACCAACCATGAATTATGTGGGTTGTTATACAATCATTTAAAAAAAATGGCTGCATGTGACATTACATACAGCCCCGCCTTCCACCTCCTCACAGGAGATAACCCTTCCCAAAAAAAAAAAAAAAAAAAAGTCAACCGCTCCAGACTGTGCCTGAATTTTATCGGGTTTGTTTGCCTCCCTGTTTTCTGTATTCTCTCCAGATTTCCACAGCTAATGCGACCATCTGTTGCTGAGCAGCTAATACCTGACTGGGATTTCAATTTGTTTTCTGTCTAAATTTAATCTTAAAGTGACAGTGTCCTCCATTACTGCACCAAGGCTCCTACCAGCAGGTATGGTTCCAGGCTGAGTTGGGAAACGAGGTCCTCAAAATGACAGGACAACAAGCAGAGTACACATGGAGAAGAGCAGCTTTATTTAAAAAGATACTTTATAATTCGAGTGGCTGTCTTCACAGGGTCATCACAGGAGAGGCTAAACAGGAGAAATGAGACAGATCTAAGTTGGGACACAGCAACACCAACGCGTGCGTGTGTGCGTGAGCCTGATGGGAAGCATTAATGCTAATGTAGCTTCTTCATTTACTGCATTCATCTGACACCTTGAGCAGACAAACAACACAGACACACTAAACGATGTTAAAATGTCCAACAGCACTCAGGCACTAAAAAGATCACTACTTTGATGTTTATATATGGATTACATTAACCGTGATAGTATCAATTAATATTTTTTGGGGGAAAATAAAGGAAAAATGCTCTTTCAAAGGATATGTCAGACTCAGAAGGATACAAAGTCTCCTGTTGAGCCTCAAAAGCAGGCCGTAACTTGACATTAATATCTTAAACAAACAAAACATTAAATCACAGTTACAAGAAAGAAATGAGGTCTTTGAAAGAGTCACTGAAGAAGAATATGTGCAGACAAAAGGAGGCTGCAAAGGTACAACTTTTACAGCTAGTCCTCCGTTTTTGCATTTAATTAAGTGCTCATCCAGCTGAGTGTACAGCACCTCGACACCGGTGACACATTGCACAGGACACGCAAGGTGGGACAGAAGATTCTCCACCACAAAGGGGCACGATAATGACATAACACAGATCCTGTCTCTTGCTCACCTGTTTATCGTCTTTTCTGTGCCTTGGTCACATCACTAGCAGCCTCCTTTGGTCTGGCTGACCTGGCAAATTGCTGTCACACGTTAAGGCCATATCTACAATGCAGAGGCTCTAATAAACCCTGGTAAACAGTATGAACACAGCACTGACTAACAGACCTGCAGAATTAAACCTGCAGTTCCCCCCAGTACCTAACCATTCACTTCTTCCATTTATAAAAAGCATTTTAAAGGATTCCAGGTTTAACAATTATGAAATGTATATTTTTTTTTAACATAATCAGGGACTAATGAACACAAAGGATACAACAACGAGTGGTTTGTCTTGGAGCACTAATCCATTAGTGTCTCTGAGGGCCTTGGCAGCAGTCTTCTCACTTGGGAGCCCAATGAACGCCTGACCTTTCATCCGCCCCTCTCTCATCAGGACAATATCAAACCTGAAGGACAAGTGGGTTTATAGTTCACTGCAGACAGACAGACAAACAATGATGTTAAAGTTCCAGCGGAGAACTACGGCTGGCACACCAATTTCTAGGAGCTCAGATCTAAAATCTTGGGTTATTCATGGATATTTCCACTGAGGGTGCTGTACCAGAAGAGCACACCAAGGGTTTGAGGGTGCTGTTGCAGAAGGGTGCACCGGGGGTTTCGGGTTCCCTCAGTCAGAAAATCAAGCTTCACGTGATTTATTGCGCTATCATGGTGAGAAAACTGATTACCTATGAAAAATGCTAACATGGAAGTTCAACAGCTTCGTGAGAACATAACCCAGAAATATGAGCAAACTGCCTCCTCCCTCTCTCTAACTACTATGGATTCTGCTGGAGGACAGCACAGCACAAGTAGAGACTGATACCTGAGATGGACATTCACAAACAGACATACAGCTGTAAGGACTCACATGTTCCTCTCCGACTCTGAAGTCATGTCCACATATCTTCCATAAATATACCTCAAGTCCTGAATTGAACAGACAGTCACTTTATAATCTACTGTACAAGAAGCAAAAAATGATAAGGACAGCCAAAGCCTTCACATGAAGGCATCCCCAACCAAACATCATCACAGACACTGGGACATGAAGCAGAAGGCAGAGTGCAACTGCTGAGTCAAACAAGAACTTACTTTTTCCTCGACTTGCTTTGCTATATTCTTCACATACAACCTGCATGTTGGATCTCCAGGTTCGTAGCTTTTGAATACAGACATTCTTTTGATCTCTGTTTAAATGAAAGGAAACAGGTCCATTCATATAACCAGCACATCATATTCAGAAAGAAACATGAAGCATGTATATTAGTATGTAACATCTATCTAATTACAGATTCCTAAATACAAGAGTGAACCACCTGTAAATGAAGCAGTCATCTGAAGTACGTTTTTGGTAATACTTTTTCTTGAGCTTAATCCCCCCTTTTCTGGTGCGTTTACTGAAGAACCTAAACAAGCTGGGGATCTGGAAAGCTGCAGACTAAAACCACAGTCTATTACCATCTTTTGTAAGCCGCCCTTTCTCCAGCTCTCTCCTGGAGATGAACTCAGAGGGAATCTCCATGTCTTCATCACTGTCCTCCTCAACTTTCTCCACTGGAGCCACGGGGTAGATCTTCCCAAAGCCATCACCCGGCTTTTCCATTTCCACAGCGTCTACAAAAAAGAGAAAACCATGCCAAGATGGTCCCACAATGCAGAGAGATAATCAGCAGAACCACATTCTGCTCATCTTTTTAAAAGCACGCATTCCACATCCAGCAAATTCCAACCATCCAAGAACACAGTGACAAGACTGCAACATAAAATCAGACCTTGTTTTTAAAGGAACATCACCGTCAGCCTCCACATTAACTCTCAATTCACTACTGCCAGCAGGTAGGTAAAAAAACTCCACACTGAACTCACCCTGGGTCTCATTGACAAGCTCCGGCTGCGCTGTAGACGCTCTGTCCAGAAGTCCCGACACATCAGCAGAGATGTGGAACTCGATCTTCTTCTGGCTGCAGCCCTGGGACTGCTCGAAGACTTCAGAGGGTGGCAGGGAAGTAGTATGGCCACTGAAACAGCACCACGATTCATCTGAGCATGCAGAGAGACCCTGACTGAGGCAGCCCCACACCAGCTGAATCTCCCTTGACTTAGTTAGAAATGATATCCGAGGCGGTACCTGCCATCCACCAACTCATCAGTATCTGAGGCTCAGAGCCACTTTGGCTCATAGATGTTATACCACACAAACTTCGCCCGTTATGTGTGTTACTATCCAAGCGTTTTCTGACAATCCTCCCTCTTAAAGGTGCTATATACTGTAAATAAAATTGAACTGAACACTATCCATTATTTAAAATACCTGCACTTTGATTCCAAAAGTTCCTCAAAAGACTGGTGCTGGAAATCATCATTAAGGGCCCCATTATTATGGTCAGAACATTGTGATATTTTCAAGTGTCCAATCAAGTAATGGTGCAATGCCTGTCTGCCGGCTTCAGGCTCCAGCATGACAGCATTCGATGGAGGACCTTTACTACCTGGACACATCTGCTTTGGGCACGAACAGAAGGTCCTTCAGCCTGGGCTTCTTCCTCGTAGAGGAACGTTTCACCTTCAGGGGCCGTTTGCATTGCTGATTTACAATTCCCATGAGTCTAACCATCCTAAAGAGGAGGGGAAACAGCACATGCTGATAAAGTGTTAAATAAGTTTGAGAATGACACAGTTTAACGCGCTTCCAGTACTCCCAGGGCACCAAGTTAAAAATAACCAGTTAAACTGATGTCCTCACCTCTCTTTCTCATTCTCATCATCTGCACTCTCATATTCAGATTCCTCCTCACTGGAAAACTCCATTTCCTCCTCCGGCAGGGGGGGGTATTCAGGGGCAGGGGGCAGGGGCGGCATTGGTGGAGGCTGGACAGGAATGGCCTCATACCGGGGGGGGGGGGGGGCAAAAAAGCACCACTTTCAACCCCAAAACACGCCACCGAAAACACCCCCCACACAACCCCCCCCCA
>JAACJT020000001.1:12316055-12360130 GCA_009936485.2 Gymnarchus niloticus
GTGATATTGCTAATGTGAGCATTTAAGGACAGGTCTGGGTCAACTAAGACACCAAGATTTCTAACCAATATGCTTGGCTTAAGTGTGCATCCATTAAATTTAACATCAACCATTAAAGGAGATGTCTGCTACTTCAGAAGAAGTAAACCACTTCATTTTCCAGACTTTCAACAAAAACCATATAGCAGCGCCAAACCCAGTCAATATGTTTGAATTACAATAAAGCTGCCTATATTTTTCACGATACAGCACAAGCAGAAAAAGACCATTTCAATTTATTGTTTGGCATGCTAGCCTAAGGATGAATGAACAAAGCCTTCCATCTCATGCTAGTTAGACTTATTTAGTGTGTATGGCCTTGACCTACAGCCAGCTGACTTTCATACAAACATTAAGTCAGAGCCTTAATTGGCTTTGATAGCTGTTACCCTTCCCTTCCCTGCTTCAACTGGTCTTCATCTTCTGCAACATCTTCTGGCTTGATATTATATTTAAAGTAACAATAAATGTGGTCTGCACTGGAGATGGTTCCTTTCTGCTGTCAGACCCCATCAGAGCTTTGAAGCTAATGGCCCACACCAGGAGGCCAGAGTTTTAAGGGTTACCAAGTCAGACCATGTTTCTGTAGTAGGGCATATGAGGATCTGGCCTCTGGAGGTTTTCTACAGAAGGACATCTTCTGGCCTGCTGCACTGTTTCCGCTGTGCTACCAGCCAAAGCTAATAACTGCTCATCACTGATGAGAATGTGCTAAAAATGTCAGGGCTAACTTCTGATCTATGATTTATGGATTTAGCAGCAATTAGGTTGGCTTTCTTTGAATAGCCAGAAGTACTGACACCACTTTTCTTTACAGACACATTGATGTATCACTTAAATCTATTTCAGTTTTTGTTTTCCCCATTTAAATGGATTTTATGTTAGATATTTTTTAAGATTGCTTCCACAACCATATCTGTTTCAGCTTTGGAAATATTATTCATTTTGTTGCTGAATTTCTAGTATAGGATTGTGACTATATACTATACCGTGTATAATGTTAGTAATGTTACACAGTTGTGATTTAATGCATGTCGTACGTGTCAAGTTCGGACACCACTGACATGATGTCATAAAGTTAGGTTTTCCTGTTTATTCACTTATCAAGTACATTGGCCATGTTGTATCATCAGTATATAATGATACAGATGTCCATGCTGCATGTACCACCCATAAATCAACCATGCTATCTGCTTTAACTGCTTAACTAATAGCCGTCTTCTTCCCCGTACTCAACCTTTTACCTCCGCGCTTGGGTAGGCTAAGGCTGAGGAAGAGGACTTTGTTGAAGGATTTACTGGAGCAGACCCAGTTGGTCTGGAACCCACTGCTGCCTTGGAGACAGTGGACACACAGGACAGAGTCAACAGGGGACCTGATGTGTATGGCTTTAAGGAGTACGACCTGAAGGAGTACGATACGAGCGAATTTGATAATAAGCAATATGAACTGGGGCTGTACGATGAGCTGGGGACTAATGAGGCCAAACCCATCGTAACTTCATATGAGGATGAGTTTGGCCCAGGTGTTCCTGCTGAGACCGACATCATGGAAACAAAGGTAAGTGGCAATTGCTACTGTGGCCTGCGTGGTTTTTGGTGGACATGCCTCTCCTCCTGTTACATGAGTGGTCACTTGGTATGACGCATTGCATGCCTGGATGTGTATTTTTGCAAAACGTCCATTTATTTTATAATGGATACATATTTCTTTCTCTCCAACATTACTCACTGGGATGTACCAGAAATGCCAAAATCTGCATCTCGTTAGTAGTTCAGTCACATCCACTACCTGCATGTTTACTTTCAAATGGATCAATCTGATGTTCATCCATCCATCCATCCATACTGCTTATTCAGTACAGGGTCATGCTGGGCCTGGAGTCTGCCCTTGGAAGCACAGGGCACAAGACTCCCTGGAAGTGAAGCCAGTCGGTCACAGTAAAATGAGTGTAATGGTATAGATGTGCTCTCAAAACTTTAACATACATACTACTGAGAAATAAGGAGTATATGGTGTGGCAGGTTTTATAAACGGTGAGAATTGGACTTGATGGTGCTACACACAGGCAGTACAAGGAGACACACACTCTTACTGACACATTGTGATCAATAAGACACACATCACCCCCCCCCAGGACAAGGAGGTGTCTGATAAGCTGCTACTCTCATAAGGCTAACACTAATGAATGTCGTGCTGAAACCAGTGCAGTAACTCCCAGAGCTGTCTCTGTGCCTCAGAAAGAAGCTGGTTGTTTCGACGCTGGGCACAATCATTATGGCCTGTGAGGCTCTCAGCTCAGCGTGAGCACAGGTTTGAGTGCCAGGGTTCTTTATAACACTGTGGCTGTGGGCCCAGCAGCTGATTCCCTACAAGCTGTGTTGTAGCAGATGTTACTGCTGTTTGTCTCTATGGTTAATTGTGGGACGATCTGCTGACACACACACTACCTATATAACAGGTGAAGACCAGAATACATTTGTGAATTGAAACTGATTTGATTTCTCCTTTTTTGTGTGTATGCCTTGATGAAACCAATATTATTCATCCTCGGGACCATCTCGGTTTCCCAGGGATACCCTATCTAATGCCTAGGCCTGTTTTTATTGTGTGGGGAAAAGTCATATTAAAGACATGAGACCTGTTTTCATTCATTCACTCATTTTCCAAACCAGTCATGAGGCCTGAAGCTGGTTCTTTCTTATTTTTCCTAATTGCCCTATTAGCTTTTTTGCCTGTTTTGCCCGTTTTCAGATGATGGCAGGAGCTGTCATGACATTTTAAAGCTCACTCATCTACTTTTTACAGGTGAAAAATAATTTTGTATCAGCCGTAATTTAAGCAGAAAAAAACATCAGTTCTCTTTCTCTGTGTGTTTCTTTGGTTTCCTATTATTTTTTACACCCAAAAATAAACACAGCTTGCAAGGCCAAACAGAATAATGTATTTTACAAAGTGCTCTGCTTAAATGTACTCATGCTAGGCAGATGTTAATGGCCCCTGAACCCTGCAGCGTAAATGTGGGAGAGGCCACGGTAGTGACTGTGGCCGTGCTTCGTTGTGCAGGTCGGAGGCGGGGAGAGCCATTTCGGAGAGAAGGGCGAAAAGGGCGAACCGGCCGTCATTGAGCCTGTGAGTGGCGTGCCGAATTGAGGCACCGCCATGCAAACCGATACACTCCGTACGTTCACGCATGGAGCGTGCTGTAATGTGAAGTTTGTCGTTGTAAGCATATGAAGTATGCGCACCTCCATCTGCTTATACACGACGTCTGTTTCATGAAGCGTACACCCTTTCAGTGTATACATTGATTGGCTTTATGTTTTTCTTAGGGAATGCTCATCGAAGGCCCCCCTGGACCAGCCGGCCCTGTTGTAAGTCACATGACTTCAGTGCTGGAAGAATCCAGCCAGCATGCCAGAACATTATGTTTAAAACTAACAACGTCTTGCTTTTCCTCGGCCCCCTGCTTGGGAAGCGGAGGCGTGTCCATCTGGTCTCCTCTCTTTCTCAAGCAGAGTGGAGAGTAGGCTTACAGCCATTGTTTTGATTCAGTGGTCTTTCTTTAGGGTCTTCCAGGCCCCCCTGGTGTACAAGGTCCTCCTGGGACAGCTGGTGACCCTGGAGATAGGGTGAGGTCTTATTTATGTCCATCTCTGTGTCGACTGTGTTTGAACTCTCAGTATTGTAGACCCTTTTCCATCATATCCATCACTTAGTGCATTTAGAAGATCCCCAGTTGCAAATGGTCGATGCATGACCATCAGAAGATAAACTGATATACTGGGATGTCTGAGAAGGGGTAACATGAAGGTATGCATGTTGTGTAGTACTTCTTCAGGCAGGCATTTTTTGAGAGTTTGATGAGTCTGAAATCTCTCCACCTGGAACACAGTGTACAGCTGTGGAAGCCTGGAGGCCTCCTGGAAAGCAGCTCTGGCCAACTATGTTTGGTCCTCGATGGCACTGGAACCCGGTACTCTTTCTAGAATCATTCCCTGACATGGCAGCTCTCAAAGGGCCCTTGCACTTCAAGACGACTCCCACATCATTTCTGGGAATTAATTTAACCCTTCTGCATGAAGTGACTATGAAACAGAATGGTGGTGGACCAAAAGTTGGGTTGTTTTCTGGATGTGGCTGGCTTGGCTGTCTGCTTTGAGAGTCTCCTTGAGCTCTCTGAAGGACTCACAGGAGCTGATCAAACTGTCTGAGAGAACATCCAATACACGCAGCCATTTTATTTCAGTATTTTTTAAAAAAAGCTTTAACGTCTTGAAGTAGACCCTAATAAAACATCAATACTTGCTAATTGACTTTTGAAGATGTGAAGAAATGAGCAAGAAAATGAAGGTTGGAAAAAATATAAATCACATCAAGCATTTAAAAACAAATTTTTATTCATTTTTAGTTTAAATGATGTAATAATGCTTAGTGCACATATTT
The DNA here is from genome assembly GCA_009936485.2 of Gymnarchus niloticus. NCBI lineage: Eukaryota > Metazoa > Chordata > Actinopteri > Osteoglossiformes > Gymnarchidae > Gymnarchus > Gymnarchus niloticus. Next base: position 12,320,541 of record JAACJT020000001.1, read on the forward strand.
AATTTTGTTATTAAGACTTCAGTGTATGATTAGCACAGCTAGCATAGTAGTCAAAGACATGGATGTGTAAAGATAAAGTAATGGAATCACTTCCTGGGGTGCTGGGTTCTGCACTGGGAGGGCAGTGGGCAGTTCCTAACACCTAGGAAGGGTTAACTGTCAGGCAGGATCTTTCTGATATATACGTGGAGCGTCCTCAACCAGTTATAGGCATTGTGAAGGCTTCCTTACCTAGATGTGCAAGATTGAAGTGATGTATGCCCATAAACACCATGAATTATTAACTTTGTAATTATGTTCTTAATTGCATCTGAATTGGCGGAGTGCAGATGTACCACTGACATAACTGGGTCTGCAAATGAGAAATCAGGGAAAGTGGCAGTCGCCTGGATATCTGGGTCTGAAAATGAGAAATCACGGAGAGTGGCAGTCATCTAAATGGCTGGGTCTGTAGTTCACCTCTTGTGAAGGGTGATGTTGTTAGCACCTCTCACTGTGTTGCCCTCTTCACAGCCTGTCCATAACCAGGCTCCTGTCAGCTCTCTCAGTGCCACCTACTATCCTGTCCTGTCACCCTTTCAGGGTCCTCCTGGCCGTGCAGGGCTCCCAGGAGCTGACGGTGTCCCTGGACCTCCAGGAACCATGCTGATGCTTCCGGTAAGTGTGAGAAATTTTCGCCGAGCGCCTGGTTCTGTACAGCAGCCTTTACCAGTCAGCTTCAGACTCATTAGTACCTGTTAGCACCATTCAGCAGCTTTTATAATCAATAGATGAAGAAATATTACGACATGGACTGGGGAGGTGCTGATGCTTATCAAAATCTCATTTTTCTATTCCCTTATTATTTAAAATAAACATGTTAAAATAATAGAAATCTTTGTTCTCCTTAACACTATGAAATGGGCTTACTTTATGAACAGTGTGTGCACATGTGCGCCCTCTTGTGGCAAGAATGGCTGACAGTGTGCTTTCTCCTAAGCAGTGAAATAATGCGTGAAGCGATAGCAGACATTAGATCTGCACAGACTCGCTTAATGGCTGAGCCTCGGCCTTAACTGTTGCCGAGACTGCGCCTAGTCTGCCATTGTTCCCGGGATGTTTTAGCTGAGTTAAAGAGCAGCGGGCAGCTGCAGCGTAGGCCTTCTTCACACATAGCTATTGTCGTCGGCATGGTTGATAGTAACATGGGGGGTTGGAGAGTTACCGGCTGACAGCCTTGCCCCCCCGGCCTGCAGTTCCGCTTCGGAGGTGATGGCGAGAAGGGACCCGTGGTGTCTGCCCAGGAGGCCCAAGCCCAGGCCATCCTGTCACAAGCCAGGGTACGTAGAGCCACCCCAGTGGGGGAGGGGGCTGGGAAATGAAACAAAGGAAGAGTCTGTAGGTGTCATAAAAATGCTACAGGGGTCAATGGGTGACTTGGCATAGTGGAAAAAGGGTCAGAGGTCAGCAGAAACCTTGACAAGCACTGTGACCTGCCCTTGAAGATGACCTCCTAGCTGTCTGAGCAACTGTATATCACAGATGGCACATTCATGACCCTTGAAAAAGGACTTTAAATTATTTACGTATTTGAGAATATCAATCATGTGTTTGTCGCTAAAAAGAATCCTCTGGAAGCATATGATGTACAAACTGACAGACGTGATGCCGTGCTTCTGCTTTATCACTCACTATGGGTCTTGGATCTTCCCAGCTGGCCATGAGGGGTCCTCCCGGTCCGATGGGTCTGACTGGACGCTCCGGGCCCGTGGTGAGTCTCTCGTGCCCCGGCCCCGCTTCTCTCTTTCCTCACACGCGAGCCACCCACTTCAGTTCCAGCAGTAACTGCTCCCCTTCACTCTACACATATACATCCTTAGCATTTGTGGCTGTGGACTAACAGTGAAGTCCAGACATTCTCACCGACATCTTTTATTTACTTAAGGATCGCTGAACCACAAAGACTCGGTGACAATGTCCTACTGATATTTGAAGGAGAAGTGCGTTGCTGCTGCAGCAGGGTCACCATCCTGAGTACGGGTTTAAATCAGTGTCCTTCTCACAAAGGCTGCAATGCAGCTGTTACCAGCCATTGTATATCCAGGTGTGTTTCCATGCTTCTCCTCTGCATATTTTAAACATTCCTGGGTCTTTTCATGCCAGGATCATGAGGCACCATCTCCTGACCTCATCTGACTGTCAGCGTCCACTAAATGCAGTCTCAGAGTCACCATTCAGCAACCCCAATTCAAATCACATCCTCAGCAGATGGTGCTTGATAGCTTAGGTAGCCACGGAAACCTCTGCTTAGCAAGAATGTCCTGCTGGAAACATTCAGCCCCCACAGGTGTATCAACACCCAAAAAGACCGAGGACTGTAGCTGAATTAACCATGGGGGTAACAATGGCAGCCTCGCTGAATGAAAGAAGGTGTTGTTTCATTTCAGTTAGGCCATGCACTATAGCCGCCTCGGCAACAGTTCGATTGCTGTCTGGGAAAATATACTGCTCTACATATAATTTAAACTGCACTACATATCATTTGTACAGCTCTACATGTAATTTATACTGCTCTACATGTAATTTATACTGCTCTACATGTAATTTAAACTGCTCTACATATCATGTATACTGCTGTACATGTAATTTAAACTGCTCTACGTATAAACTGCTCTACATATCATTTAAACTGCTCTACATATCATTTATACTGCTCTACATGTAATTTAAACTGCTCTACGTATAAACTGCTCTACATATCATTTATACTGCTCTACATGTAATTTAAACTGCTCTACATATCATTTAAACTGCTCTACGTGTAATTTAAACTGCTCTACATATCATGTATACTGCTGTACATGTAATTTAAACTGCTCTACATGTAATTTAAACTGCTCTACACATCATTTATACTGCTCTACATGTAATTTATACTGCTCTACATGTAATTTAAACTGCTCTACATATCATGTATACTGCTCTACATGTAATTTAAACTGCTCTACATATCACTTAAATTGCTCTACATATCATTTAAACTGCTCTGCATATCTCTACATATAATTTAAAAGTTATAGCCATCACTGTGATTCTGTGGTGTAGTTTTTCCACTCATTTTTCAGTAAATATTTAGAGACCAGGGGTTCCACAGTTAAAAACAGCATATTTCATTTCTGTGTTTTGATAAATGAGAAATGACTCACATATACAGTAACACTACATTCTTTATGTTTTTACAATTTGTATATTCAGGGAGCTGAGGCAAATGTTGAATTTTCCTGATAGTGTGAAGTGGACACCATTTTCCATAGCATTGTTCACTTGAAAGGATTCTGCTGTAGAAGGATGACTTTATTAAAGTGCATCACCATTTCTTAAAGACTTCAATTTTTCTTCAGTTTTCCTGCCACTAAATACGGTAGTTTGTATGTCTGACTTCAGTTTAAAGGCTGTTTGTTTAATAAGACGTACACTGGTTTATGAATCGAAGAGCCAGATTTGACACTGAGCTTCCAGCGGGTAACGTGAAACGCTCCTTGTCTTTGTCACCGCAGGGCCTTGCGGGACCTCCTGGCCTTAAAGGTGACACTGGAGATCCTGGTCCACAGGTGAAAAATGAAAAAGCGTCGGTGGAGGGAACACAAACAGTGGGGCTGCGGGTGACAGCTCAGTTAGACTCAGGCCTAACAAAATGATGGCTTATATCTTTAGTGGCTCGTGACAGGATTCTGAGGAACAGTAACTCAGAAACGTAAGGGTAACCTTTAAGTAATGTGAAATAGTTTTTGGGTTCTACCAGTTAACAATGGATTTTAGAATAAATGAGAACATGAACTAAAAGCAGCTTTCATGAAATGGCATCTTAAGGTTGTTTGCCTGCTGTGTTTCTGACTCATTCTGCTGCTTGTTCAAGGGTCCAAGAGGAATCCAAGGTCCTGCAGGTCCAGTTGGAAAACCTGGTAAAAGGGTAAGTCTAACTGTGGTGCTGTGTGTGTGTGTGTGTGTGTGTGTGTGTGTGTGTGTGTGTGTGTGTGTGTGTGTGTCAGCTGCCACTCTGTGTTACAGTGATCCATAAGTACAAACCTTTCACCTGTGGCATATCAGAATTCCAGAAAACCATCTAGCAATGGCAAGAAGACTTGTAAGGAACAACGTTACTTATCATTACAAAAGTGATAGTTGAATTTCAGCAGGGAAACCATATAGTAGCAGTCAGGCTGCTGAAGTACAGAAGGCAGAAGCTGTTGTACGACGTCACCAGGGAACTGAATCTGACATACACTTGGATCCCCTTGGCAGGGACGAGCAGGAGCTGATGGAGCCAGAGGAATGCCTGGAGAGTCAGGGGCCAAGGTATGAGGAGTGCTCATCTAAACCATTTTACATACAGCATCTCATGTGAAAGACACAGGACACCTTTTTTTTTTACATAGTGTGGTCGAGGCACAGCCATTAGGTTCATTCAAGTCAGCACTTTTTGCAACTCATCTAACATTCATTAAACATTTTAACAAGCAAAATGACCTGTCGTTTGTTGCACTTCCGATATTCTTGTATAAAGCAGCTGTCCGTGTCTGAGTGGTCGTCATAAACATTGCTTGCTTCATTAATCGAAAACGTGCAGTAAAAATGGAGGATGTATTCTGGTGATTGTGGAGTGACTGCAGCTGTGCACTTTTCAGGGGGACAGGGGCTTCGATGGACTTCCCGGTCTTCCTGGGGAAAAGGGTCACAGGGTAAGCTTTGATAACATTATCAACTCTGAAAAACCTTCCTTGCAGATGCTGGACGACCTTCGTTTTGGAGGGAAGCCACATTGCACTATTCACAATCAAAGGTGGCATCCCCTACTGGCATTAATTAGGCAGAAACACGGTTTCTTCAGCAGAACAATACACCAGTAGCCCCTCCTACCCATGAATGCTGTGCTGTCTCCGACACACTGGGTTTGATCTGAAAAGCTCCTATGATCAGTCAGAGGGGAACTGAAGATACAGTATGTACCATAATTAAAATGACAAAACCTGCAATCAGAAAGCATTCCGATGTGTACTCCGGGGCCCTTTGGGAATATATATATATATCTTTCTTCCTTCCTTCCTTCCTTCCTTTTTTTTTCTGGTTCCCTGTGGAACATGATGCCATCCTTTGGGAAAATGTTAAGTAATTAATGTTTATAGTCTGTTTAAAACTGACACTTTTACCTGCCCTACATGAAGGCTTCGCATTCATTGACCTTATCACAGGTTGGTGAGACCTTTGCCAAGACTCAGTCGTGTTTTAAAGACTGACTCCTTCTTCAAATAAAGGAGTATGTGTACTAAGTCCTTGTGAGAAGTCACAGGGGTCATTCTGAAGGTACAGCACTGTCACTTGGCCTCACACGCTACCTCAGGACATGGCTTTTTGTAAGGGAGAATTCTGAATACAGGAAGAACAGGACCCCTTTAAAACTGCCTGTGTTTTATTCATTTCTGTTGTAAAAATGTGTGATGTTTTATGCAACAAATGGTGTTTCCGATAAGTACAGCTAGGTGTGTGTTCTGAGTGTCTGAGTGTGTAACTGAGAGTTAAGAGTCCAGAAGAGCTGATGGTGTCCAGATGAGACTATTTAAACCAAAAAGTGGCTGCCAGCCATGTGTTAAATTGGTTGACTCCCATTATATTTTGTTAGGAGGATGAGCAGCAGGAAGCACGGATAGGCTCCAGTCTCCCGCAAGGAGACTGCTTGTGTCGTTTCCGCTCAATCTTACTTCATTTTTAAAGCGCTATTTTGGATGTCCTGTACCGTCAGACCTCCTGCCCTCACCCAGGGGGAGCAGTGGTTAAAGGATGCTTTTTCCTGTCTATAAAAGGAACATGGGTTATTTGTAGGCCATTTTGTCACTAACACAAGGCAGCCATGACTCCACTCTATAAGTTGTCAGGTCCAACTTTATCGTTGTGAAGCACATCCAGCCTGCATGCCAGTGGCTGCGTTTGTGTGTGAGTATCACCATGTCGTCTCCCTTTCCACTTCTACTGTCTGCCTTTATGCCTCTCTCTCCTCGGTGATCTTCAAGTGAAGACCCGGAAGAGACCTCATTCAAGGCTAAATTACATGCTTTTGCTGCTGCCTTAGATGTATGGGTTTCCAGATCACAAGGAGATATTTCCAGGCACTATGCTGAGGTCCTAATCCTGGCTGGGTAATTACAGGAACCTGGAGCCGGCCAGTAGGCGGCCTGGGCCTACAAACAGTGATTACCAACAACAGCAGAGACAATGAAGGCCATCCATTAGCCACAATAAGTAACATATTGACCTGTTGTTCTTCCTGCCTCCTTCTCACTGTTGGCCTCTGCCTGACAGGGTGAACTGGGTGTGCAGGGTCCCCCGGGACCCTCTGGAGAGGATGGACAAAGGGTGAGCACATCTCCACTTCAAGGTGTATCATTCCTCAAGTTCCCCCCATCTCTGACTGAGTATGACTCCTGTGTGTGCAGGGAGAAGATGGAGAGATCGGCCCAAGAGGTCCAGCGGGAGAGAGCGTAAGAACCATTGCTACACACCTTCTCTGTATCACTCAAACATCTCACAGTTTTTTTGTGTTGTGGAGCACATAGAGCATCTGTGAGCTTTTGGTCTTCATTCTTTAGTTTGATTATTAGTGGTCGACAAATGTCATGAAATATGACAAACCTAAATGAAACGATATGTGTGCAGCATGGCTGCACTGATCCTAATCAAACACTAGATGGCATAACTTAGCAAGCGGGCCTCACATAAAATGAGCCTCCTATTTTACATACACTGTTTCCTGATTACATAATACATCAGTTTTCTTCTCCACTCAGGGCCCAAGAGGACTGCTTGGTCCAAGAGGACCTCCCGGTCCTCCTGGACAGCCAGTATGTACCTATTTCATTTATATATGTTGCCTGTTACATGTGACCTTAACCTCTTTAAGAAATGTACATATGCAAATGTCCTATTAGCTGGCCTTAAGTCAGTCTTGATAATGTTACAGAGGTACACAGGATTTTCCACTGTTTGATTCCTTGTGTATAAGTGCCTGGGTTTTTCACTTCAGAAACATGTTCAGACCACAACCTCTACCCTGAGGGCTTTCCTCTCCTTCTCCCTCTTCTGTTTGATTTTCGCAGGGCGTGGCTGGGGTGGACGGTCCTCTTGGTCCCAAAGGGAATATGGTACGCTCTTCTTTAGCTTTAATGATCATCAAATTGCTCTGCCTGAACATTCAGCAAGTGACTGTGTGTGGTTTGTCAAATGGCCCTAATATCTCCTTTTAAAACTATACTTTGAAATTAAGTTTGGATATTTTAATTTAGGCTCACTGACATACGGTGTTAATTTACAGTGTCATCCCCCTGTGACCAGGTCAGACTGCACTTGGTGACTGTCTGACTGGAAACTGTGGCTGCTCAGTTAATGAAGCTTTAAATAATCTCTGGCCGACGTCTGAGTTTCACCTCTGTTGTGCTGCTGCTGCATCAGTTGTTTGAGTAATCGAAAGAGACAGCATGGCCGGTGTGGGCATTAAGAACCACAAGCACATGATCCTAACTCAGAATCACACACAGTAGCTCTACACGGAGCCTGAAAGATTAACCCTAAGTGGCGGTTGGTCTCATGCCAGCTGGGGGATTCAAAAACATTCCTTTCTGCTTTGGCAAGTCCTTACAAATGTTTTGCACTGAGGTAGCAGTGATTTATTAAGGATTTATTAAGCTGAAAGTCTTGTGGCATAAGTGTGAGAGATGTATCACTTGTTACTGCTCACACAGTTTGTTCATGGTGGATCTGCCCTTGTCTAAGTGGCCCCCTTGGAGGGTGTCCCCTACTGCCCGCTGCTGAGGGCCACACGCTGGTGACCCAAACTGTTGATTCCTTTCTCCTGCAGGGTCCTCAAGGTGAGCCAGGTCCCCCTGGTCAGCAGGGCATCCCTGGCACTCAGGTGAGCAGCAGACATGCTGAGCGCATCTACGAACCCGCTTTTCATTCTCGGCCCCCCACCACTTCCGCTCTTGCCGTTAAACTGATGATTATCTGCTTTGCGTTTGATTCAAACACCCTGAGCTGCTGCCGCTGTGTCATAAAGGGCATGCCGTGAGGCCCCGCATGTTTCACACAGAGGTGGGGGCTTTAGCCCCTCAGATTCCTCCTGTACAACCTGGCTGCTGGATCAGGTTTCCATCACATGCTGCGGGTCACGAGAGCCACTCCAGGGTCACCTGGTTCCAGCCACAGCACTGGGAGTCTCCCCTCCCGGATCTTCTCCTTAGCTTATGTGGCTCAGTTCCATCTCTCTCCTTCTCTGTCATACAGGGACTTCCTGGACCACAGGGTCCCATCGGACCACCGGGTGAAAAAGTAAGTTCCCAGCATTCTGGAGTCTGCCAACACAGATTCTCTGTTTTGAAACCAGTATGTTATCTTTGCCATCTTCCATTACTGTGTTCTGCTGTGTCATTACTTTAGTCCCAGAGAAACCGAGAAGCGACCTCTTTGGACAGCTTTAGTAAAATTACACAGAGCAGCATTGTCATCTTCAGCTAGCTCTGACTATCAGGATAATCAAGCTAATTTCTGCCCCCACCAGCACCCCCACACAGATCATTTATTAGGTCCTGCTGGACAAGCCATAGCGAAGCGTGAAAGGCAAGGCGTGGGTCTTTATGGGGCTCAGGGACAAAGATCAATGTGCCAGCATTTCCCTGTTTGCCAATTTAAGGAAACATGAACACTAACTATATACATGGACGTGGAGTGGGGCAGAGGCACGTGATCCACACGTTCGGACGATGTGTGGTGCGTGGGAGCAGCTGGAAGTGTAGCTAATGATCATCAAGTCCATCTGTCCTTTATTTGCTCATAAACACAGAAAAGCTGTGGCCAAAGTTAGATTCCATAAAACAATTAGCAGCCTGGGGCGCTCCATTGTGTAAAGACAAATAACAAGGGCAGATTGGAAAACCATCGGGCCTAAAGTGAAGGTTCCAGTTAGCCATTTTCAGACAGGATCCAGAGAGATCCACGGTGTTATAAAAGATGAGATGAGATGCTCATCAGAAGGGTTAACAAGTGCTCTCCTTCCCCCTGTAGACGGCACGGCTTCCCTATGCCCCACTTCCTGGTGCACACTCTGTCCCTCTTGTTAAACGTGTCTGTGTTTTTTCTATTTGCTGCATCTCCCTCTCCTGTCCCAGGGACCCCAGGGCCGGTCCGGTTTGCCTGGCCTGCCTGGTTCTGACGGACCTCCTGTAAGTCTCCATTCTGACATAGCTTGTGGCGGTCCTGTGTCATTCAGGGCTTTTTAGAAACACCCAGACATGGTCAGTCTGCACCCACAGGAAACAATCGCTGATCTCTGAAGATATTTTCAGTACATATCATAAAGTGTCGGTCATGTGTCACTGTTGGTCATATGGTTCATCTTTGTCATCCTGTACGTTTTTACATACTGATCACAATACTTCTCATATGACCTAAATTTGAACACGCACATTGAACAAGATAGCAGCATTTTTAATGGCCTTTCTGTATAATGTGTTTATTGTAATCAATTAAATGTTGTTTAATGAAACCGGACTTTAACAGGGTCATCCTGGAAAGGAAGGCCCACCTGGAGAGAAAGGGGCTCTGGTAAGAGAAGCAACATTAACCATAAGAACAAGATTAACTGTCTGAGAAATACACAGATGAACAATAACAGGTTAACATTAACTGGTGCTCAGTAAAATTGCAGGTCGTAAAGTGTGTAAATATCTTTTGTCTGTTTTTTTTTTCTTTCCAGGGACAACCTGGCCCCCAGGGCCCCATTGGGTACCCTGGGACCCGTGGCGTGAAGGTTCAGTTTCCCATCCCCTCTGCTGCCTCTGCCATGTGCTTCAAACTCGTGTCACATCATTCTGTCATAATGTGCTCTTTTTATGCAGGGAGCTGATGGAGTTCGAGGAATCAAGGGCAGCAAAGGCGAGAAGGTGAATATTAAACATTCTTAACAATCGTTACCTTTTTTTAGCTGTGTCCATGCATTGGTTTTTCCTGCGACCGGTGCAGTCTGAAATGTTGCCGTCTGTGTAGCCTGATGACCTGATCTCCAGTCAGATTTATTGTAGTTTATTTCATGCTACAAACTGGAAAAAAAAAAAAAAACTGATATTGTGTGTGTGTTAGATAGTATAAAAATGTCATGTTGGTTTCAGGGTGAAGACGGCTTTCCTGGTTTTAAGGGTGACATGGGCCTTAAAGGTGACAGGGTGGGTTTTTACTTTCCGTCAGTACAATAACTCAGTGTCCATATGAATTTTTTCAGTGTTGTCTGTAATAAACTGACACAGGGACTGCACTTAATTTCGTTGTACTCGTTACAATGACAATAAAGATATTCTGATTCTGATTCTAGAAGTGTCACTGCATCCTAACCAACTCCGCTTGTACAGGGTGAACTTGGCATAGTCGGTCCCCGGGGCGAGGATGGACCCGAAGGCCCGAAAGGACGAGCGGGCCCCAACGGAGAAATGGGCTCTATTGGTTCAGCTGGAGAGAAGGTAGGCTGATGTGATCCTCAGCTAGCTTATTCATCAGTACAGGAAATGACATCTTAACAGCTCTGTCTAGCAGGAACATTTTTGTGTCACTTAGGGAAAACTAGGAGTTCCGGGATTACCAGGATTCCCTGGAAGACAAGGGCCAAAGGTAAGAGATTGAAATATTATCCAAAACTGAAAACTAAAAGATGGACACAACAATCATGTGAACCTTTGAATAAACCACTTTGTCAGAAACTGCTGTAGACATTAATGCCACAGAGCAACGATTGGCTGATATTCTGACAATGCCAATCACATTGTCTGCTGGCTGTCTGTCAGAAGTTTGCTGGGACATCTACATAAGAACGTTTGTGCTGTGAGCAGTCACCTGCATCAGTCTCTGCTCTGATTGTCATTGATTTGGGAATTGTGACTCCATATGTAATTTTTATAATGACGACCTTCATCTGTCTCAAATTACATTTGATCATTTCCGACTCCCTCTTTGAAATCCCTCAAATTGTAGGGGTCAACCGGTTTCCCTGGATTTCCAGGAGCCAATGGAGAGAAAGGAGCCAGGGTAAGAGAGACGTCAATATCTACAGAAGTAAACATTTATATTGCAGCGGTTGTACCAAGAATCGGTTGTGTTGTACGGTGTTTGTGTTCTGTATTCTTGGAATGACGACTACTTACAGCAGTCCAAAATGATGGTCTTTGATGAGTCTAAAATGTAACCCGTAATGGTGGGTTGGTGCTGTCTTGACATGTCTCGTTGGAAGTGTGGTGTGCTTACTAGCAGATCTTTACCTTTAAAAGGATATTTAAACCATGCTTCATTGCCTCGGAGATTAATAGTGCTTAAGGGAGTCCTGCATATTCAGTTTAATCATATTAAAAGATGGCTAAAGAATGTAATATGGTTACATTTTGGGATGCCTCCTGTCGCATCATTTTCCATTGTCACTCAAAGATGGCGCTGTGGTCAGTTTTTTTTCATGTACACCACAAATCTCCTGAGACCAAGGATTACTTGACACGAAAGCCACTGAGTTTGTTTTAGAGCCGACCACAGCAATAAAAGCAGCAGGATTTATGCTGTGTAAGATGACATCCAGTTGGTCTGTGCAGTGCAGAATGATCTTTCCTGAAAGGTTAACCGCACATTATTTTACACACAGTTCTTTTAATGGAAAGTTGATTGATTCTGCTAACATTTTATTTTTCTTTGAAAGGGTGTAGCAGGCAAACCTGGTCCCAGTGGACAAAGAGGTCCAACGGTACTGTGCTATTTACAATAGTTGCCTCATTTTCTGTAGCCTGTGATTTCACAATTTCTATGGATGGAAGCTAATTGAAAGAATTAAAGTTCAGTCTCAGTTCTTATGTAACCACACTTACGTTATTAGAATTGAACCCTTATGTTGATAACCTTAGCCACTGTGCCACCTGCTGCCTGTGATCTCTCAGCATTCCCCTAGCAGTTCCTTATGCATTACCTAGCTGTGTTTTTTCAGCCAGGACTGCAGGGTGGTGATCCGTGCCCCTCTTTTTTTTTGCGCTCCTAGGGTCCACGTGGTGCTCGGGGTGCCCGAGGTCCAACCGGAAAACCCGGCCCTAAGGTACCAGACATCGTCACCTGGTGGTCGGATCCTACGTGCTCCAAGTTTCTGAAATGTCACTGCCCATCTCACTTGTGTTTTCTGTTTTCATGCAGGGCACTGCAGGCAGCGACGGTCCTCCTGGCCCTCCTGGTGAAAGAGTAAGTCCAGCCACTAGGGGGCGGGCTTGAACACACCCACACAGTGGGGAATTGCTCAACCGGAGGCTCCTGAAATCAGACTGGCACTGTGAGACATGCAGGCGTTTGATTACCTGCTGTAACACCAACAATACAATCATCTCTCGTGGCTTTGAATGCCAGCCCATGTCAGCTGTTTGCTGTGCTCCCAATCATGCATTTATGTCGTGATTTAATGGAGAGAATTGACTAAAAATGCTGTAGGCTCTGTGAGCATATCTAGGCCACATCAGCTTGAGCAAATTTTGCATATGTTAGGTTTGGTCTGTTGGTCAATAATTTAGCAGAGATTACATTTTTATCATTGGCCACATCTTCCAACTAAGGGTCCATAATTTCCATTAGCGAAGCCTGACATGTATGGCGTGATGCAATCTGGGAACACAGATACCATATAATCCTGAGGTCAGCACATTTCAGTGCTACACAAGACTGCTTGAAGTCCAGATGGATGTTTGGGTAAAGATGTGGCTGGGATCACCAAACTCTGAAGAGGTGCAGAATACATTTGGGGGTCATAATTAGTTTAGAGACAAATTAATCATCACTCTTATTATGCTTAATGAAATTCCCATTCCTGTCACTGCGGTCAGTGTGTGAAACTAATGAGGTAAAACTGGAATTTCCGTCTCTGGTCTGAAATCTGTTTTATTCAAGTTTGTTTGCTATTTATTCTTTCCATGTTTTATGGTTTGTAAATAGCAAACAAACTTGAATAAAACAGATTTCAGACCAGAGATGGAAACATCCAGTTTAATTGTACAGTGCGTTTATGGTTTACTTTATAATACCTCCAATACTAATTTATAAAGACAGTTTTTGCCTATTGTTAAAAAAAGAACAAAACAAACACAGGAATTAGTGACGTCCTTCTGCATTCATTCACTGGATTACATGAAATCTGCCTGAAATTTTATTTCTGGACAGTTTTATTTGTTCTGTCAATTTAAATGTGTTTCATAAAAGCCTGGCTTATGGCTGAGTGCAAGGCTTCTTTGCATAATTATTCTGTGTGAAAGTTCTAATCAATTTAAAGTCTGCTCTAGCCAAAGTTTAGATTTATTAATAACAGAAGAACAAGCCCAGAAACTGGTGTTCCTCTGTATTCATGGTGGTCTTGTCCCACCTATAGGAATATGTGTAGTAACAGTTGACTGGGCTCAGTCTGACCTTTTTCACCACAGGTCATGCAGGTGTGAGAGGGCTTAGTGTTCTGACTCTTTGTGACATGTTTCAGGGACCTCAAGGACCACAAGGCCCAGTGGGGTTCCCAGGGCCAAAGGGGCCCCCAGTAAGTTTTTTTTCTCAAACAACTGCTAAATACTGTTGTATTAATTTATTGTATTGTTCCTAAATATATAAATGCCACTGTAAAATGCTTTTATTTTTAGAAACTGCTATGAATTTTTAAATGCAACGTTAATGTCGGATTGGGTCGACCTTAGGTATAGAATTACCTCCTGATTTCTGTGAATGCCAGGTTTTTGATGAGATGCTGTGTGTGATTTGGCACACACTGACACACACACAGACACTGGGTGTGATTTGGGGTCTCACTCATGATCACAGGGACCACCTGGAAAGGACGGCTTGCCAGGTCATCCGGGGCAGCGAGGAGAGACTGTGAGTATCCTCGCCCTCTGCTCAAGGCTGATCCCGGTCTGGGCCTGTCTGGCAGGGCCAGCTGGGTGGGAGACCATGAGTGGCGTTGTCACTACTAGGACCCCCGCAGACGGACTGGCAAAAGCAGCCATCAGCCCTGCAGATGGCCCTTCATTTCAGTACTTTTAGGGGACTGCAGGTTCATCTCACTTTAATTCCTGACTTCATCTCCACTCCAGTGAGCAGCAACATGCCCAGCGGCAAACTAACAGGTTCCTTTAGCCCCAACTGGGGGGTGGGATTTGTTGTGGCTAAAGGAACCTGCTAGTTTGCCGCTGTGTTGTTGTTGATAACTCTGATCTTGCTAGGAGACGGACAAACACATGTGCCTGAGCCAACCTGTATTCTCAACTTCAGGGTGCTTCTGTCCAGACATGCCTGATGGGACAGGTAGACAACAGTGGTACAAGATGCCCCCTGCTGTCAACACGCAGTAGAATGACGTGAAATGGATTCATTCACAAACTGCTTAAGGATTTTGGTTACATTTTGTGGATGCAGCCATTATAACTGTGCATCTAAGGTGAAATTCTAAAGAAAACTGGGTAGTGTAGTACAATATTTAACTCTTTTTTAGAAAACGGTTACCTATTAATAACATTAGCCATACAAAACTCAGATTGTTATACCCCACATCATAATCACATTACAGTAATGAGTTCCAGGGTAATAAGTGGCTGACTGCAGGGGAACGTACCCCTGCAGAGAAATGGCAGACAGCTTTGTCTGTATTTGAACGGCACAGCCTCCTGGTGTGACGTCATGACTCTTCTCATGTTCACATATACAGCGTGAGCCTTCATTTCAAGGCCAGTCTTCACTGTGCTGAACACAGTGTACGATGCAGCTGAGGCTGCTGTCAGAAATGCTCGCTGTAGGGACCCTTGTCACTATGGCCTCCTTTGGTGGCTCCATGAGATGTTTACGTGAAGAACACAGTCAAGTTGAATGTTTCTAAGTCCAGAGACATCTCAGTGTTTCCAGGACTATGCCGGAGTCTTAAATGACCTCTTGGGTTCAGAGTGAATTTGAGTAGCTGTTCTCCAACTAGGGGGCACTGAGTGGTCCTCTGTGAGCGAGTTAGGTGCTGGCATGGGGGTGGGGGGGGTGTAATTTAAAGAATTCTTATCTGCAAATGAGGGGCCAGACAGAAAAAGTCTGGAATCCGCTGAATTACAGTAATGTTATGTTTTCCAGCAGGAAGATGTTACTGGTCTAAATTGGGCGGAAACGCTGGATCATTTTCAGTCTGTTTGAAAAAGTAATGCAATAAAAAAGGATTAAAATGCAAGATATCGTCGAGTCTCGGGAGGAATAACTGAATCTTTAGGGTGATCAGGAGAAAAGGCAGCTATAGTAAGTTTATAGTTTGCATCTCATTTCAGATGTTCTTGGAGATAGTCGGAGTGGAGGTTTGGTGAGATGTGTGTAAGGGCTTCTGACAACCTTCCGTAAATCCATCCAGCCTACTCTGGGACTTCAAAGATTAATTCTCAGTAGAAAAATCTCCAAACTGCATTGGACCCATTGTTTTGTTGTGATTTATCCAGGATAAGTGGCAAAGCCCACCTCAGCATGTCCACATGGGCATGCTGCTGTCTGCTCATGTCCATAACGTCCATTCTCCGGTTTAAATGCAAGCTGAATTGTGGCAGTGGAGCTCTCTGACTTCTAACCTTGACGAGGCAGCTGAAACTGCTTGAAAAATGGCATAGAATTCTGGGAAGGTTCCAAATCTGCCACGCTAACACCTCATTTGCCTCCAACCCTTGCAGTACGTCGGAATGCCACTTGGTGGAGCTGTATTTTTGACAAAGACTAAAATCAATGGATGCATTTCCATTAAAGCAGCTCCTTTTCAATGTATAGAAAGTCTGTATGACTGTACACACGGATGTTTTCTTAGTGCTGCCCTCTCTCTTTTTTCACTTCTCTAATCTTTATGTCACAACCAAGGCTTGCACTCTCAGTTGACGGATGACATTTGGCTTGCCATTCAATACTTTTTCCAACCACTAGGTGGTATGGTTAGAGTGACTCAATCCCTAGGGCCAGGGGAGGGCTACTATTTTTCCTGGGGGGGCCACATAAGAGATCCAGATTGTTGATTGGGGTCAAACAAATTCAGCCATCCCATAACTCTTCCTGTTTGTATATTTAACATAACTATATATACATTTTTCGTCAACTTACTTGGTGGGAAGAATCAAGTCACTGATGAGTTTGACCAAGTGCAGAAAAGTCATGTCTATTTCCTGATGTTCCTATGCATAACACAACTGAAAGATGATCATCATTGGGAGAGGCAGCAACACAAGTGTTTAATTTAAAAATAAAAAAATACATTTTTTTAGAAAATTGACCTAGATTTTTTTGCTTGATTCTTCAGCAATATATTTCTCTGTTATCATTATTATCATTATTATTATCACCATCATTCCTATATATATATATACTGTGCAACAGTCTTGAGCCACCCCATCATTTCTTTATATTTTGTTATGAAAATGGGACAATAGGTACAGTGATTTATTGCACCATCATCTGATCATCTGTAATCATCTGCACCTGTTTCTTCACTGGTTCCTGCCTTAAGTTAGATGGCTTTGTTATGCTTGAATGATTCATACGTAGGTCACTGTGTGGCTTAACAAACAAGGAACATTCCTCTGAAACTGTTCAGGTACAGAGACTGGACTGAAAATGAAAGTCCTTCAGGAAGCCTGGAGAACTATTCTTCAAGACTACATGAAAAAATACAAGAAAGTCTGGTTCTTTGGAAGCATATGAAGAAATGAGGGGTGGTTCAAGACTTTTGCACAGTACTGTATAAAGATAAATATTTCAGATTCCAAACCACCACAAGAGCCAGATAATGCCCAGGTCTGCCCTAGACAATAAAGCATTCCTAAGAGTGGGATATTTCATATAGTTTAAGTATTAAACCAACCTCACTGACACAGAGTGTATTAATGTTTTCATGAAATCGGTTCTGTCAGATAATAATGCTCATTCTATTTGTGTATTTAAATTGTAACAACATTAATCTGCTGTGTTTATGTCTCAGGGATTCCAAGGAAAGACTGGTCCACCTGGTCCAGGGGGCGTTGTGGGCCCTCAGGTGTGTAACATGTTCTTCCCAATGCTCTGCCATTCTTCAGCATTATGTCAAAGTCCACCCATCCACCGTCCAGCTGCTAATCCATTACAGGGTCACTGGGGGTGTGAGCCTGGAGTCTGTCCCACACAGTACTGGGCAGGGACCACCCTGGAGAGGACCCCAGTCCATCACGGGTCACACACACACACACACACACACACACACACACACACACACCTA
Source organism: Gymnarchus niloticus (assembly GCA_009936485.2). NCBI lineage: Eukaryota > Metazoa > Chordata > Actinopteri > Osteoglossiformes > Gymnarchidae > Gymnarchus > Gymnarchus niloticus. The sequence goes on from JAACJT020000001.1 coordinate 12,337,861, forward strand.
ATGTAGAGGCATCAGATATCCTGCATGACTTTGGACTGCAGAGGGAAACCCAGGCAACAAGGGGAAGACATGCAGACTCCACAAATACACAGAATGGAGGTGGGGTTTGAACCCATAACTAACAAGGGGGGTGTCCAGCATGCTGCCCACTGTCATTGTTTCATATTCTGAAAGATATACATCTCACCTCCACCCAGGCCACCTCCGTCACACCTCTATTCACTAGTGCATGAGACAGCCTGATGTCAAACTGATGCCTGTTTCCTTGGTGACCTGGCAGGGTCCCACTGGAGAAACTGGCCCCATTGGAGAGCGGGGTCATCCCGGACCCCCAGGTCCACCAGGTGAGCAGGGGCTTCCTGGTGCTGCAGGAAAAGAAGGAGCCAAGGTGAAACCCACCGCCTGTCACAAATTCCCCATAGCTGAACTTTCACCATCATCATTTGGCTAAATGCAGTGCAAGGCACCGGGGTATGCAGAGCAATTCATCAAGTTGGCCAGGTGTGGGCGTCAAAGAGCAGAGGTCATGAGTAGATGCTATACATGACCAACTGTAGTGAGCTTCTCTACTCAGCCCATTATGTTCCTGGGCAGAGAGCGACTGGTCTCTGATCAGCAGCCAGGCCACTATGGGGCTCTGCCTCCCTCATCTGTATGCATGTGCCATGCTGCCCCTGGTGGTCAAGCCATGTACCTCCGAAGCAGCATGATCCTTTTCTGTTTGGCTGCTTTTCGCTGGCTCATCTGCCATTCCAAACACAAGCCAAAACACACGCGGATGCCGTGGAGCGATTTTAATTACAGTGCCACATGCTCTGTGCCAGTACATCTCCAATGCAGCAGGCTTACAAGCTAACTGTAGACTTAGCTCTAAGGTCACTGTGCTTATTATGACTTTTATTACATTTAAGTTGAGTAGTTGGCAGCCCTGCTTGAAGATTGTTTTTCTCATAGATTAAGTGATAATGGTCATAGTATTGATCAAGCAGAAATGGCAGTAGTGCAACAATAAAACATAATGAACATAATGAAACCAGTTCGTCATGAGGTAAAACAAAATGAAAAAGCAGATTTTAGTTAAAGTCCTGTGGTGAAGGTAAGGAAGTACAGTGAGGGGACTTTTATGAGAAAGTACACTTCCCCTCATTGTCATCATTATTTCATGAACTGAGGTGTGCAACAGCTACATCCTTGAAGGAACGTTTCATCAGCAGTGAGGCTACAAATTGTCTGGTTCATGTAGCATGGGGTCAGTGAGTTCAGGTGCTGCTTCACGGTCTGTTTCATGCTTCCTCATTGCAGGGAGACCCTGGTCCGCCGGGGACTGCCGGAAAGGACGGTCCACCCGGCCTCAGAGGATTCCCTGGAGAACGAGGCCTACCCGGAGCACAGGTTAAGCACTGCATTATAAAGCAGCCTTTGACCCAACTTAACATCCCTTAAATCGCAGCGTTTGTCCTCTGCTGTACCCTGATTGTTCTGCCGTTCATGTTTTAGGAGATATTGTGGAAGTTTAACACATTCTGGCTTTATTTAACAATCCCACCCTTAAATGAATGGACCAGAACTATATTTATGAATAACCTGAAGTGATACATTCATTTTGTATGAATCATTTTGAATATTAATTTGCTCAGTTAGTTAATTCAGCATTCCTGTCATGGAAAAGTAATTGTACATTATTTATGGTCCACTCCATATTGTAATTGGGCACAGCTTGCTTTGATACAATGTGATTCAGGAGCAACTCTCTCAGAAGCTTTTGGGACAGTACCTAAACATGCTGATATTCACGTATAGTGTGTGTGTGTGTGTGTGTGTGTCACGGGTGTCTAATGACCAGCTCTGGAACAAGTCACAGATATGTTTGGCATAAACAGTTGTGCTTTTTCATTGTCATGTGTTAAAAGGTACTGGTTCTGTTCTACACAGATGAGTCTTTTTGGTGGAGTGAGCAGTTCCTGTTAGATGGTTTCTTCCATTAATATTAAATGGCGTGATTTATATGACAGTCACAAGTCCTCCATGACAAAATACTTTAGCTTTTAGCATCCATCAGCTGAGGCAATCACTGTATCTGGCATTAATGATCATTATGCCCAGCAGATTGCCTTAAAATGCACACGGATCAAACACCTGAACAATGCAAAGGGTGTCCTGCTTTTATGGGTCCTGCAGTAACTGCCCTCCTCCCCAAACCTACCCTGTCTGACACAGGCTTTTGTTTCAGGGCCCACCTGGCTTGAAAGGAGGAGAAGGACCGCAGGGTCCACCCGGTCCAGTGGTAAGTATCTTTCAGGCGGCTTTACAGGAAGCAGGAAGTCGCAGGTCTTTGGTCAGACACCGTAGAGCCCTGATTACAAGTGAATATTCACTGATTGGCATGTGGGATTCTGACGTGAAGTGGATTCCAGCTTTTCACATTTTCCATGGTTCTGCGTTGCACCATTTCATCGAGACAGTCAGCAATGCCGGGTTTGAGCTCTGGAGGGCAGTTTTTCACCTTTTTATCAAGGTAGAACATCTCCAATTGTGAAAACGAAAAAGCAATCTGGTTGATAATTACGATTTCTTGACACCTCACCTTCTGTAGCTGCGCAGAAAGATAAAATATGACTGGCAGAATCTTACCACGTATGGTAGGCTTTCTAGGATTATAATGGCAGTCAACGTAGTGATCTCATTTTCAGGAGTAGTTGCAAATAATGAGGTAGTGTTCATAGTTTACCCACTTCTCTCTTACCCTGTCTAAAAATGTACCGTTTTAAACATTACGCTCAGTCTGTTATGACATGGCTAACATCGTTCCCAGTCAGTACTCTCGCTAATCTACCAGAGGATGAGCATGGTGTTAGCCAATGAGAAGGTGTTTTTTCCACCGATTGGTACTGCCGAGCACTGGGGCAGGAGGGTAGCTAGCAGACACATTGGCCATTAGCAGACTGGCGTAGCACCAATTTCCCCACCGTCATCTAGATTATACCTGCTGACTCCTGCTGATGTAACTGAAGAATTGCACTTTTATCCAGAGAGCAGTTTTTTATTGTATTATTCTAACCTATTAATGAGCAGCAGTGCATAATGTGCATTATGTTTACTGTCACATTCTTACCCACATGTACATCTAAAAAATGCATGTACGAATGTTCATTATCTAATTTAAACAGATAAATCAACACTGTTGAAAAATCTTCCTGCATCAGTAGCAGACACGGGCTTCCCCATTGGTTCTTTTTTAGTCACTCTTATCTATGAGGTTCATGTACGTTGCAGGCCATGATGTGAAAAAGGAGTCTTTTGAAAAGACCGATAATTTATCCTTTGTAGGTGTCCTTCAATAATGCATGAAACTCCTGCACTCCCTGTTAACGTAATCCTGCTGTATTAGTATGTACTATGGGCCTTTTCCTAAAATGAGTGCAGCCTACATCTTGTATTCCTTCTCTAGGCTTTATGCTTCTTCTTTTCATTCCCCCCTCTCCTAGGGGTCACCTGGAGAGAGAGGTCCCGCAGGTCCTGCAGGACCCATTGGACTATCAGGACGGACAGGACCCCAGGGACCCCCGGGTCCTGGCGGAGAGAAGGGCACCCCCGTATGTTTCAAACAGCAATGCAATGTGCCGACAGTTCCTTGCTACGTGATGAGAACCTCTAAAGCAGGATTCACTGCTGTGTGCTGCTCCTTCGGAAGCAAACTTAGTGACTTGAGTTTCTCAACCACATACCTGCTCGGCTACACTTGTCATTTAATTATTTACCTTAATTGCTGTTCAAAGCAATTACACAGTTAGAGGCAGTTTTTGTGTATAATTTTATGCAAATGATAATGGATGGAGAGGCTGGTGACTGGCGTGCATCTGCGCTCTCCATACGGACCACATGGCTGTTGGAGTCCGGTGGATGGTCACATAATGCGGACATCTAAACAAAACTCATCATTCAGTTGGTTGAATTAGATTATTTGGATCATGTCCCCCATCACTATGAGAATCCAGATGCTTATCTCCTTGTGACTTTAAAGGGCAAACTATGTAGACTGTGTACTCTCATTTCTTCTCATTCTTCTGAAGGGTGAGAAAGGCCCACAGGGACCAGCTGGCCGTGACGGAGTTCAAGGGCCCGTCGGCTTACCTGGCCCACCTGGACCTCAAGGACCACCTGGAGAGGATGGAGACAAGGTAAGACTCTCTTGATTCCTCGGCTTATGACTCGTCTCTACCTGCACACCCAGGCCATCAGTACCAGAGGTGCAGCATTTTCTCCTCAACTCTGGGACATAATGGGGGGTATATCAAGTGCACATGTTATCATTTTCACTACCATTAAGGGCTACAGGGCAAGAGGTAACCAGCTTCCCACTGCCAGTTACATTTTGTCTGCTTTGGTGAATGATGAGCCTGAATCCCACCAGGGAAGCTGTGTTTCACTGCATCAAATACAGACCAGTACTCTGCCTTGTTTTTAAGGGGGAAGTAGGTGAACCAGGTCAAAAAGGAAGCAAAGCGGACAAGGGTGAACAAGTGAGTCCATTTCCTTAATAATTTCTCTTTTATGCTGGATGGAGCTGCCCTTTGTCTTAGTAATTTGTGTCTCAAAATAAAAACATCTTGCAAGCAAGTAATTAAGCAAAAGGTTCTCAAATTACATTTGATAAAGCCTTATGGCAGGGCCTCCTTCTTACAATTCCTAGGCAGCATTTTCCATGTTTATTTACCCAATTCAAACTATTCTCATTATGTTACCCCGGCGGCACCCCATGATTGATTGGGGAAGAGAAATTCTCATGTGGACATTCAACCTTCAATTGGATCATTTTCTCAGCTCTCTGGGGTCCATTACACACACCCACAGCCTTTGTGGCAGACATGTCCATATTAGTCCTTGCTTGTGCTGTGCATTCATTGTTATGTTCTCTCTTCACAACTTTATGTGGTTTCCATTTCTAGGGTCCACCTGGCCCGGCTGGTCTGCAAGGTCCCGTCGGTGCACCCGGACCTGCCGTAAGTGGCCATGACATAATGGCAGTTACTTGCCCCTTGTTCCTTCACCCCCCACATCACATTCAGCAGACTGCAGGCCATCGCAGCACAAGGTTATGGTTTTCAGCACCCCGGCTATAAGAGACGGCAGCACAGTAACTCGTGCCTGCCTCTCCTCTGTTTATAATGTGTTGTGTATTTCAGTCCCCCGCAGGCAGCCCACCAAGATGATGAACATTCAATGAAATTTATCACCTCACTGTGATCCCACACCTGTGTGCTGCATGCGAGGCATTATTCAAGCTTATGGTGCAGAACAGGGTTTTATTTCAACATGCCCAGACCCGGGAACCGTAATCTCCGTCCTCTGGTGCTAAGAGCTCTGAAATATGATGAAATCACACGGTTCATTCTACACCAACGGTGACATCCCAGGACCAACATGAGCACACACAGACAGAAGAGGATCAGGTGCCAGGCTGTGAATTGGAAGGCTCTTTATAAATCTTTGCACAGGTTCATTTTCAGACTCCCACCTGCTATACATATACAGCACAGGAACTTACTGCTTAACTATCCAGGGCCCAAGTCGAACTACAGCTAGCAAGGCCACACAGTTAATGATGCCACCATAACCCTTCAGCTGCCTTACAGTGTCACTTTTGGATCCTAGGGTGCCGACGGAGAGCCTGGTCCCCGGGGTCAGCAGGGCATGTTCGGGCAGAAGGGAGACGAGGGCCCTCGGGGTTTCCCAGGACCCCCGGGCCCTATAGGACTGCAGGTGGGCTATTTAAGTGCGCACTCTGCCTCTTACTGTCCCCATCATGTTTGTGTTATGAGCCACATGGTGATCTTTGGGCTCTTGTTATCACGATATCAATCGTCACTTCTGCAGAGAAGCCATTCTTAAGGGAAGGACATACTTCTCCACACGAGGACGTGCCCTCGTTTGCACCCAATCTGCCGCGACTGTGTTCATACATGCATGAGGAATTGTGCAATGAAATTTGTACGTGGACAGCACCAATTGTAGTGCATGCGCAGTAGTGCACAGTTGTCCGCAGTCATGCCGGCATTCACTTGCATCCATCCACAATTACATCAAAATGACATCATTTTTTCCACATAGCTTGTACCTCATGAGCTGGGGCATGAAGTATGAACTACTCCTCTGAATTAGTGATTAAAGTTGGGGTTATTGTAATTACATGACATTAAATCTCCTGATGTCTTTGTATTGCCACCCCAAAGGGTCACTGGCATGTACACATTTTGGGGTTTTTTTCAGGTTAAACACCATGACATGTACTGTAGATTGTACAGTCAACAGGAAAAGGATAAGCTAGAATGATCTCTTAGACTGGTTTATTTCTCTTTTGTTTTGGAGTCAAAGTACCAAGAATTTTCAGCCAGGCACAGAGCACAACATGAGCCCTGGTGTCTACTTGAGAGGGAAGAAAGCAATAAAGGTGGCTTTAGAGCAGGGGCAGGTTCCCTCCTGATTGGGCCGGGTCATTATACTCCACAGCAGATTCACTCACGTGTGTCTGTGACTTTGATCCACCTCATTTTGAAAGTGTTATTGTTTTCTATTCAGGTCTTTTATCTAGTCTGACCCAGATGGTTTTTTTCTGATCAAAGCCACTTCAAGCTGCCTTTGAAAATATGTTGTGCACTGCTTTAGTGAATCTGTATGTCATAATATTTATTAATATTTTTATTTATGAATTTGTACTGAGAAGTACTTTACACATTTAATAGTCTGTATTGTATGCTGTCCTCAGTAGATTTTTATACTCGTCTTACCATGTAATACATGTCCCCTTCAGTGGCATAATGTACATAGTGAATATCAGAATTGTGTAAAGATTATAATAATTAATTAATAGTGCTTTTTGAACTGAACGCAACTCCTTAAAAACCTATATTAGAGCATTTAGGGTAATTAGTCTTCATTCATCAGAAGCTGTTTATGGTGATGTTAAAAGTGCAGCTGACTTGTCTTACAGCTTCTGTGCTTCCTTTCAGTTTAGTCTGGCTAACTGTAGCATGATCGTCACAGCATGTGCACCACACGTTAACACAGTAACTACGCCACTCTTAGCTCAGATGCTAACAAACTCATCACAGCTGCGCTTCATTGCTCCATCATCAATGTCAGGTGTGATCTTACTGCGCTTTGTTTCCATCACAGGGTCTTCCTGGACCACCAGGGGAGAAAGGCGAGAATGGAGATGTCGGACCTATGGTGAGTAAAGGAGATGCTGGCGCAGATGCATCACAGCTGACGCTGGCTCAGCCTGACCTTCGTTTTCCCCTTTGCAGGGCCCACCTGGACCACCAGGGCCAAGAGGACCACAGGGACCAAGCGGTGCTGACGTCAGTCTCTCTCTCCCACATTTGTGCATGATTCAGCCATCAGCTGGCAAAAAAACTGGTGTTTAAATTAATTTTAAGATCACCACAAACTCACCATTAATGGACTCCTGGCCATAAACCGTAGCATGCAGGAACAGTTTTCAGAATTATTGTTTAGCAAAAGTACAGATGATTCACCAAAAGTTGAACATTTCAGTTTGCTGTGCAGTGAATAATTATTTTGTTGAACATATTGGCTTCTCCCTGCTGTCATGGGTGACAGGGTGCTCAAGGCCCCCCTGGAGGTGTAGGTGCAGTGGGTGCCGTGGGAGAGAAGGTGAGCCTCCATATTACTGTAGGGGCCTCTACTTTGGCTGAATGATTCACTTATATCAGCTGGGATGTTAAAGACGGTTTGATGTTTGTGGTACACCTGAATTGATTTTAATTCCACTTCGGAGAGTTAATCTCTGCTGGCATTATTCAAATTATTGAACCCATGTTCGATTGCAGTATGGTTATGGCAGAATGGCGTGTGTTTGCTCCAGCTATGTTTGTGACTGCTGTACGGTGATGCACTTAGTTGCCATGGCAACCAGTAACCCGTGTGACTTCTGACAGGGTGAGCAAGGTGAAGCTGGAAACCCTGGACCACCTGGAGAGCTTGGCACCGCAGTAAGTGGTTTGATTTTTTTTTTACCTTTTTGCAGCCCAAGTGAGTGAGGTTTCATCATTTTAAAATAAGTGTGCTAGTCCCTGCTGCACACAGCCTGGTAACTTAAGACTGGTCCCGGGTTCAAGTAGGTCGCCTCATAAATGACACAATCAGCTGAATGTCATAGATTCAATTCAATTCAGGTTTTATTTATATAGCACCTTTATCAAGAAGCACTGTCACAAAGTGCTTTACATAGTCCCGGACTCAAAGTCCCCAGAGAGTAAGCCAAAGGCGACAGTAGCAAGGAAAAACTCCCTCAGAAGGAAGAAACCTTGGGAGGAACCAGACTCAAAGGGGAAGCCCGTCCTCCTCAGGCCAGCACCGGGCAGCACAAATTAATTAATACAAATAAGAACAACAATGTTGTAACAGTCAGGAGAACAACAGGGTATTGGAGGATGCAGTCCAGTGATCAAAACAGGTTTAGTGGCTCAGAAGGCAGGTCAGTGTGGACAGCTGAAGTGGAGGGAGGGTGTGGTAGGCCAGCAGACGAAAGAAGCACCCCAAAAAGGGGGGCACGGGGGAAAGAGATTGTGTATAAGCAGATCTGGAACATGGGGATGGATGTGTCAAGAGTCACACGTGCTGTGTTGCTCATAGCCAAGCCTGGGCACACAGAGACTTAATCAGCTGAGATGCTTCTCCATCTGCTTGGCTTCCCATGAGTCTGTCTAACGTATTATCAATGTGCCGTCTCTCACCAATCAAATGGCTGATTCATACAGAATGGCAGGCAACTAATATAAAAGCAGCTGAAAAAAAGTTTTTCGTAATGAGAAAATTAATATGCTGCCTTCAGCAGGTGTCATTTGTGACTCACTGGAGTTCCAGAAGCGTAAATGCATTGTTTGGTGTCTGTCATTCTTGCTACTGATCTGAAGATGATTCGAACTATCAGCAATGTGTTTGTTTCAGTATGTGACAACATGTTCTTACCTGTAATTTTTTTATTACTCATTTTCATGCAGATTTGACTGTTTGTCATATTGTTACAAAGGCCTTCATATTTACATGCCTGACCAACACTTTTATCCAGAGAGACTTACCATTTTTGTCCACGTTTGCAGCACATTTAGAAGTCACAGCCAAATCATTTGGAGTCCATGACCCAAACTGAGAGGTTGATACTGAATCTTTGCCACATGAGGCAATTTTAGTTCAGAATCTCACAACAATGGTGGAATAACCCCACTTGACACAGCTTCATTCAAAGTACTAATTTAAAAAGCCACACACTAATTCACACTGTCCTCCTTCCAAGTGGGTGTTGACAGACGTGGGGCATTTTTCAGGGCCCCAAAGGTGAACGAGGAGAGAAGGGGGAGGCTGGCCCACCTGGAGCAGCTGGGCCCCCTGGTGCCAAGGGGCCCCCAGGAGACGATGGCCCCAAGGGCAACCCAGTGAGTGTCCTTCATTGCTCCTGTCACACGCAGCAGGTTGAATGTTTTAATTAATTTATTTCAGTGTTTATTTCCTTATTATCAATTGATTGGCTTTTATGATGTAGGGTCCTGTTGGATTCCCCGGAGATGCAGGACCACCCGGTGAACCTGGCGTTGCTGTGAGTATTACTGTCATGCAGCACTGCTGCCATTCTTAATTTTAGAGCGTAACAGGTAAGGAAGTGTCCAGTTTGGTCATTTAATACCTCACTGTGTTTGCTGTCGCTCTTGACTGTAGAGCATAATAGGTGAGGAAGTGTGCAGTCCGGTTACTTAATACCACACTGTGTTTCAATTGCTGATGATAGTTTAGACCTCAATGTCTTAATTCAGAAATGGGCTTTGAAAGCCTTTTAGAATTTGTTGCGTGTAGTAGCTTGTAAAATAAGAGATAAATCACTGGCAGAGATTACACTTGCTCTTTGATGGAGACATTCACCTTCACTCAAGCCACTGCATGCTGTTTGAAGGTTGCTTTCCTTTTTGTTCCAGGCATTACGAAATGAAACAACTCCTTAATGACCTTGTTTGTCCATGCTGATGTATTTCAGGGAATCGACGGTTCACCAGGAGACAAGGGAGAGGATGGTGAAGCTGGTCAGCCTGTGAGTTAGTCCCTTATCCCCATTACTTACCTTCTACCATAAGCAAGACAGTTTTTTTAAATAAAAGAAACACCATTTGTGTTTATGAGGAAATGCTCGTAAGTAAAATGATTTGGCTCAGTTAAGCTGTGTTTATAAAATTAGACACTGACATTAGACATTGGACGATGGTAAATTCTTGCTGTTCTTTTCCCCTTGTATGCTTAAGGGTTCTCCTGGTCCTTCTGGAGAAGCTGGACCACCAGGTCCTCCTGGCAAAAGAGTGAGTGAAACGTGCTGTCATCATAGTGATGATAATCATACAGTCTCCATCATGCTAGAACAAGAGGCTGTTTGCATATCTGTAAATACTAATCATTCAGTACTCATCACTTGCTTTTTACATGGCAACATAAGGCCAGGATACACCGTGATGCAGATCTTAGTACTATCAGGGCATCCATCTAATTATGCATTAGAGTCCACCTGAGTAGAATAGTAATACTAATGCAGAAACCACATTTTAAATGCATATTGTGAAACAAAAGAGAAAATATGAACCATGTTGCAGTGTATAAACTACTGCTGTGATTTCCAGTGGGCTTCCATAGGCGATTTGTGGCACGGAAGGTAACGTTGGTGAATATTTTATGAAAAACTCACAGACACAGCACTTTGTTGAGGGAGCTCTTCATTTAATGCTTTAATGAGTGAATGGAGTGGTTGTCGCATCCTTTACTTTTCATTTGTTATAAATTGATCTACAGCCCAGACCTCTCACTGCATCACATTAGCATCATTTTGGTTTAATATGATGGCAAATTGTGACATTTCCCTCCTGGAATTCAGTGGTTAACATTTCAAGACTGCTTCTCCTGGTAGCCAAGAAATAAATATATTGTACATTTCAGAATGAAATAAAGCGTTAATATTTCATGTATGCATGAACCATGCCAGAAGGACAAAGTCTCTCTCTCTCTCTCTCTCTAGTCCATTTGCTTGATTCAGGTATAAAATGGTGCAAACAGGCACATCGTGGGAGTGCCCAAAGGGAAGGGAGCGTTGATCTGAGCTGACAAAGTGACAGAACGTAGAAACACGATGCTGATGGGCAACAAGGCGGCATGCAGATTAAGGTCTCGCTTTAGCACCTGTCGCTTCAATTATTCTATGGCAAATAGTGTCTAGTGCATTTCAGACATGACTCTTGTCCAGTGAAATATGATGAAAATTGCTGTTGATCTTGCTGAAAGTAAACATTTAACATTTGAAAGTGAAATATTATTCTGTGGTTTTATTTTGAGACTTCTTGCCCGTTTCGTGAAATTATGAGGAAGACTGTGGCCAGTTTTCTACTCCTCTGAGGAAAATTCATTTGCAAGAAGTCCTTTGTATTTCAGGTTAAGAGCTCGTTTGCTCAGGGCTGTTTCAAATGAGGCTCATGTCTCTCACCACCATTTCTGCAGATGCATTTCTGTAAAGAGTAAAAACATCACAGGAAGTATGGCTTGTGTATGTGAAGGCCCACTGGTCACGTGAGGGTGCCCTCCGAGTGGATAATGTCAGACACTCAGACAGGCCTTAGGTGCACCTGACTGGATGAGCTACTGTTTTGTTTAGGGACCTGTAGAAAGGGAAAGCAAAGTCAGAGCATGCTTCAGTGAATGCAGAAGAAGCTCCATCACTAGGGACTGTTTATAAGGCGATGAGATCAGTGGCAGAAGAAAACAGCAATTTGTGGTGGGAAGTCTAAGAATAGTTCTGACAGGCCTTTTACAGAATGTCTCTCTTTCTGCGAGGAGTCTGAGCTTTTCAACTGTAAGATTGCACCTTGGATTCCAAGGCCTGCTTACACACACAAAGGCACAGAGATCTGTTGCTGAGCGAAGGCAGTCATCATCATCAAAATGTAACACGCCTGCCTCTCAGATGACCTACAGATGTGCTCTTACTTTGAAAGGGATTAGCGGGAGGTCAGCCCACATTTACGGTTGAGTCTGAGGGTCCCTCAGCTGCTCCTCTAGTAATGGTATGTCGAGCAGGCATTCTGGGATCTCTGTGAACTCATACCCGTGACAGGCAGCCAATAAAGGTACATCCCCATGTAAGCTGCATGCTGATGAGACTGTAAGCCCAGTCTGGCTTACAGGTGGAATTGGTCAAAACCATTTGAAGGAGGCCTTTAACGCCTGAGGGTGGAGTAGAGGTATAGCTTGTGAATGAGGAGCCAAATCATACTCACCCACTTTGAAGAGAGTATTTACTGTACTTTTGTTCATATCATAAATTGATCCATTTAACATGGATTTGTCTGTGTCTGTAAAATAGAACTGCATTTTTTGAAGCTCCATTTAATTATTGCTAAATGTAATTTCCATATTTAATGTAATTAATGCTATATGCTAAATGTAAATTAAATTAGACGCAGCTTTTAACACACCAAATGAAGGTGGTGTTTTATCATTATGAAGTTGTGCATTAAACACTCAGTGAGCTCCGCCCCTCAGAATGATTCACTTGGGCCAGGAGCAGTTCATCACCAGGACAAAGTTGTACGGTGATCAGGTCACACAACATGTCTCCTCTGTGTCCTCAGGGCCCCCAAGGGGCGGCTGGAGCAGAAGGCAGGCAAGGAGAAAAGGGTGCAAAGGTAAAGAGAACCTGTTTGACTGCTCCACAAAATCACTCTCCTTTACCATCTGAAGAAAATGTTGTTCTGTTTTTTAATACAAATACGTTACAAAAATTATTCCCACTGAGATTTAAAATTAATTTACCAGAAGCTTCTGTTAGCTTAACTTGTACAGTTAAGTAGCCACGCCTATAAAAACTCCTAAATGCACTAAATTAATTTGGGACTAATTTCTGATTTACCATCCACTTGTGAAAATCTAGTGCTTGATGTGAATTTTTAGGGTTTAGAAGTAAATTTTCTTTTCTGTGGTGGGTGTAGTTTACTATTTTTCTATGTATAAACAATCAATGTTTTCTTCTGATTATCTTAAAGTTGTAATGTAATGCAACTTATTACAGTACAAAGTTTTATAGGTACTTAAAGTTCCAAGCAGAAGGTGCTAGGGTCCTACGATTCCCCTTGTATCAATTCAAAGGGCCTGGAGATTCACGCGAATTATAAATTTTAGAATTTAGGGTTCCAAAAAATTTAGCTAAATGTAGTGTCATTTAAAACTAAATTTATTTTCACCAGCAGCCACATTATGACACATTAACAGATTACACTGAAAATTTAATAACTTTTTCAAAAGCTGGTGTTTTGTTTTTGTTAGCAAAGTGTGAATTAGGTTCAATAAAAAGCAAAACGGTGTTTCAGTCCAGCGATTTAAAATTTAAATTTTAATTAAAGTTGAGTTATAAAAATACAGCATGCATTTTATACAGGGTTAATACACAGTTCAGAATTAGCTAATAAGAATGCTTCAGACTGAGTATTTTTCAAAATATGGATGTTGATTACAGGGCGAGGCTGGACTAGAGGGTCCACCTGGCAAAACCGGTCCAGTTGGGCCCCAGGGGCCTCCCGGAAAGCCTGGTCCAGAGGGCCTGCGTGGAATTCCTGGCCCCATTGTGAGTGTTCATTGCTGACTTCAGAACTCATGATGTTTACAGAAGTGCTAGATATTTCAGAAATGTTACAGTTTCACATTCTTCACTGTTTTTTTCAATATTTACTAGAACATATGGTATTTGATAAGCAGTTTTTATTTACTTTTTATCATGTACATTAAGGTGATGAAAAATGACAGATGTACTGGAATTGATGTTTACAGGGTGAGCAAGGACTTCCTGGGTCTCCAGGACAAGATGGCCCTCCAGGACCTATGGTATGGGAAGCGTCTCTCTGAACAGGGCACAGACATAATGACAACAGCCTATATGCACAGCTCGACTCATCTGCCTGCCTCTTTTATCTCACATTTAGGGGCCTCCTGGTCTTCCCGGCTTAAAGGGTGATCATGGATCTAAAGGTGAAAAGGTGGGTGTCATCTCTGTCCTGCCTTTGTATGTGCGTTTTATATTTATTCATTAGTTGCACATCACATCAAAGTGAGCCTTGCAGACACAGAGTGCTTTGAAGTGCTATCAGGTCAGCACCATGTGACTAAGCAAGACACGTAGTCAATCCAGTTGGTGAGTGATCGGATATAGATTCATAAATGCAGGAGAGAATACTGGCTAATGATGACTTCTTCAACCTCTGATAAACAGTGAGCCTCATTTGGTGACTGCCCTATGAGAGGAGACTCTCCTAACCACTTGGCACTCCCCTCCCCACCCAGGGTCACCCAGGTCTTATCGGTTTGATTGGCCCACCTGGTGAGCAGGGCGAGAAGGGAGACCGAGGTCTGCCTGGTCTCCAGGGCACTCCTGGCAACAAAGGCGATAGCGTAAGTGATTCGTAAAGCTTCCAGCACACTGCCTGTACTTGTTAGCTGAGAGGAGATTGTTTAAAGTGCACACAACAACAGGTACTTCACATGTACCTGTAGAACACTTCATCACGCCTGTCTACAGGATTATCAATAAATAAACACCAAATAACTCTCGTCAGATAGCTCTAATAAATAATTCATTTATGCCATTTAATATAATGCATCCAATTTTAAATTATGAATCAACAAGTCTCCTTTTGTGGTATTACAGCAGAATAATAGAGCAGAATATGTTCAGATGATTTATCACATCAAAGAAAAACAAATGGCCATAACTATGCAAACCAAAGCCATCGTGTTTTTTTCGTAAAGATAAATCACCCTGTGATGCCCTGTTCAAGTTTTTAAAGACCTTGAGCTTTCACACGTGGATGCCAATGTCGGAAATGGCGCTTCTCTTGTTGAATGGGTCTTCGGTGTCTAACTGGTTCTGTGTCCTCTTGGGCCTGCAGGGTGTCACCGGAGCTCCCGGGCCTCTTGGTCCTCCTGGTCCACCTGGCCTGCCAGTATGGGAATCTCGTCTTTGACCTCACTAACAGTGATGTACCAGAAACCCTCCATAACAGTGACTAATAGCTGTTCCTTTCTGCTCTCTTAAGGGTCCACAAGGTCCCAAGGGTGCGAAAGGGTCAACAGTGAGTCTGTTTTGCCCAAACAAATATTCTCATGGTATGTTCTGTGAGGTCGCTTGACTCAGGAATAAAAGCACCTTCCTCTCCACACCTAGGGGCCTGTTGGACAGAAAGGAGACCCTGGTATGATGGGTTCACCCGGGCCACCCGTAAGTCAGCCCCTGGTCATTCAGGCATTCCTTAAATTACCTTTTTGGGTTCAGCTATATGAGGTGGGAAGACTGTACGTAAAACTGAGCTCAATGAATCCATACGTTAAATACCCTGTCTGTTGTAGCTGAATTGTTTCATCAGACACACATTTGACAGTGAAAGACACGTCTGGTAGTGCAGGCAAGGCGCGGTCCACACTACTGTCTCTTTGAAACTAATATGCTAGTCCACAAGATGGGCCTCCTCTCATTTCCTGCTAATGACAAGTGAAGAACAATCGTGTGTAATGTTAAATCTGCAAACTCGGACTAGTGCTTCCTGTCTCTCTCTCTCATAGGGTCCTCCAGGTGAAATCATCCAGCCTCTGCCCATCCAGTCACCCAAGAAGAGCCGGCGATCATCAGACACGCAGGCAGATGAGGCCGCAGGTACAGAGTACGGCGAGGGCATGGAGGACATCTTCGTGTCGCTAAATAACCTCAAGCAGGATATCGAGCGCATGAAGTACCCAATGGGCACACAAAGCAACCCGGCCAGAACCTGCAAAGACCTCCAACTCTGCCACCCCGACTTCCCCGACGGTACGTGAGTCACCTCTGCAAGTGTGTCATGTGACCTTGGACACCCCAGCAGAAACGAAGGGAAAACACTTTTGGTTCTGCGTTGTAAAACCTTTTTAAATGGGAAATTCAAAATGCATAAACACTGCATTTAAATAACACTGACACAGCTCTTTTCCATGTTACTTGGTATTCATTGAATTGTTGGTAGATTAAACTTTTGTTTTAACTGGGCTGTAACTGGGCCATTTTTTAAAAGTACATTTCACACTCTACAGTTGCCAGACACCTTTACACAGCCACTGTACAATGTTAAGGGTTTTATGTTGACCAGTAGGTTAAAAAAGGGCAATCATAATGCTTTTGCCCATTCCAGTTCTGTCCTTCTGTATTGTCAGGAGAGTACTGGATTGATCCAAATCAGGGCTGTTCAGGAGACTCTTTCAAAGTGTACTGCAACTTCACAGCCGGTGGTGAGACCTGCATCTATCCAGATAAGAAGTCCGCCGGGGTGAGTGCAATCGATGCTGAGCAAGCATGCACAAAGGCAGCCAGTTTCCATTAACTACTACAGCTTAGACATTTTAACATCTTTGTTCCATAGCCAGTTTACTGCATACGAGTATTTGCTTTCTGTCACCCATACACGGGATGAAAATGGGTTTTAATTTGTGATATGATTTTCAGTATGGTTATATCTGACTAGTTTAATGCAAATTAAATAATCAGATTACTTATGGGTTCCTATATCTTAAGCCATTTAATCTTGTATTGCCTCTGTTTTGTGGACTCGATGTTTGAATCCCTATGTTTTTCTGTGTTAATTCAGAAACTTTGTCTGGTAAATATTGCAATGAGGCTGCCATTAAATACAACAGTGTAGCACAAATATAAACATTAAATCAACCTAAAGTAATAATCAGAAATATGTGATGAGCTAAGGTAAAACCTTTCAAATTGCAACACACGATAGAACATAAAATCCCCCAAATAGTACAGAATAGTACACTAACATTCAGCCCCTAATAGTGTGATCATTTAAGTTTGGTGTCTCAGCTTAAGATTACATAGCAGAACACTACACAGACAGGAACTAACAGCAAAAAATCTTTCAATATAGAAAAAAAATATACATTTGTTTAATTATTTTTCCTTTTCAACAGGTCAGAATATCATCTTGGCCAAAGGAAGTTCCAGGATTGTGGTTCAGTGAATTTAAACGTGGTAAAATAGTAAGTGTCACGCTTTGCTTATGCCCTGCACCTATCACTGTGTCAGTGTTGAAACACACCCTTTCTACAGTACCTAAGGAGAGCCTGGGGCTCTCACCTGCCCCCTTTTCAGGGCTTATAGCACATTGACAGCAGTACTGACAGTCAGTGCTGCATGTATACGATTAGCAGCTAACCTGCATTTAAGCTGTTTCATCGGGTGATCATGCTTTATGTCCAGTTGTGTTACAGGATCCAAAGGCCCTAAAATGTATTCCTACAAACAGCCATGTTTGATGTTATGATATCATTGTTATTTTAAGATGAATTGTCTGACATCATTCAATTGAATCGGTTTCACTTTTCCACCACAGCTGTCATATGAGGACGTTGAGGGTAACCCAATAAACATGGTCCAGATGACTTTCCTAAAGCTTCTGACTGCGTCAGCCAGACAGAACTTCACCTACCACTGCCACCAGTCAGTGGCTTGGCACGATGCCACGTCTGATAGCTATGACAAAGCGCTGAGGTTCCTGGGATCTAATGACCAGGAGATGTCCCACGACAATAATCCGTACATCACAGTTCTCTCTGATGGCTGTGCGGTATGTATTCTGTGCAAACTGTCATCCACGTCTAACACTGTAAGTGAGGACTGATTATGAAGGAGGTCACTCGCAGGGCCACACAGACCCTGTGTGATCTATGAAGGTGGTAAAGGGCATCTTCCCTTTACAAAACACTAAACAAAGTACAGGAACAAAATGAGAGTCCAGCACTAAGCCAAATCAAAACAGTCTCAATCCTTCATTTCCTGCGTTAGCAGCTGCTCAGTCTCCCAGCTCACTTGAACCCTGTGCCATCTTCCCTGCTGGCATAGCATTTCTAGTCATTTCCACTGCAGAATGAGGAGGGAGCAGCCTGCAGGTGGCCAACTCATGACCTCATGACCCCCCTTCTCTTGGCCTTTCATTGTAGCTTTTCTACGATTCCAGGAAATCTTGAAATTTTAGTCTGTTACTCATAATTGGCTAATTGGTAAGACAGATGAAAAGCTGAGAGAATTGTAAATAACCTTAAAGAAATATTACCAATTCACTGACAACGTTTTCTCTTTTGCAGCTGCGGAATGGCTACGGAAAAACCGTCTTGGAGATCAACACTCCGAAAATAGACCAAGTGCCCATAGTTGACCTAATGCCGAATGACTTTGGAGATCCAAACCAGAAGTTTGGATTTGAAGTTGGTCCGGTCTGCTTCCTCGGCTGAACCTGGAAGGAGAGAGAGAGAGAGAGAGAGAGAGAGAGAGATGTGGGCCGAAACCTGCGACAATCCACCACCTTCATGCCACATGCAAGTTTTGAACGGGAGCCGTGCAGCAAACACGCTTCGCCCCGTACATGTCGCTTAGGAAAAACTTGGTCGCCCTTGTAGGGCCAGAACCACATGACTTAAACCTCTTGGATACTCGTGAAGGACATTTAATGCTGTGGCAGAGATTACTGCAAAAGCTGTTATACATGGCGATTAGAGCCCCTCACTCAGCAATCCCATGTTGCATTAGTTGAATAATCCAAAGTGAGCTGCAGGTTGCCGACTTAGAGCACACATGCTAAGGTGCTGCAACTTTTTCAGAAACTGTAATTATTTTGTACAAGACTGTTATTTTGCAATCCACTTTCAAAACTTGCATGTGTATCGGATATGAACTTGGCCTTTAATGTCGAGAATATCAGGAAAAATGTCAGAAAATAGCGTGTACATCCTTATTGAATCTGATAAAGATTCTCATCTCTATCTCCATTGTATATATTCTCAGTGCAAACCCTCTAGATCTCTCAAGACTTTGCAGATTTGGCTAACAGAACAGCACACAAAAATATTCTTTATTTCAAGCAATCATGGCAATAATATTTAATTTTAATTGATTTGTTTAATTTTTCCTTTATTTTTGGTCATATACCTCAAGTTTTCTACACAGTTCTTAAGATGCAACGGTGCCCTGTAGATACAATGATAAACAATTATATGTATTTTGGGTGGGGAATTTCAAAGACGCAGATAAATATTTTAGACATTATTGTTTCATGAATGCGATGGTTAGCCCATTTAGGTCACACAGTTTTGTAACTGAAATGAGAATGTTTTCATCTGCTGTTTATGATTAATTTACAATATTAAAATGGATTCTAAACAACACTGAATTAGGTGTAAACATTCTGTTTCCTTGCTGTTATTTTCTTTTAAAACTTGCTCAGCCCATAATGTGGTATGAACCAGTTAAGGATGAAGACTCTTTCTCCAAAAGCACAGAAGATACACTGTAGGATCGTATCCTGAACCCATTGCTAATTTAGAAACAGTGCATCAAAACAGAGGAAATATAAAATTACATGCATCAATCTCACAAGTGACAACATAATGAATGAGATTAAGAAATTAAAAACAGAGGCACTAAATGAAATGTCACAATAAAATAATGGCAGCTCGCATGAATAAATCATGTTTGCTTTATAACCTGGAATAATGACAGTAAATTTGCCACTTGACGATAGCCACCATTTATAAAACCAATATATCAATAGTAATTATATGCACAATATTAAATTTGGAAATGTACATTCTAGATAAAAACTAATTTAGCTGTTGGTTTAAATGATATAACATTAAGTATCTGTTTGCCAGAAGGCTTTACCCAGAAGGAAAACAGGCTAATTAAATTCAATAAAATGGATTTTACCTTTCTTAACATACTCTGTCTCACTACTAATTGTCTGCTAGCACCAGAAATACTTGACCACCTGTTTGCTTTGAATGCAACATGGAAAAGGACATTAGGATACTGAGCATTTTCTTGTGCACCATCCATAAAAAAGCAAGAGACTTTACTATTAATTCAAGACAGAGCAGTAATAAAAATATCCTTAGAATCCTTTATGATGGCTGGTCTGTAAGCAGAACCAGGTCATTATTAATTTAGTGGTTCATCTTCTATGAGATACCAAGCCCGCCAGATGCATACCCAAACCATCACTAATGTTTGCATAAAGAAAATGTCACTGCCTTCCACTGAAACAAAGAATAATGTGATTTTCTTCTAATAAACAAAAGTGAAAATGGTTCCTGCATTCATTTAGGAACTTTCAGTAGTTTTTAAGCAATCATTAAAGAGCATGAAGATTACTCTCCAAACTACTCTACAGTAAAGACTTACACCTACAGGGTTGTGGGTTCAATTCTGTCCTACTCCATGTGTGGAGTTTGCATGTTCTCCTTGTGTCCTAGTTTAAAAACATGCCATTGCTTTTGATGTGTGTCTGTGCGTGCACTCAAGTGGATTGGCACCCCATCCAGTATGTGCCCGGCCTTGTGCCCTGTGATGGACTGGCACCCCATCCCATATGTGCCCAGCTTTGTGCCCTGTGATGAATGGGAACCCCATAAAGAATATGCTCAGCCTTGTGCCCTGTGTTTCCTGAGATATCCTCTAGTCAGGATAAGCTGTTATAGAAGATCGATGGGAAGATGATGAATAGATGGATGTATTTACTTTTGCAAAACTTCTAATCTGATTCCAGGGTCTTATTGGAGGCAGCGGAGATCCCATGGATGACTGACAGTCTGATTAATCTGCCAGGCAGAAGAAGGACAGCTCTGCGGATTCCATGACTCTGTGTGTAAGTTTGGGCAACACACTAACAAGCAAGCAGAGACCTTACCTGTTCCAGAACACAGTGTGATGAAGGCCAAGTACTTGAGGTTATTCTTGATTTCTGCTGGTAATTACCTCAGCTGCCCAATGCTGGGCTGTTATAATTCAGGGGACAGCAACATAATATCACCCCCAACTCTGACTATTACATTTTGTGGCAGACTGGGTTTCTCTACATAAAGTATCGTTATGACTGTTTCCTCTATAGTTCTGAAATGAAAGAGGTACGATTCACACTTACAGACAACGTTAAGCAAAGACAACCATTTCATGCTTACTCATATGAACCGAAAACAGCTCAGCTGAACTGTAAGCAGCCAGCACAGAGGCACCTTAACAATATGAAATGCAAACAGAATGCCATGCTCCACTTGGATGTGTTAAAGCTAGGCATTGTCTAGACTGGCATGGCAGTGTGTATGGGAGGAGACTCAGAAACACTAATAACAGGTTATCAGCCTCTCCTTCACTGAGGGCTCCACTTTCAAGGTGACACCATAGAAGATCAATACAGTTAGCTCTTTGCAATGGGTGAGATTTTAGCTAATTGACTTCTGTGATGTTTGTGATGGATTCTTAAATCATAATATCAGAGGATCTACACATACTTCGGCAGTAACTGCACTGTAAAGGTGGTTCATCAGACAATTTCCATGGGTGAAGGAGCAAAGCATTATTCTCTCCGCTGTACGAAATCCTCAAGCATTGAGAGGTCATTTGAGACGAAAATAGAGTGAAAAACATTTGGTTGTTAGTACAAATTGTCTTGTTGTTGTTCTTTCGGCCAGAGAGCCAGTAAACCAGAAAAGGTTCAGCTGTATCTTAAAATGAACATGAACTAAAAAAATGCTGAATAAAACTTCATGAAAGAAAAGCTCACCATTAAAAGAGTTTGTATATTGCATATATCCTTGCTGCATTTGAAAAAAAAAAAGAAATGCTCTGTTTAGATATGGAAGAAAAATATTGTGGAGATTCAAGGCCATCTGCTTGTTCATGGTGACCATATAAAGGGAAAAGCTTAGTTCGTGTAGATGATGTTCAGACTACTGTGGGCTGACACTGTCAGTTAGATAACCAACAGCCAAGTTTCACAGCGCCCACGGGATTTAAAATTTGGAACAAATTCAAATTGGAAGCCAATGAAGACTCTTAAAAACTGCTCTAGCGCATTTGTATTGCTGTATCTGAGGAATCTAGAAGCTGGCCAACAGTTCAATGGGTGACATTCACTGGTACTCCAGACTGCCATGGAACAACGCATCGAAATGGAATACATCATTATTGTAAATGAGCCCTGCTATTGTGACCCTCATTCAGTGGGTCCTGCCTATCCACAGATGCTAAGCAATGAACAAACAGACCTGGAGATTGTCTCAGCAATGCGTACGATGGAAGGCAAAGTTCACACAGTGAGTTTTTCCCCCAGTTTTCTATGCTCCCATGTGTGTGGCCTTTGCCCCCCCC
>JAACJT020000001.1:12385342-12402297 GCA_009936485.2 Gymnarchus niloticus
TACACTGCACTCACGTAGATCATCCAGGCTGCGTAACGCTCTTTGAGGTTAAACAGCACAGCGGGTTCGTGAAGGAATGTGAACATTGCCATGTCCTCGATTTTATCGAACTTTGGCGGGTTCTGTGGATGAACTTCTGATTCCTTCACAGTAACAGTCTGTGAAAAGCAGAAAAATTAAACAAAGATATACACCAGTGTAGGTGTAGTGTGTGAAAAACATCACCCTCCCTTCACTGTGCACATCCAATTCAGTTAAACTGGTGGATGGACACCAACTGTCATAAACAAGCCATTTTTATCTAGTTTTTTTTTGTATATGAGCACTGTCTAGAACATACAGTAGCTATTTCCTGTTTTATCACTAAACATTTTGGAAATCATATTTCTTCTAGACTTTATGACTGATCACTCTTTATTGCACTTTATCCTGTATGGTATCTGGGGCTCCCATACCTTCCCTTTCTCTGTCTCACATGTGACTTTGTCACCATCTCGGCTGATGACGGAACCCTTGACATACTCTTCTTCAGGGTCTGGCACAAAACATTCCTTCTTCATGTCGAATGGGCGAGTTTGTGCCTCCAGACGCTCCTTGTCCGATTTTCGCAGGAACGAGGCAGCAGCCCCAAACTCCTCCATCAACTTGTCACCCATGATTTAGCCTGTTAATCAACATACAAATTTGACACTTTTACCACTGGAATACAACACACTACCAAATTCAATATTAATCAGTCTGAATTTTATACATATTCATTAGTATATTATGCAGGATTGTGCAGTACTGGCAGGCTGTTATAGATCTCATACAGTATGACTTATTTTTGCTTATTCTAAAATGCCACACAGAGCATAAATGTCTTCTTAAAACACATATTCCCTGTGGTTAGTATTTAAATGTCAATTTGACATGATCTTCATTGTTACTTTTGTGTGTATATCAAATCACTATTTTTTACATATGTGATGTTAACGCATAAATAAGATTATTCTTTGATTCAAGTCAGATGCCCTTACCTTGTTGAGAAAGAGAAGTTCACAGTATTTGATGACCTGTGGAGAAACAAAGAAGGAACATGCTAAGGTCTTCTACACTATGTGGAAGAGAACTGTGACAAATGCCTGGATCTCAGCATTGTTTTTAGAAAAGTAGAATGCAGAGGTGCAGAATAAACTTGCTAGGGACCACATTAGAGAGATTATGCTGTGTTTCCATCTGTGAATGTGAAAGACCATGGTGTATGTCCCAGTCTACTGCTGAAGGTAGAGGATTGGCGTTCTGTCTCACCTTACCTTCAGATTACGCAGTGACCTGACTGCGTCCAGGCCCTCTTCCCCCTTCATAAAGGAAGGCAGCTTCCCATATATGGAAGTAGCTCCAAAAGTGGGCACACCATTGTCTCTCGGTTTGGTCTCAATGCTCAAGGGAGGGGTGCGAGAGCAGCTGCCATTTGGGGGCGTGTAGCTGAGGTGGAGAGAAGCTGCATTCGGGGGGTATCTGGGAGGATAGACCTGCACCTGGCAAGGCATCTGCCTGCCCCATATTAGGCATTCCTTGGGCTGAGATGGTGTCAGGCAGACATGGTTAACTGGAATAGAAAAGCATCCAAAATAGTACCATGCACAGGTTATGGGGCACAGGCGAGAGAGGCACACTTGCTGTTTTTCATCCTAATAAAATCGGAGTCTTTAACCAGACTTTTCTTTAAAAGAACAAAATTAGACAAGAATCATCCAGTGTCCGAAAATCTGAGCTGACACACCACATTTGACAGGCTGCTGCTTTCTTTTTTATAACTATGAAATGGTAAGAAATTTAAGAGTTTCATTTGACACCTAGACCACCTCATAGACACTCAGCTGCCATCAAGAGGAAGAACAAAATCTGGGCACAGAGGGTGATCATCATTCTTCTCACAGGTACACTGAAAATAAGAGTCTGGCTTGGACAATGGCCTGTGCAATCATCAGATGTAAAGATCCAGAAAGATCGTAATAAATCACACAAAAACATTATGGTGTACTGTATATCTTTACAAAATGAGGCAATGGGTTTTCTAACTGTCTTTTAGTCCAAATATGTTTAACCAGTGGGATTCAGAGAATAAGAAATACCATACAACAAAGACTTATGATGAGTGGAAAAACCATACACAAACTTACTTGGCATACCCATGTAGACATGGCGGTGAGCTTGTGAAATCTTCACCCTCAGCTCCATCTTGCTCTCATTGCATTGTTTCCTCCTCTGTGCCCTTGAGCACAAAGATAACCCTGTGAAATTCCTGCCGGGTGCCTCTGTCTGATTGAGAAGGACAAGCTGTGTGGTACCTCTGGCCATTGTCATGCATGTAGGATCAGCTGCAGCAGGTGACCCTCTGAAATGTCTCAGCCTACAAAAATAAACCCCCAGCGTTAGCTATTTACCCCGTCACCATATCGTTGTGTATGGGATTGAAAAGGCTTGGTAACACTCAAGTGCCAGTAAGTGGTATACCAGGTAAGTCTGAAACATCCATACCATACAACAAATCCAATTAAATGACAAATCATTTCTTACATATTTAAATCAATAACAGAAATTTCCTGTGCACCTCTTGCCAAGTAATGAGTTATTGACAATGGCGATGTCCTGATAATTTTCTGCAGAATTTTGAAAAGCATCAAACACAGATGTTGAAGACCACCCATAACATACCACTGAAAGTATAATGGTGCATAGAAATACAAAAATGACTCGTTCCAGCATACAGATATTATTATAATGCATTTCTTTGAAAGAAAACGGTTCATTGACCGTAGATGACACGGATGAGGAAAAATATTCCAAGAATAGCAAATTCATTTTCAATGGGTACAAATTGTATGTTATTAATAAAAAGCATACATTACTTACAAGTATGCAACAAAGGGTATGGCATTTTCTTCTGCCATGATGAGAAAATAAATATTAGAACATTAGCAAAAATAATTTGCTTTACTTGAAATCAGCCATTAAAGTCTAATATGGACATGCATTTTTAATCCAGTATAGATGTGTTAAATATTATAAACATAAAATAATGTAATAGTTCAACAGTTAAAAGAAGTAAGGAATTTATTTTGCATATATAATTTATGCACAGTCTGATACTCTGTAAATAGTCTACATTGGCCTGAAAACACCAGTCTATTAGCAATATAGCATGCAGTTGCCATGAAGCACTGCTAAACTCACGGTCACCCCTCAGACAGCCGTTTAACGCTAAGATCACAGTGTGTGTGGAACCATAGAAAGATGCCAATGGAGTACTGCAATACCGAGGGTCAAGACAAGCGGCTAAGTTCCAATTGTTTGTGACATGATTTGACACTGCTGTCATTACGACACCTCCTGTTGAGTAGGCCCCCGTGTTGAATGTTTCACAAGGCTGCTAACTACCTACGAGCTGTTAAAGAGTTGCTTTAGAAAATGACAAGCCTACAATCTGCAGAAATATTGTGTCAGGAGGGTACTGAGATGGTCAGGACTCACATATCAAAAACATATGTGAATTGGTTGGTCATGCTATCTTTCCACACCTCCTGGTTAATTCTTTACTTAGCCCTAGCCTTACACATTCCATTCCATAGGCCTCATTCACACTATTAAGTGTCCCATTCCCAGCTGTCCTAAGCCCTTGCCTATCCAAAGGTCTCACAGCATTCCCCACAGTCACCATCTGTAACACGATTCCTCCATTGCTTTAGTACAATTTTTTTCTTTTTTGACTGGATGGCCACGTCACCCAGCTTGACCTTACCATTTTGCAGTATTGAATGTCTCTTGCATATGTTGGAAATACAGAGATTTCCTATGATTTCATTGTTTTATTAGTCAGTGATTGATCTATGCTGTTACTAGATGAGTGAACAGTGCCTGTGCTCTCTCATGAGAAGCATATTTATGGTTGTTAGGATAACATCAGCCACTGAGCAATCTTCTCATACTATGAAAAAGGAGTCAAA
This sequence comes from Gymnarchus niloticus, assembly GCA_009936485.2. NCBI lineage: Eukaryota > Metazoa > Chordata > Actinopteri > Osteoglossiformes > Gymnarchidae > Gymnarchus > Gymnarchus niloticus. The sequence goes on from JAACJT020000001.1 coordinate 12,389,332, forward strand.
CAGACTATACCTATTGCTACTTTCACTGTTTTTTCAAGGGCAGCCATATTGAATAGGCAAAGTACAGCACAGTAGAGGAGAAATGAGTAGTAAAATGTGTAAAGCTATGCAGTGACATAGCAAAGCTCACATCAAGAAGGAAGTGAATCCCAATTTGGAAGCCATAGCCTGCCTCGTCCTAATGGCTTCTGCTGGCTCACATAAGCACTGTGCCTTCCAGTAAGGGACCCTCAAGGTTCAAGGTGACTTACTGAGGGACGCTGCTCAGTCCTGGAACACCACTGGCAGAGAGGCACTGAGGTAAGGGCTTTGCACACGCTACCCACCAACGATAAGCAAATACTGTCTTATTTACAGGAGAGACCATGACAGAGTGCCATGGGTCTGGAGATTAAATTTTCACAGCACTGGCATTTAAACTGTACCATGACAGGATGAGTGTTCTCTGACAGGGAAAGTGCCCCATCTGAAGTCATTCCTGAGGATACAATGGCTTTTCTGCCTCTTTCTGAAGTGATGGTATCAGGAAGAGAAGTTGTGATCGCCAAGGTCTCCCCCCCCCAGCTCAGCCCTCCGGAGGCAGGTAAGAGATGCTCGACAGGCAGACTGGCAGCAAACATTTTCTGGCAGGAAATTCAGAATGACTTGGTCAATGATTTAATGCAGTCACAGCTGCACACTCAGCCAAGCAGCATGATATAATGCTATTATAAATGCAGCATTCTTAGTAGGCTGTTTTCAGTACCACAGCCTGAGAAGCACAGGCTGTGATTTAGTTAAGGAAAGTTTAAGAATGAAAACTTAAACCATTGGTCAGAATGGCAAGCCATGGTCATTATTTCACCAGCAGAAAATGCAGAATACCAGAGCAAAGAGCACCATTAAATTTGGGATGACCACGTTTTCAGGCACGGACTGTTTCCATTTTCATAGCATATATATTTCTTAAATTCTGTACAAGAATTTTAAAGTTTTGTTTAAAATAAATACTCCTGCATGTGTTTTTAAAGTTAAATGATCTGAAGAGTTAGGAATCACAAGGGAAGGCTTAAATGTGGATCAGAGGTGGAGTAATAGGTGGAGGTAATCACCTTAGAGGTGTTTTATGCTTTGGATGGGAAACAAGGTGGATCAGAGGTGGAGTAATGGGTGGAAGTAATCACCTTACAGGTACTCTGTGCTTGGGTGGGACAGCAGAGATGTATTGTTACAGGCTTCCTTATCCCTTTTCTTTCAATGTAGGCAGCTGTGTTCCTGTCTCCACTTTACAGCACATGGAGGACTACCTGTTAGTGACTGGCACCATCAGCTATTGTCTGTCATGCCCATCTGGTTAATGACCTTTTGAGTCTCCTCTTTTCTCTTTTTAGGTCCCCTAATCCACTGCAAAGCCTCCCCACCCCTTGCAACCCCCAAGCACATGATGATGGAAAACCATGTGGCGATGCATGGTTCTCCGCTGACGGTCTGTGAATCCATATTGACAACAAGCCCACCAGATATTCTAATGCTAAGCCGGAGCCTCAACCAAGCCTCACGGGGCAGAACCTATCTCTGCATGTTAGAATACCCTTCAAGTAGAACCAATTACTCACCATTTCTGTAGTGTGCAAGTTTCTGTATGCCTTTCAGAAAGCACCAGATACTCTTTGGTTAAGATGATCTTTCATCACACACTGCGGGCATGAAGTCTAGTTAGCATCAATAAACACTTAATGACTGAGAGTGCTTTTTTCTGGGCACATTGGTGTGTTCAACCATTTTCTCTGCTGTCTTGCAGTCTAGAATGTCTTCATCCTTCATACTTTGTTGACCAAAAGTAGTACATGTTCACCCTGAGAGAAATTAATTTACATTATTGATTGTAGTAAGGAATATAAAAATCAACACTGACTCATTAAAATACCCTAAACACAGAATCTGAAGGCTGCTGGTCAGCAGTTTCCCAAAAGCTTGGGACAGTTTTGGCCACAGGGTGGCGCAACTGCAGGCTCCCAATTTTGAATTTGTGGTATTTCTGACAACACTGAGGGCACCATCCCATTAAGAAAGGACATCTCCTTGCAGCCTGCACTCAGCCAGAACTGCAATTAAATAGCAGGGCATGAAGAGAAAGGGGAAATCTTTCTTCTTTATTAGTAGCCTCCAAATTTGAGTAAGTTAAATAAAACCTGGCATCACTGAAGTCCCAGGAAACCTGCTTCAGATACACAGAACCACAGCTGTATGGCTCCAAAGTACAAAACAGCATGTAGTGTGGATATGGACTAAAGGAGAACACTAAACAGTGGAGCTCAGAAGTTGAACTATACATACTGGCAAAAACCATAGATACCAGGAATCACAGTTTGGGGTTTTCAAAGACATTGCCACTGTATGATGTTTTAATTAATAGCTACAGTATTTAAAGCTGCTGGGGGGTCTTTCATATCAATGGACCAAATCAACATTACTGTTGATCAAAAAACAAAATACTGTATGTTCCAAATCTAATTTATTTGACAAAGAGTGACTTTTTAAAAGGCATTCAGTGTGAGGTGCTGCACATAGTATAGCTACAGGTAGACCTGGATTCAAAGCCCAGTGTACTGACCTTGACAGTCTTCTACTGATGATCAGCACACAGCTGAGTCCTGCTCCATTTCAAAGTGTTCTTCTTCATTCTCTTTGTCCTTCCTTGCACCAGTGACGGAGTGACGGAGGAGATGGTGATGGAGGTTGGATTTAACCCCAAGGGTTGGACAAGGTGGGTTCAGTTGGTGTTTGGAGCAGTCTATGACATTAATGAGCTGACACCAACAGGCAGCTTGAGAGAAAGGAGAGCAGCAGAACTGACAAGCACTCACAAAAGCATGTCCAACCTCTGGAAAACAAACAAGAAAGCTTCAAAACAACTAACATAATCAATACACGACCACAATCAATACCAGCTGCATGCGGAACAAATGGCCACATGGTGACACATCATCACATGCACAGAGACAAACACGGAAACATGCTGAAGAATAATGAACAGTGACGAACCCAAAGACTACTCATTCTGATCCAGGTGTGCCTGTGGCAAACCTTCTGCCTGGCAGAGGTCAGATATATAGCAGCAGGTCTTAGTCACAATCAGGGTGGGGAGCCATTACATTGATGTCTGGCTGGAGCATCCCGCCCCCCTTGGGCAATCCATCAGTCCTCACCTATGAGCGTCTCCACATGTCACAGTTTCCCAGCCCAGACCCCCCATCCCCAAAAAGCAGTGCGACTTTGTGGGATGACTTCCAGGAATGAGGAATATCTCTGTTGAGAGCCTGCAGCTACCCATGCCAGCCCAGCCTCCTTTGCTCTGTATCGCTCCAGGGATGGCGTGTGACCCTTACCTCATTCATTGCTGCATTTTGACCATTTCCTCTCCACCTCTCTTTGCCTACCTTTGCCAACTCTCAAACTCTCACCCATTTTATAGGTCCATCCATCTTTCTGCGATTCACAAGCATCACGTGAATAAAACATTGGTCATGTTATCAGTCAAAGTTATTTGTAGTCACTGTCGGCCCATTAACTGCATGACAGATGTACCTCCTCCAAACAGTCAATCCTTCACCCATCTGCTCAATGTCTTTATGGTCAAACATCACTCCAGCCAGTCCTTCAGCTTGACTGTTTTTACAGTTCCCCTATACCAGTCAACCACACTGGTCATCCCATTATATTCCAGAAGAATGGATGTGTACGTTTCTCATACTTTTCTTACATCGCATAGTTTTTTTATTAGTAAAATTCTCAGTCTTATGTGATGCAGTTCTGTTTTAATGTAACTTTTCTGTATACCTTAATTGTAAATTCTGCATATATTTTAAACCCGGGTATTAGTATATGTGTATGCTGGAGGTTTGTGCATATTTACTATTCTTTTATGGCTTGCATGTATATTAGGATATCTTGGTATATCTGGTATAGATAAGGAGAGTTCGACCCTAAGCATTTCGGGGCATGGTAAGCTGTGTGTGAAGTGTGCAACTGACAATAAAGACTTCAATAAACAGCTGCATACATACGGTTTAATGACGGGAATAACTGTGGAGCAGCAATCTGAGACCATTAAAACAAATGGAGGACTTTCGTGGCCACACAGCACAAGTTCCACTGTGTCAGACAACAGAAAGACTCATTGAATTACGTGTTCCCGTCAAAACTACATCCATTTACATGACGAATCCAAGACTTTTTCTACACTTATATACTCATTCTGGAGTAGCTAGCAGACACACAAGCAAGCAAACTACCAGTATATAGTAGATCTGCCTATATAGAAAGCTTGATAACATGGGGAAATGAGCTTTGAAGCATGTACACTGAATTTCCATGGATTGAGAATAAAACAAGGGCTAACAAGCATATCCACACTAACTCTAGATAAATTAAAGATACAAGAGAATCCAAATTGATCCCAAAGTTCCTACAGTGCTGTTTGTATATAGATATAAAAAGAATAGATGGAGCAGAAAGCAAAGCAAGAAAAATAACATTCTCTTAGTATAAAGAGCAGAATGTGAATTGCACTCAGGACAGAAATGCTGTTGAGCAGTTGCTGACATTGTGGTGCAGGGGTCAATGAGGTGTGAGATCATTTATGACCCCAGATAGACTGATAGAAACAGCTGTGTGAATAGCTTTGCCTTTGCCTCACCAACCTTCCACTGTTCTACCGTCTTTTGTTTGTTCCTCACAAGCATGTGAAATATTACAAAGATTCCAGTCATTTGTAAAGTTTTGTAGTTAAAATCCCTGGTATCTCAGGGATTAGGCAGCCAAATTTTTGTATATACCTGTTAGCAAAGTAAATAAAATGTTTGCTTTAGGTTCAGAGAAACATTGCTAAGTTTGCTACATTCAGGGACCACTGGTGCATCAAGACCCAGATTCCAGCTAGCTTGAGATAACTAAGACAAGGGCCAAACAATTAACAACTTCTTGGTGCTGTGATCATTATAAACAGTGAACATGGACTGATGCATTACTGATGCATTCCATTTGCATTGTATCATGGTCTATTATGGTCTATTGTTTTGTTTCACCCAGGACTGCAACTGTTAACCTGCCGGGCTGCTCTAATCCTGTGAATTCACTACAGGTTTGCTATTCATAGCTTTAAGACCTTACTTCCAAACCCATGACTGGACTTTTCATGGCCTAAATATTACATCAGCTGTGATATTTAACCACCTACTTTAGAAAGATAACCCAACCAACTATAATTAGTCTCGTGTTGCCCAAGGCAGGCATATCCTGGGAAATTATGACCAACCAAGCAAATGACAGGTCTACCCACTATTAAGGGTTTGATACATTAAGGGTACTCCTGACCATCCAAGGATCAGCAAGTTCAATCAGATCTTTACAATAAGTAATGAAAGCAGGACTTTACAGGGGAGGTTGTCTTACCAGATTGCGTACAGAAATGTAATCCAAAGGGTCTCCGTGTGCATGGTCTACGATTCAACGATCCCTTGGATGACTGAGCTGGGTAAGAGAATAACAGCAGAAGACATTGACATCTTGTCATAAAATGTGGTATGCAAAGCAGGTCCATCCACGACTCATATGGCAAAAGCAGGCACAGCAAATCCAGTTTTCCCTCCTCACATCTCAGTTAACTCTCCTGTTAATGTTTTGCTGCGTGGCTCTAATAACTTCAATTAGCATGGATCTTAGGGAGAACCGCATAACATACTACAGAAGGAACATCCCCGTTTTTCCACTCTTGACATCTATGCACCCAATGAAGAAAACTCTGAGACTGTTGTTCAACACCTAGAACCTGGGCTGTTATCAGAGGGTTCCATCTGCATGTCATTACCGAAAATATGAAACCATAAATGTAAAAAATACAGCTGTGAGAAACACTGATGTCCAAGATCTCGAAATATGATTATTTAAAGGACGTATATTCATCAATACATAAATATGTTAAATTGGGTGGCAGGTTCATTCACTTATTTGCTTGACTTCAGTACTGTTATCAACTAGTGTATTTAAAGGACAGTAGCTGCTGAGAGGATGAGCAGGCCATTTCTAGGATCATTCACAAGAGGGCGACAAAGAGCGAGGCCTGGTGTCCAGCAGAAACCTTTCAGTGACATGCAGACAGAGGACAACAGAAATATCTCATGTGTTTATTTTAAATTAAATCAGTTCTGATCATAACCAACATAATTACATTACTGTTATTACTTTATAATTTAGAATGTTCACACACCTTATAACCATAATTACATATTATTACTACCGTATTGAAAAGGCAATGTCATCAAAATGAAACAAACAAATGTGATAAAACAAGAAAACAAAGTGGGGGTGCTTTGTTATTTCTCTCACCCCCATTCATTCCCTTTCAGACCTTAATTTATATTAAAAGAAGCCCCTATAGTGAACCCCCCACCTCCAAATCCCTCATATAGAATGAAGGGCTTTAAAACACGCCTCCATGTGGCTGAAGGAAGTGCAGCAGGTCCTGTTAGTGAGAGCTCTTCATGCAGGTCCACACACCAACGTGGTTTTTTTTCTTTTGGATTTGAGTTTTTCTGTCAGGAAATGAGGGAATGGAACCAAGTTTGCAGGAAACATGGGATAGCAATGAGATTATTTACCACAAACCCAGAGCAATGGCCCCTAGGAGTAATTTATGTCACAGGAATATTTGAAAGCCCAGAACATGGAACCTGGATGTGAAGACAGAACAGCCCTGCTATGGGAAAGGAAAATGCCTTACAATCCATTAACTGGACAGCTCCTCTAGAAATGACAGCCTTTTCATAAAGGCTGTACCTTTGCTTCTGAGTCTGAGCTTCCTAGCCTTTTTGACATAAGGCACTTCCATCGGCAACCCCTTCAAATTCCCTTAAGCACCTGGCAGATTATGGTGCTGATCTTCACATCGGGAAAGCCCAGCATGTAGACAGACTGGGGCTTAGCTACACAGCATGTGGAACACCCAGCTCTCATGGCAGACTGGAACCCAAATCTGTCAGCTTGCACTTCACGTTCTCTGACCTGTTATTGCATGTTTCTCCTGCGGCATCAGTCATGTTCCTGAAACTTCACAAAGAAGCGCCCGCATTGACCACTGACACACAGGCATGTCAGTAATGAGGCTACACAACAGGACATACTGGGTGGGAAAAGGGCCAAGTCTCTTAAAAAGGTTCTCTTTAAAATGTGGAGCAGCTGCACTACAGAGAAGCAAAACGCATCTGTGTTATGAATGAACAGAAAGTGCCATGTTGTTGGGAGTGTCAGCTATAGGCTGTGTATTTACATAGCCCCACCTCCAAACTCTTTCATGCGTCTGTCAGTTTTGACGGACAGCAAAGCTGCCCACTCCCTGTGCAACACAGTCGTTGTGGGCAGGTGCTAGGTCTCTGGGTTGGGTGTGGCCAGTAGGGGAACGTTGTCTCTCCTCCTCCGGCCCAGTGGAGGACGCCGGTACTGCTCCCCGTCAGCCAGCGTCTGGGGCAGAGGCTTCCTCTTGCTCTCAGGCAGAAGGAGGATGGAAAGTACAGCCAGGAGGGCCAGAGAGGAGTACACCACATGATGCAGGAAGTAGCCATAGCGATTTCGTAGGTTTATAAGTGGGGAGCTGAGGCGACCCACACAGCCCAGGGCCAGAACTGCACCCACTCCACTCGCCCTGCAGGGGGAGTAAAAGGCTGGATGTCAGAGATGGGAAGAGAATGGCAAAAAAAATAAGGACATGCACACACATGAGGACACGCAACTGGTACCTGATCACTGTAGGAATTACTTCAGCAGTAAAGAGGACAGACAGGAAAGCCGCAGCCTGGGACGAGAACAAGCCCAGCACAGAGAAGACTGTAATGGCTGACTCACTCAAGTCTGAGAGGGATAAAAAAAGGAGAGCTGGTTATTGCAGAGTGCCCATAGACACACAGATCCTACAGGGTCAAAGAAGACAATGTAATGCTCATATCTGACCACAAGATGGCAGCATAAACAATAAAAATACCATGCATGCACACAAACGTCCCACTTACACTCCATCAACCCTAAAAGTATCAGCGAAGCCAGTCCTGTCATCGTCATTGTGAGTAGAAGAATGCCACGGCGACCACACCGATCCACCGTAGCCCATAGCAGCAGCCAGGCCCCACCACCCGCGCAGACAGACAGCAGATACGTCCAATAGAAGCTAGGGGCGGTGCCTCTGACATCACCACGGAACGAACTGTAGCAGTGGTTGATTCCATGAGAAATAAACCTGCAAGAGAGAAAGGTCAGCCATTATAAACCTTTTAGACTGTATAAAGAAGCCCAGCTCCAATCCAGTTAAACAAGCACAAATTAACTGGAAATCCAGCCATGTCCTAAAATGTGTTTGACTTTAAGAAGGTAGTCACATACTGATAAGTACAGGCATGCAGGTAGAGAGACTTACGAGGTGAAGCCCAGCACACACAGGTTCTTCCAGATGTTTCTGCTGCGGAGGAGCTCGGGGAAGGACAGGTGGGGATAAGCAGAGTGAGGAGACTCCGATTCCAGCTCTGTGTAGAAAAGCACGGCCCAGAGAGGACAGAAACTGAACTACTTTAGGACAACACTGGCTCAGTGTAGAAAAGCACGGCCCAGAGAAAGCAGATACTGAATGAGCTACTTAAGATCACCTGGGTGGCAAAAGCAAAGACACAGGTGACACCTCAGTGAATCAGCGCATGGCTGTCCATTACCTGTAAAGCTGTCATCATCTCGCTCGCGCTCCCTGCGCTCGCTGAAGGAGTGCAGGTCTATAGGCCGCTCGGAGAGGAGCAGCCAGCGGGGAGACTCAGGAAACACCCTAGGAACGCTGTCGACACAAAAGGCTGTGTGTGACATTCACACAATTATCTGGCATCAGTGTTTCTGCTCAGACGGAGGCCCGAGGTGGTGCTGATGACTCAGTACCTTTTCATTTGTGTCAGACCAGAGCAGATGCAATTTCCAGCACCCAGCTTCAATCAAAAGAAGAACGAACTCACAGTAGTGAAAATTCACATCTCTCACTGCATCAGCCCCACTCACCCATAGCTCAGGAAAAGAGCTAGTGGTGCGGCCCCTACTCCCAGCAGACCCCTCCAGGACTGGCAGCCCAAAGCCACGCCCAGCAAAAGCAGCTCGCCGGCAACAGTCATCAGGCCTGCCACCATGGTGACCGGCAGCCTCAGAGACGGATCGCAGAGCTCCAAACCTGTCAGTCACACAGAATCAGAGCCGAAACGGGGATGTGTTTACCACGTAAGCAGAAGGTAAGGTAACATGAACGCTTTAGTGGCATTTTAAAAATGCCTAAATTAATATCAATAAGGTATTTTAAGAATCCTACAGAAGGATACAGAACACAGTAGGTTCTTCACTGTTCAAAAGGCCAGTGACAAGTGGACAGTAGACTGGTGTACAGCCAGTAAATGGCCTGCTGGTAGCTGTGGGTTAATATCCCCTTCTAAGTCACTTAAAACAAACCCAAGCCTGACCCCCACTCACGCGTGACGTAAAGTGTGAGGGAGACTCCGGCCGTCGCCGCGGCAAGGCAGAAGCGGGTAACGATGAAGGCAGCAGAAGAAGGACAGATGCACAATAGCACTCCGAAGACGACAGACAACGAGAGCGAGGCCAGCAAGGTCTTCAGCCTACCCAGCCTGACAGGCACAGACAAAAAAAGCAGAGCTACTGACAGTTCCGTACACTGCAGGGGCCACCAGCACCCTCACTGCAGGAGCCCTTCATTGATGACATTATTCATACATGCTACTGTAAGGATCCATTGTATAATATTCCACTGCATATGTGCTATACTCACTGCAGATCTTATATTTGACAGTGTGTATTTATCTGGTGTCTTTATATTGCTGTGCTTCTCTCCTAGATGCACTTTTACACCCTATTTCCTCCTCAAGTTGCACTATTTATTGCAGTGTATTTACTGGGACCATCGACAACAAATTCCTTGCACGTCAAATGACCCTGGAGAATAACAAGGATTCTGACACTCATTTACACACACATCAGCAAAAACATCAGTCTCCATAACTAAAGCGGCAGAAGTGATGACAACTGGGACCATCGGACAAAGACAAACCATCGCCAGCTTCCGCCTCTCACCGGTCAGCTGCGTAGCCCAGACTCAGGCACCCCGTCAGTAAACCCAGGATGAAGCAGACTTCCTCTACAGGGACCAGCCAGTACCGACCACATACCAGGTCCCACTGATAAGGAAAAGAACAGTGTGTTAGGCAAGTAAGACTCATTGAGTAGCATGATTACTCCTATTATAAATGCTTTTCCACGTTTTCCACTGTAAAGCAGCTGTACATATGCACCCTAACACACAAACACACACACTCTCTCCAGCACGTCTTCCCTCTCATTTAATAAACATGGCATCTAACCAACATTGTTCCTTATTGGTTGTATAAGTAAATGTTAAGTGGGCTTGATTACTACTGCGAAAGTCCAATGCAAAACTCCCGTCCATGAAGTACTTTCACATTTCTGTCCATTTTGGTTCAGCTTTTCGCACACAGTGATTTAAAAATGATACTGGATGATACGAACCACCCCAACCAGCTCTGACCCTAACCACCCCCAAACAGCTCTGACCTTGACCACCCTTGACCACCCCCGAACAGCTCTGACCTTGACCATCCCTGAACACCCGCGACCAGCTCTGACCCTGACTGCAGAGATAACCAACTCAGTTCATATCCATCAAGCAGAAGGACAACAAAATTACAGACAATGCAAGTTCATCCAGAAAGACACACCAAACCAGTTCTGCAGGACAGAATGTGCCTACAGCTCCTCCCAATCTTACCTTGGGGCAATAAACACGAGGGTGCCAGGGTCCAGAGACAGCCTGACAGAGGGACCCAAGTTCACACACGCATCAGTCTACCCCTTGCTGACTCACAGTGTGCTGGACAGCCGTCCATCCGAGAGTACTACTGCTGTAACATGATTACAAGCATGTTGACGAGCACACTGCCAAGCACGGTGAAACCTGACACCACGATAGAGCCGTCGGCAGGCTGCAGAGCTTCCGGACGGGCACAGGTTAAGCCAACCATCCAGGTGAAGTCAAGGTTAACATAAATACCATAGGGGAAGAGACAGTCTTCAAACATTGCTCGACAATACAGAAAAACCACCAGTTTCCCAATGACCAGTTAAGTGAGACAAGTAGAATATAAAGTACAGCTTCTGACTCCCAAAGAAACATGGGACACCAGCAACTCCTGAACAGATACGGGACAGTGGACATAAAGAACAACGTCAAAAGAGACATCAGACAGCCAAAATAAAGGACAACTCATATACAGTGACTAGGGACAACAGATATAAAGGATGACTCCTGACTCACAAAGAAACACAGGACAGCCGATATACTAAAGGATGACTCCCATAGAGTCTCAGGACAGCGGATATAAAGGACTCTCGACTCGCAAAGAGACTCGGGACAGCAAACATGAAGGTGGCTAAGAGGTGAAGGGCTGTGTATCTGAAAGACGCACCAACCAATTCCTGTGTAACTGCACCTTGAGTTAAGGCTCACGAAGAGACGTCCAGCACCACCCTTCAGATAACTATCTGCAGGAGTATTTAAAGAAGCAAATGACTGGCCGGAAGCTCACAAAAGTACCAGGAAATACCAGTTCACGCTAACGACAACGAGAGCAGCTTCCTGTCAGAAGGAAACACAAGCAGGGTTGTGCGAGTGTCGGCTTGAGAAATAAGGCCAGGACACGTGGTTTGGTAAGCTCGTTTGGTCGGCCAGTGCCAACGGCCATTCACCAGATGTTCTGCATGTTCTCAGCTCAGACATGCAGGAAAGCTTACTGAACAGGAGTCTTCCTCTGCTGATTGGTGGCCAGTGAATTGTGCACTGCAGCAGAATCAGATCTGGATCCTTTAGACAATGATTAAAAACACCTGGGACAAGAACCACCTCCCTCAGCAGAAGGGCAGAGCAGAGGCCAAGCGCTCAAGGGCTGCACAAACCCAGGACACCCTAACGAAGCCACCCTGAAAGTCAGTCAACACTAGTTATCTAACCACTTATCCTGGTCAGGGTCACAGAGAGCCTGGAATACCCCAGGCAACAGAAGGCTAATGACTGAGATACATCCTGGACGGGATGCCAGGTCATTATGGCACACGGACACACACACATACACACACTCATAAGCCATAAGAAACTACAGGCAATTTAACAATTTGGAGACACTTATTAGCCAAAATGTATACGGTGTATATGTCTTAGGCAACGTAAAGAAACTTGTATAACATGGGGAGATCAGGCAAACCTGGAGGTATGAGGCAAGGAGACAGTGTTACCCCTGCTGCCACCAGCATGGATTTTCACTGTACTTAAATGGATAAATGGAAGCACAGCTGCAAATGTAGTCGCATGAGCATGGACAGAAACTCTCTGAGAAAGCGGACACCTTTCAAAGACTCTAGGACGAGTCACTACCTCGGTAACAATGTTGTTCCTCAGGCCTTCGCTGACGTTATACTCCCAGCCACTCTCGCAGGGCTCCAGGCCCGCCTGGCTCCCGTTGACAAACTGATACTGGCTGCATTGGGACCAGCCACCAGTCTCCCCAGGCTGCAAGCCCTTCTCCCAGGGCAACGAGGAGTTGAGAACCTGGGGCGACGGTGAAGATCCAGGCAGCCGACAGTGGTGAGGTGGAGAGAGAGTGAGAAGGGGGTCAGAGGAAAGCAGAAAAGACAGGAAGAGGTTGGGTAGTATGGAGAGGAAGAGCAGCAGTCTCTGCCTCTTTCGGCCCAGGGCCAGGACCATGACCTCCCCAGTGGGAGGGAGAGATGGAGGTGGAGGGATGCCTGAGGGCACTGGGGATGAGGGGGTTGGTGAGGAGGGCAGGGATGGAGGGGGTGGGGGGCATGGAGAGGGGGAGGGAATGGGAG
>JAACJT020000001.1:12402397-12415888 GCA_009936485.2 Gymnarchus niloticus
TTTTTGCAGCCCCGTTTTTAAGTACCGGATCATTGACGAGGAGGCAGCAGGACCCCTCGAGATGGGGCGTTGTACGGTAGGTTGAGTATTATCGATTAACAATTAAACGTGCTTTAAGACTGGGGGGCGGGGATACCGGCAGTGGGCGGAGTGTGTGGGCAGTTGGGGGGAGGGGGAAGTTTTGATTAGTGAGGGGTCAAAAATCGGTGAAGGGGGGTTGTGGTGAATGGTTGAGTGAAGGACAAGGAGAGGGGGAGCGGAGTGGGGGGAAGAGGATGAGGGGGAGGGAATGGGAGGGGATGAGGAAGTCATAGTGAGGGAGTGGGAAGGGGGCAACATGGATGACGTCCCTGTGTGAACCGTCAGGAAGCCAGGTCCAACGTCTTTTACACTAGCTAAGAAAGAAATATTTGGGGAGGAGGTTGGTAGAGAAAAAGAGGGAGAGAGATAGACCCGTGACTGCCTCTCTCTCTCTCCCCCTTCCTCGTGAATAATCTGTGAAAGACAGGAGAGAAAGATTATTAATTTTACCTTCATCAAAAGAGTTCCTAAATTTTATTTTTTTGTATTACAACAGACTAAATATGACAAGAATTTAGAAATCAAGTGGAATTCCGGCCCAGTATACAGGAAGACAAGATCAAACATCCAAGTTTTAAAGAATCGCCCTTGTTGTCGTTTCCCTATACCAGCTCAGTGTCAACTCCAGAGGAGTGATGACGGGAAAAGAGTCCTAAGTTCACAGCCTCCCTGCTGGTCTAATATGTTCCATGGTCTTAATACCAGATCGACTGGGGGTGAGATATATTCACAGGCCCAGCTGCAAATGGAGCGAACATAAAATAATCCTGTGTAACACCAGGAAGTGCACTGCCATTACATAAGGCATGTTTAGGAAGGGCAGCGATCCACCAGATTGATGCACCGGTGAAGGAGAAAGGAGAAAGTCACACTGCTAGACGCAGACTGCAACATTAAGAGCTCTGCAGACACGGAATCACAGGCGCTCATATGAAGTCACTTACCCCTCAGCGCAGTCCCCGGAGCTACGTCCTATGCAGCCACCTGCTTTCTAAGCTTTTCTGTTCTTAAGATCGGAACGCTGCTCTGTGCGTTTCTTTTTCTTTCTGTTCTCTTTGTCTCTTATTTTTGCGCCCAGCCCAGTGTCACTGTCCGGGGACAGTTCGGCACATTACGCTCAAAAAACTGTATTTTTGGTGCAATGTTATCTTAAAGCTGTATCCCGTTGTTAATGCATAGTGCATCTTCTCGTTTGGGTTGATGTTCCGGTCCTGCCGTCGTTGATTTCTAATGTTGTGGCTGGACTTGTGTTTACGTCCTCCGACAGAAAATGTGAATAAATAAACATTTCCGACTGCGTCGCCTTAAAGGGGACGGTCTGGCCGCAGAGGAAAATAGAAGAGGCTCCCTTCTTGGAGGTTGGACCGGCAAGACCCACGTGCAGTCATGAGCAGGCACCACCCGTCACCTCCACCACCAGCAGAAGAACATGCTGCCGCCAGGCGGACTGTTCTTGCTACGACATTAAATCTCAGTTTTTAACTAGCAAAATTCTGTGCATGATGCGATTTACGGCTAGGAATGTGCATTCACAAATGATATGAAAAATTAACTTCATGTGAAAAAGCAGGTATTGTCCCAACTACAATACAGCATTTGTAGAAATTGTTTTATATCTGCAAGAAACTGACCGTGTGAGATACTATAGAAGTAAGTAGGTTCAAACCTCTGTTCCTTTCATAGTTAAATTACTTTGTATACGTCCATTTTATTATGCAGTTATTTCGTGGTCAGTATGAGGTCATTGTTGCTGAACATACTACCCATCTGTATGTTTCATCATTCTCTGGGAGACCATGCACATCTGGTGCCAGCACTGCTGCCTTAGTATCTCACATGATTGACAATGGGTCAGACAAGGGATGAAAACTGCAGGTTCGAATCTCAAAGGCCAAAGGCTCCTGTGTTAAAACAGCTGATCTATTCCTGGAGAGTGCTGCTACTGGTCACTAAAATAAACATACAAATCTGAATGAGCAGGTAAAAACAAGCTGTGTCTGCATCCGAGAGCCCACATCTGATTCACCTGCAGCAGCTGTGGCCTTAATCCAATTGGGCATTACGCAGACTGGATGGAGCATATGTGTATTGCTTTTTGGCATCTGCAGACATACCTGACATCATGTCCAGTGGGATCAATAATGTGTCATGTGAGGAAAAGTATAGGTCATTCATAAAAATCCTTCACTTTAGGAACGTACAGTGACCTCCATAATGAGGCATCCGACACATTTGCTGATGTATAAATTCGAAGGAGCATGTTGTTTTCTGGACATTTTTCTCTTACAGAAAAAGGAGAGCTGCACTTTTGGAAACAACATGCTTAATAATAGTAGCTTGACCTGAAGGTTGCTAAATTTTTGTTGTGTTTTTATACTTTGTCAAATTTCAAAAAAATGATTTATGGTTAATCGTGAATGGTATCAGCTCCAATGATCATGGTTCAAGTCAGTCAGAAGGTCTACTGTAAAAACAAGCAGGGGGCAATAGAGGCCTAACCCTCCAGTTCAGGGCCTCAGGCTGGTGCTGATAAAGGCTTGTTCATACTTCATTTTTCCAGGCTCTTTCTCGGTCCACTCACAGTTGAGCGTGTGGACCTGTGTGTTCATGCTACATCTGTCAAACGTTAGCAGTCAGTGGTGAGGACATTCCACCAGACCACCAGAGGACACATGTTGTCCTCGTGGTCTAAATGAAGCTATTATGTAGACGGAAATGAAGCTTAAGCAAAAGTGGAAGCACAAAACACCCACACAACAACGATCGAGAGTAATTTGCTTTTGCTTCTGTTCTGCTTTCTTGAGAGACAAGGTTTAAATACTTGAGTTTCTCTGCACTTCCTCACACAGCTGCACGTGACGAATACTCTCTTCTTCTACTCCTTTGTCATCGACATCTATTTAATTTGGGACTGCCAGCTACTGGAAATTCCCAGCACTTCACTGATCTGTTCCTTGCACATGCGCTGATGACGTGCAAAATGTCCGCTTGATTTTTAAAAATTCACCTTATTTAATTACAACAATTAAAATCACTCAAAATGTTCACTAGATGCAAAATCTGGGCTGCACACATACAGTTCACAAGGACACCCTTGATGACAAAATTTACATTACACGCACTGTCCATGGACCGTGGCAGAGCATGGAAAAGTGAAGTACGAATGAGGCTTAATGTGAAAGAGGACAAAGGAACTGAAATGGCAGATGAAGTCTACAGGCATGACTGCTATAAATATTTAGTCGAATACATATTTAAAAGAATAAGTGTTCCCTTACCATCCGGTTAAAGAAAACAAATGAAAATAAGTCTTGTGGAGCCAGTTCTGCATGGGATTCCCTCCAGATGCCAGTCACTCTGTCTGCTGATGTTTCAGCTCACACCTTCTGCTAACGTGGCCATTTCCCCTTTTCCTTCTTACTATGTTTAACCAATCAAACCCCCAGGAGCCACATGGTGTCTGATGTGTCCCAGGAGGCAGTAGATGCATTAATGTCATTAGTAGAACAGAGCATAAAATAGTCTGGGTTATATGTGGTTAATAGAATAGGACATTAGAAAATGTCCTGATTCATACAATATTCACACAAGTGTTGAACAAATTCTTATGACTTAACCATAACTATTTCTATTTATTTACTTTATTTTTTGCCTTATTTTGTTTCTTAATTTCCTCTGTTCTAAGGCTTATTCAGGAAATCTTTGCTTTTGTACTTTAAAAATTTAGGATGGAAAATACAATGAATACAAAGGATAGTAACTGAGCTAAATGACTGAGTTTTAAATGAATACGTAATAAACACACTTTGTGCTCAGTGTCATGTCAGGAGCAAAGAAGGACCAGGAGGAAGGCGTAGCTCAAATGGAAAGGGTTTATTACTGAAAACCAAACAAGTTCACAGGGGATCAAAAACAGGGAGAAAGAGCATGGCACACCAACCACATGAAGCTTTGACGTCAATGACCGGACTGAGGAACACCAGACTGGGATGCACTCTTATACAAGACTAACGAGGGGTCAACGCATAAGGTGTGTCTCATTAGGGCCACGCTGGGAAAAAACAAAAGGGGCAGGTAGACAGGACATGACAGTACCCCCCCCCCAAAGCATCACCTCTGTGCATGAAGGACAAACAGGGGGGACCAAAGGGACCGAACAACAGGGCCAGAAGCAGACAGGACCCCAGACCAGACAGGGAACGACATGACACCTGATGGGCAAGACAATACACCACCGAACACGAGACCAGATGCAGGACACCACTAGGGCACTGAACAGGCCAGGGCAGGATCAGGGACAGCCAGGGAGACAACACACATAACACCGACAGGTGGAGGAACCACAGGGACAGACATACCAGGGAACAGCAAAAACTGAACAGCGCCGGGGAACCCGAACCAGGGCAAGACAACTGGGCCAAGCCAGGAGTCCTCTTGAACCCCGAGACATGGGCCACAGACCCAGGGACACAGATCCCCCCAAACTTCAGTGGGTCAGCGGGACCAGATGGCACCAAGGGACCAGCAGGACCAAATGGCACTGAGAGGGTAGTAGGATGGGAACCGGAACAGGAAGGCACCACAGGCACTGCAGGGCAGGGACTGGAAGGCACCAAGGGACCTGGGTCCAAGCGGTTGCCCAAAACTGCGTGCCCCTGCCTCCCTCTCCGGGAGGTGGAGACTCAACCAGCCCTCCTCTTGTAACCCACCCCACACCATTGACCACACCGAGGCTTCAAACTGGGTCAGCTCAGAGGTCGAACTGAGGCAGGGACCCACGGATCAGATCTTAGGGCAAGGCCCAGAGGGTCCTATTCCAAGTCCTACAGTGGGGCGTTGTAAGGATTGACCCAACCCAGGTCGGCTGCAGCATCGAGCATCAGCCGGGTTGCAGTCGAGGGGTCAGGCGGGCATCTGGGAGATGACCTCAGGAGACAGTGAGGCGGGCGCCGACGGGACACCCGGTGGCGGACAGGGCTAAGACGAAGCCCGGATGCCCAGCAGCAGATGGGGCTGAGATGGGATACCCAGTGGACGGGCAGAGTGGCCCTCTCTGAGCCGGGATCCTGGAGCACGGGCGAGGTGGCAGCCTCTCCTGGGCTACCTGCAGGGAGCCAGCGGGCAGATCGGCTGCTAGCTGCAGGGATCTGCACCAGGGGCGAGCTGGGTGAACTTTTGATGGGCCAAACAGAACAAAGCCCAGGCCTCAGGGACCCTCCAAACCACAGGATCCATCCTCAGGTCAAGGGTGAGGTCCCGGAGGGCATGAAAGTCCACCGTAAGAAGACCAGGCAGTCCCCGTGGTGCTGGCCATCCCTTAGTTCCCTGAGGCCAAAGTACTCGAGGAATCCAGTTGGCTGGATTCATGAAGGCACACGGGCTAGGAGGAAAGCCCAGGCTATTGGGGTTGTTGTAGAGTCCAGTCATTCTGTCACATTGGGAGCAAGAAAAGGCCAGGAAGCAGGCATAGCATAAACAGAAAGGGTTTATTGCCAAGAACCAAACAAGATCACAGGGGATCAAACCCAGAGAGAAGGTGCTAGGCACACCAACCACATGAGAGTGCAACATCAATGACCAGACTAAGGGACAGTAGACTGGGAAGCACTCTTATGCAAGACTAACGAAGTAACAATGCATAACAGGTGTGTTTCATTAGGGCCACTCTGGGAAAAAACAGAAGGGGTAGGCAGGCACAGCATGACACACAGAGTTTTAACCACCCAGTATACATATTTTCCTGGTCAATCTGAAACGACATGACTCCCTGGCAATGCCATCACCCCCATCTTAAAGGCAGGATTTCACATATTCTCTGATGACACCCCATGCTTTTTCAAACCTGAAACTGCCGCATCTGCTGCCATTCTAAGCCCCACAGTTTACATGTTTTATCTTCACTTGCCCAAAGTCTAAAACTCATTTGCATATTTTGTCTTTCCACTGTACTTTCCTCTGCATTATGGTATTCTTGGTTTGCATAACAGTATTTTTCTTCTCTACAAATTCAGTCTCCACATCACTGACGCTGCCGTTCCACTTTGCATTCTCGCCATTAACAAGTAGCACACTTTTGGTTTGAGAGCACTCCTGTCCATCTTTTCTCCTTGTCCCTTTTCAGAGGTCCTCCAATGAGGTTCTAGAGCTCGGTCTTTGTTCACATTCATTCAGTCTTGAGCAACTCAGTGTGAGGTTAAATGGCATCTTTCCTAATACTGTGGGGATATTGCAGTCCTGGGACCAACGATTGCCCCACAAGGAGATAAACCTTTGGTAAGACACACACAAAGACACACACATCACACACATACAACTTCCATCTCTCTCTTTCTTTCATTTTCTCCCTCAAACACTATCACATACACCTTTGAAGATCACACACACAGGTCTATTGTGTCGGAGCTTTTTGACAGGCAGCTCAGAAGAAGGTGCGGCCCGCTGCTCAGGATTCACATGTAAGCTCCATCGTTGGACCCGTTGTTCTGTCCTGCCCTCAGCTGCAACGGTGCCTCACAGGAAGGCTCTTGCACTCCTCTCTGATGCTATCTGGCCCTCAGTCCCATACTGTGTCGAAACTTTACCCATCCCACTGTGGCTAAGCCCAGCTCTCTTCCCACAAAAAACACCCATGTCATTGTGTCTGTTTGTAACAACAGACAATGGCAGGGTGGTCTGGGGGGGGGGGGGGGTTTGATACTTTCCGTTTTGATAACCCCCTTTACTGGAAAAAAGAAAGAATGAAAAAGACAGCATTTAGACTGAGTATTTATATTCACTAGAATTCACCTTTTAGAAGGTAGGAAAACCAGCTAATGTAAAGCAAATACATTACTTCTGCAATTGTTATATCACTATTTGCTTTTTATTTAAATTAAAGCCTTTTGTGACAACTGTCCTTTTGTGAAGCCAATTTGGTTATATTTTCATTAGTGTTGCTTCATTCTCAGATTTATCCAGGTTTTATGTTATATTTATATTATATATTCATATTACTCTCTGTCTTGTTTGATATGTCACCTACTATTTATTATTTGATTCAATTGTCTTTTCTTAACAACTGCCTTTTTAAAATTCAGATTGGTTATATTTTCATTAGTGTTTATATATTTAATCTTTGTGTTATATGATTTTTTTTGTATTTCTCTCAATCCACTTTCTGTAACTGCTTCACAGTCACCCAAAGTAAACCATGGAAACGTAACAAGAAGAGAAAAAAGCCTGGATGGGAAGGAGACTCATTGGCAAGACCATCAAACTGCACATTTCTGCACCAAGGAGCCATCGAGGAGAATATTAACACAATAGCAGTAATACAGACACAATCATACTAATGACAGTATCATAATAAACTGGGCTATTTGGCACATAAATTAAAGTCATTCTGTTGTTGTAACTTTATTCTGAGTGTTAAACATTTTTCCTTTGTAAATAAGGTATGTATAGTCAGGCAGAAGTCCCATAAACCACAAACTGAAAAAGGAATACAAATATCTTAATAACAAACAAGCAACAAAAGCAATTTAAAAACACAAGCTATATTTTATTGAATGAGCTGAGATTCAGAAACCAGTAGAAACTGAAAAAGAAATAAAAAAATTCTTGATTGACAATTTTCAATGTATTACTGATTGTGGTTTATAGAAAATATGCAGCAGCAATGTATACATAATTAAACTTGTAAAATACCACACATTTGCACATAACATAAGTGTAAAAACAGAAAGGAACAATGCTTTTGTCTTTAACTCCTTCCCAAACAAATGTTTTCTTTTCTTTCTCTAAATTTGTATTAATAGCTCTCATCCTCAGCAACATTATCTCTGCATTGTAGGTGGCGCTGTGACAGGATTTGTTTAAGAGTGTCCAGTTCCTGTGTCAGCTGCCCGATTAGTGCCTGCAGTCTGTGATTTTCCTCCTGCAGTTGGATCGCTCTCTGCTTGGTGAGCTGCACACGGCGCTTGGCCTTGTCTCGGCTCTTCCTTACAGCAATGTTGTTCCTCTCTCGGCGCAGCCGATACTCTATACTGTCCTTGCTCAGATTCTTCTTCTGCAGCGGCTGCCGAAGAAGGGCTGGGGGGGGAGGCGGAAGGAAGGGCGAGAACTCCTGGCAGAGAAGGAGGGGGGTGAGGCACCCAGTGGAACATTTAAAATATAAAAGTGAAAAAGGTTACAAATGGACTTTAAGTTTATATCATGTCAGTACTTATACTAAAAACTGAGCCCTACACCACAAAGGAAAACATTTTAAGATGAGGGCATACCTGGTGTAACACATGACCCGGTCTCTCACTAGCAGAGCTGCTCAGGCATGGAGAGTAGGGCAGATAGGAATAGCCCATAATGGGGGCCCCCATTCTGTCGGTGTCCATCCTCACCACCCCCTGAAGCCCCGAAGGCTGGCTGTACAGTAGACCTTCCGTCTGCATGTTGTGGAGTGCGGGAGCCGGTGGGTCACAGGCATTCCCAGGAAAGGGTGGATGATCGAGAGAAGAGAAAGGGAGGGAAGAAGAGGGGCTACACTCTCCCACAACAGAAGACTGTGGATCGGACATCTGTCAGGGAGACGGACTGGTTAGAGACAGCCTTTAATGAACACAGAGAGTGATAGTATACAGCCACTGCAGACAGGATGTTCTGGAAGGCTGTCGTCGATATAGAGGCCTGGAGTAAACAACATCTTTACAAGACCTCATCATAACAACAATACAGTCACTGCGCTGAATCACATCTCATCTGATAAAGAGTTAACTTTCATTTTTGTTCTTTTTTACTTTATTATTTGTTTATATTAATTGTCTTTTCACTATAATATAAGCATGTTTTAAATCTATGTCCAAATTGTTTATTGTACGGTCATTCACGGCACTTCAGAAGAATGCTTTTTAAATTAATAAATTGTTCAACTTTTTTCAGCTTAAGATATCTACATATGGAAGAATTTTATTGAACATGGTACATTTTCCACAAAGATGAAGAACATCTCCCCCTTCCTTCAGGCATACCTCTTCCTCCGAACCTTTCTTTCTTGTCCTGTGTTTTAGTCAGTTCTCCCTTCTCCCACTGTATGTCTATCTTCCTCACTCTGTCTTTTTCTTTTCTCAAATGCTGTTGCAAGACAGGTAGTCAACTGCTCATAAAAGCAGTACTTCCTCAAACACTCCCCCCACACACACACACACAAACCACTCACAGCTACATCTATACACTGTCTTACATCCTCGCTGTCTGGCTTTCACGATTGCCATCCATGTTCTGACTGCTCTGTGATCTGACTGTTATTGGCTCTTTTTTTTCCATTCTGCTCTCTGTCTTTCAATATATCTTTGGCTTTTGGCTTTTGAAATGCAGATGTCACCGTTGGCCACTCTGGATTCAACCCACAGTCGAATGACATGCAGTTAGGCTAACAGGCATCTTTAAATTGTCCAAAGTGCTTGAGTGTGTGCATGTGTGTGTTCTGCTGCTGTCCCCTAGGAACCTACTCTATTTAAGCAGTTGGAGGACTGATGGATGGATGGATGGAAACATCTCAGAACACATATACTAGTGAAAAAAATCTCTCTTTATTCTACTTATTTTCATTTATATGTTAAATGTTATTTAATATATTAATTAAATGTATTCAACATCTAAACATATATTAGATGTCATTTATGTTTAAATGTACTATTTTGCTAAGATGTGGAAGCAATTGGATGATATACAATTTAGGGACAATAAACCTGTAGGTCAGTAAGTTACGTTATATTGAAACTCAAGAAACACGTCGATTTCCGAGCGTAGCTCGGTGACATGAAAAAAGTCGTGCTACAAATAGTCAGACCTTTTTGATCCTTTTGAGTTGCCGTCCTCTTGGTGGGGAACGTTTAAAATGGCGTCCCCCTCTATGGAGAACGTGAGTTTATTTGATCATTTATATTTTACCCCCAGTATATAATCAATTTCTTTTTAAAAGGTGTGATGAAATATTTGATTCGTTATGGCTTTATGCATTGATCGATCGAAGCAGTGGCTTGTATAGAAGTTTGTTGCCTGAATTAATTAATTTAACTAGTACTACACTACCTACGACTAGTTACTGAACAAACATGGTAAAGTTGTTAAGCGCGATTATAATTATTACTAGTTAAGCAAGTGGTTAAGCAGGATTGCGGACTTATATGTACAGTAAGATGTTGTCTGAATTCCCTAGGATGTGGTGCTGAGCGATTTGCCCAATGCTGTACGTTTGTTGGACAGCCTCACTGAGCAGGTTTGTATCATCAACTTCACACCATTCAGTGTAGTTCCCAATGAACTATACAGCCGTATCCGGAAAGGAGTCGCATACACCGTATTCCAAATTATTATGCACATGCTGTTTTTGTTCGTTTTTCCTAAACAGTCAATACGATTAAAGATTTTTTATCTTCAACAATTATAATGTGAATTTTATTACAAGGAAAACTACTAATGATGGAAATAGCTTTTTTAAAATATTTTCAAAACAACTTAACATTTTGGAACACTGTTTTATGCACAACAGAGTTTGAAAACAATCTATATGCTGTAAAGGATTCAAAACAGAAATCTGTTGCATTTGTTCCAAGATGAGATTATTTTTCAAAAAATAAATGCAATTTAAATAAAAAAACATTTACAGATCAAGTTACATATTAATATATGAACCCTTCTTTGATATCACTTTAACAACACTCATCTATTGAACTTATATGCGTTATGGTATATATTAACTGGTTATATTTGAATTTGTTTACATAAAATGCTACATGAAACATTTGACTTTGCTAGTGATGTTTATCACTTTGTATTTTAGCTATATGACTGTATTTGGTTAACTGTAGGTGATTTCTGTTTCATTTTGATTTAAGGTGGCTATGGTGACAAATCATATCCAAGGTTTGTTAAAGAGAGTTAAAGATGGAGCGTACCCTACCAACAAGGTAATAAAGTGTGAAACAAAATGTGTTAACAGCACTCTGATGGTGTCACTGCTCATTTATTTTTCTTTATTTAAGGGAATGTCTTTTCTGGACCTGCGCTATCACTTACTTCTGTTCTACTTGCAAGATGTAACTCATCTGATCAGTGTGAAAACAGAGGGAGGCAGAGTGAGAGAGAACAGTGCTCTCCACAGGCTAGTCACTGTCAGGACAGTAAGAAATCTCTCTTCTCTAGCTCTATCAATATGTTGTGTGTTATGAGTGAAATCTGCAAGCCCTGCTCTGCAGTGGTCTTCTGTGGGCTTGTCCTCCATTTCCATTCTCCCTTATGTTTCTTTCCCTCAAAAGGTTCTTGAGAAGATGCGTCCTTTGGACCAGAAGCTGAGGTACCAGATGGACAAGCTGGTCCGCACAGCCCTGACTGGAAGTTTAGGTCAGATATGTCTACATGACTGTGTTAAAACACACTGCTGATCATTCTGGACTTGCACCATTTTTTTTCCATAAAATACAGGTAATGACTCATTGTCTTGTTATTTTAGCTGAAAATGATCCTCTCCAGCTTCGTCCCAACCCTGAGAACCTGGTCAGCAAAGTAAGTTTATTTTTTTCCCCTCTTAAATGTAAAAACTACAGTGTTCAGTCGTTTATGTATTCTTGCCTTTTTTTTTTTTTTTAAATCTTTCTTAGCTCAGTGAGTCAGAGTCCGAGGAAGAGGGAGCAGAGGGCCCTGGAAAGAGAGAGCCCTCTGGTGGCAGCAAAAAGTATGTGCCTCCCAGAATTGCACCTATGCATTATGGTAAGGTTTTAAATTTTGCATTGCCTTGGGGAAAAAAAAAAACTACCCTTTCACTAATACACAGTAAACTTCAGAAAGTGCCTAACGTTACTACTACAATTTTTATTGTACTGGCAGCCACATTAAGTACAGTGAGCATAGGTCTGTATTTTACACAGAATAGTATGAGCTATGTGGGGAACCTTACTGTTCCACTTTCTCTCATCCACTGCTCACTAATTGACACTAGGAGTGTCAATACCTGTCCTATGAAGGCCTCAGCAAGTATTTCAGTCACACTAAGCAGATGAGTGAATCTGAGTCTTTTCCCTCCCTGCCTGCAGAGGGTGACGTGACTGAGGATGACAGGCAGAAGGAGAAGGAGGAGAAGCGTCGGCGTGCTGCCCTCCGCAGTTCTGTGATCCAGGAGCTCCGTCAGCAGTACGGCGATGCGCCTGAGGAGATACGGGACCGGCGGGATTTTCAGAGTGAGAGAGAGAGTCGTGAGGAACTCCACAGGTCTGTGGCTCTGCCCCTTTCTGTTCCATCACTGCTGCACATTCATTTGATCACATGGTTGCTTTTTATTCTGCCATTTCTGATGGCTATGTTTCCTATCAGTTGAAGCTGTTGTAATGTCCTTATTTCTGAGGATCAGTAAAGCTGCATCACATCCCATTAGCACGTGCCAGGTGATGCCTAGTAAGGAAGTCTGTTTCATTGGTGTGGTGGCTGCATAAGCAGAGACATTTATGAGAACCATGATTCAAAACAGGAAGGAATATGAGGAGTCCATGATGGTGCGTCTGGCTGTGACTCGGAGAGAGAGGAAGAGTCGGAAGAGGGGAATGTTGGGAATGTCCTCTCAGCTCAGCAGCATCACACGATTCAGTGACATCACAGCCTTGACAGGGGAGGAAGGACAGGTGAGCCTGGACCAGAATTCCACCACAATCCCCTTCGTGCTGGAGCTAGCAGGGTTTTCCCTGGGAGGATCCTGGACCCATTTTGAGTGGCTGGACCATGGGGACAGGACAGATTTAGGTTGAACTTCTGAGGCCAGTCAGATGAAATTGTCCAATCTACCACCCAGGCACTAGATTCTTCTCGGCCCAAGAAGAAGAAAAAAGTAATGAAGAAAAAAACCAAGAAGAGAGGTAAGGGCTGGGCCTGTTGTTGTTGGACATGAAGCTATGAGGCTCAGGCTTCCTGCTTAATGTTTTTCCTAACAGTTTTCAGGAGACACCGCTAGGACTGCTAGCTGAAGTCCTAAACCACCATCGGACGGCAGAGGGACCCACCAGAGGAAAGTGCAGGAGCCTCGTGCGTCCAGCCTAATTCTGAAAATAAATGTTTTATGCAAATTACTCCTGGTTCTGCAAATCCATGCAGTAACATGAGCCGGACAACAACTGTGGCCTGTCTGAGCAGACCAGTCGTCATGCCATGTAGGTCTCATAAACGGAGTATGTTGGGGTGCCTGCTGGGGAAAAATGTGGTAGCCAACCATTGCTGGCGGGAAGGGCATTAGAGCTACACAAAAGGAGACCAACACCTTTCGTTTTTACAACATTTTATTTTTTCCTAATTACATTTTTTTTTTTTTTTTTTTTTTTTTTTTTTTAGTGGGCTAAAAAAAAAGCAACTTTTCAAACCCAAAATATCCCCCTGGAAAAAAAAAAAAACCCT
>JAACJT020000001.1:12430405-12451999 GCA_009936485.2 Gymnarchus niloticus
GAAAAAAAAAGAAGAAAAAAGGAAGCAGAGACAGAAAAAGGACAGGGAGATGTGAAGAGGGAAAGGGAGAGGGAGGGGGGGGGGGGGGGGGGGTGGGAGAGAGAGGGACGACCAAACATGTTACATGTAAACTAAAGAAGGTATGACCAGCACAATTTACACTATTAACCATGGACATGAAGTATTCAATGATTTAATACCAGCAGGTGAACACCTGCTTTCACATGGTCCAGTGAACCCCTCTATGGACATCCACACACTTTATGATCCGTTTCCCTGGAGTAGCTGGTGTTTGAATATACTTCAATACGGAGAGCTACGCCTTAGCTGGAGGACAATGCACTTACATTACTACACATATGGGTTACATAGATGAACTGTTACTTAACCCAGTCTAGTGACACTGTGAAATACACTTCTAAGTGCTAACACTTTAGGATGACCCACCAAGGTCATTGCAGGGCCTCAGATGTGGTCAGTCCAAGCTCAATAGCCAACACAGGTTGATAGGAGTTTAAAAGGAGATTAAAAATGGAATCTTATCACCAAGCATCATGGCCCCTATTCACAGAGCCATTCTGAGGAATTCAGTACGATCTTCAACTTAATGTCTAATGGCTCTCAAAATGCAGCAACAGAGAAACTCAAGACCAAAATGCACAATTCATGAGGGAACTTAGTTAACATGTTGGCAATGTCTGCAAGGGGACTTTATGTTGCGTGGTCCCAAGCTCACAGAATGCATAGAATTTGCGGTATTGTTTCTTCTGGAGAATTAAAACCCACTCCCATGAGCATCATAGAGACAGAGCTCTCCATTTTTCCATGCAGAGGCTGTCTGGGAATCAGCCTGGGTGAGCTGCTCGCCAACTACCTCACACTGCCGTAGCCAGGACACCAAACTCAAGCCTCCAGAGACGTCTCACACTGAGCTTGGAAACAGCACCATCAAGATTCTCCACAGGTTGTCCCCAATCACTCCCTCCCATGGTGTTTCTAGAATGCACTTCAGTTTATGCCTGCATTTTGGTGACACTTAACTCGGGGGGGAACAACAGGCTGATACATAGCATGACTGTTCAGAAGAAGCAAGCTTTGGAACAGGACTGCTGTACCAGAAGTACACACACCAGAAGCACAGCCATGGTACCCATCAAAAGTGTTGCTATTTATTCTGTCACAATGAGACTTCTAGAGATAACCTCAACATTCAGGACCATGACAACATTTTCATTCTCTCAGACACTGGAACAGTCTGATTCAGTCCTGATTCCCTTTCACATGCGTCAAAGCAAGGACCAACTAAACATAGTACTAATCTGCTGTGTGTGTCAAGACAGCTGACACCTGAATACACCTATTTCACGTCACCCAGCACTTACACAGAAAATAAGAAAAATACGTTATAAAGCAGCAACGGTTTGGCTGAAACTTTAAAATATTTTCATGAATGACAGGACACGAAAGGCCAATCTTTTCCAGTTCATTTCCTCAAAAAAAAAAAAACGATTTCATGTCAAACATTACAAGTCATTAATTAAATAGCAATAATAATACTCAGCTAAGATGCACTACTAGGGTACTAAAAAGACCGTAGACAAACAGCACATAAGCAACCGTAGGTCACTACTAAGTTGTGATTCGTTTCCAACTATCCTGTAAAAACCTAAACGATCTGTTCGGTTTCCGTTACATTAACCTGTTTTAAAACCAAATGTAAAACCCTAATGAAAAGCTCTCGATCGCTTTCCCTCCATCTCATGTAAAAAAAAAAATAAAATAAAATGCTACGTTTACTCGCCAGCTACCCAATTAGAGAACAAGCCTACTGACATTCAATGTGTTCCAATATGAAATAGAATGATAGAGCTTTTTCACACATTCCAACACCAGAGCTGCCTTTATTAAACAAACACACACGCGCGGCTGCATTCTCGCGTAGCCGAATCTCCACTACCACTCGGTCGGCCCTAATCCATACGGCCGACAGCTCTGAGCTCCGCTCCCTAACACCTGCCATCGCCGCCTCTGTCCAGAACCACGCCGTGGAGTTTCTGCCTCAGCCCAATGCCTGTGTGCTGACAGCCGTGCAGTCCTCCGAGAAGACCGAGGCCTCCAATAGCTCCGTGCAGCTAATTCCTGCCTTTCTACGTTTTTCATGCGTGGAAAAGGGGAAAAAGAACACATCCGAGCGCCCCCCCCCCATCATCATCATCATCATCATCATCATCATCATCATACTTGTACGACCGGTTCACTCATCTCCTGCTAATTAGAACCTTCACGGTTTAATAAACCCCGATGTAATTATTTTTTATTGACTCGTTTGGATAAAGGCATACCAAACTAGGTATTGAGAACCGATGGGAGGAGGGCGACCAAACCTAAGGAGACTAAAGTTTGGCAAGTTTTAAGATTTCCTACAACAGAATACTTAGTTCCCATCCAAGTACGATGGCCACCTATCAAATGTATGTAGCCTAGGCAGCACTTTTAATTGCGATCAGTCTAATTAAGGTATTTACCTGCATAGCACCACTGCAGCGTGTTCCTCTCTGTAAAACTGTAAACTTGTCGCTCTCTCTCTCTCTCTCTCTCTCTCCGTCCTCTACTTCTCACTAATAAACACACAATAGCTCCCCCGGCGTATGCTTTCCCCCTTCACATTTAGGAAAAGGTACATTACAATATCGTGTATTACCAATGAACATAAATAGAAACGAAAATCTTCATATCCCATGACTCAATAAGATGGTCACCCAAACTAAGAACCACATTGACTTTAATACGGTTCATATTAGAAACAAGATTTTTAACCCAGTCTGAATATAACAACCGACGTGTGCTGTTATAGTTGCTATAGTTGCTATAGTTGCTTTTCATTTAAAAATGCTAATTCTCAAAACTGTGAAATTGATTACACAATCTAACCGGTTAGTCTATCAATTGCATGCATAGGAAACAGAAAAAGTTGTCAGTTGGGAAAGTTATGTCATCGCTTGTTAAGAGGCTATGAAACTAGTTAACTGAGTAAATGTCCGTTTGCCTGTCTGTACAGTTGTTTGGCTTATGCCGAAACTTAGTATTGCGGCACAATACAGGGGCTAGGGATAGCCATCAAACCTTGGGCCATCCTAGCACAGCGGCATGTATAAATTATATACATATATACATGTGTATGTATATATACACATATATAATTATCCCATATATATTATATATATATATAATATAATTTTCCAAACATACAGTGGCCGAAGAGAGGCTTTTAATAAAATTATCTGGTTCATTTCTAGTATTCCATGGTTACAACAACCCGCTGCTGTGGTGGGAGGAGCCAGCGCCGCATGAATGACAGATTGGGCGATGCGGTAACATGTGATGCGAGGTGCGCATGCGCGGCCCAAACAAAACCAGGGCACGCTGATATTCGGAAGTGATATTGACGCAATAGGGCAACCCTGGAAATCTTCTTTTAATTCCAGTTAATGAAATTCGTAAGAGGTGTTATGTCTGTCTGAAGTATCTGGCGATTTTTATTTCTGCTACCGGGCAGTAATTGTCAGTTTTATTTTTAAAATCTACTATAAGTGTTTGCTTTCATTAAAACCAGCTACGGGAATATTGTTGTTGAACTAGCATTCATTAATCATCTTGTATTTGAGGGTAACTGGATCTGAAACGTTTTTGGAAATTAACGGTACTATGATTTTATTAAGTAAATATCGTATATTTGTGAATGTTTCTTTCAATAGATGATAGGATGAACTCATAATCTGGGACAATAAATTGCTTAAATCGAAATTGTAAAAATTATCCCAGATTACCTGAGTTCATTCTATATATCGTCTACAATTACAACATATACAAGATTTAATGGCTAAAAATCTCTTAAAAATCTCTGAATATATACATTTAGATTTCTTTGATGTGTGGTTTGTCTTTATGATTAAACTAGTGTTTTTTGACAGTTGCCCTTGATGTATGTAGGTGTGCCACTGGGAGTACGATGACTGTTGAAGTGGAGAGAAAGTTTGTTTGTAATCCCAACATCCAGGACAAATTAAGAGAAATTGGAGGTGTGTCTTGCAATGAAACGCCGGTAGAGTATTTTGATGCAGAGCTGAGAAACCACATTATTAGTGTCTGTCTTACTTGTGATGTGGCATCTATGCACTTCTCTCTCTCTGCAGCAGTGTGTGTTGGACACAGCCAGTTTGAAGATAAGTATTTTGACACCCCAGGCTATCACCTCACCCTCAGAGATGTCTGGCTGCGCTGCCGCCAGGGATCATGGGAACTCAAATGTCCAGCTCAGGAGAAAGGGAACCCGGAATTGGGCCTGTGCTCTCGCTACAGAGAGATAACCAGTCTCCCGGAGATTATAGCCAAAGTAAGAGAGGTCATAAACCAGAGATGTAGAGAGGAAAAGCAAGACATTCAGCTAGCTGAAAATCAGGAAAAAGGTTGCAAAGATGAACAGAGTGAAGTGACCGTAAACACAGAACCTGAAAGCAAGGAAACAAGTGAAAGAAGTGAGCAGTTCTGGCTGAGTGAATTTAACCTTGTTCCGTTTGCTGTCTTCACCACCAAACGGTGTTCGTTTCATCTCGAAGGGGATGCTGATGAGGATGGAGTTCATATAGTCTTGGATCAGGTTGACTTCGGGTTTTGCATTGGGGAAATAGAGGTTCTGGTCCCAGATGGAGAAGGAGTGCAGTCTGCATTGGAGAAGATCGAGAGGACTGCCCAGAGGCTAGGTAAGGCAGGCACTGAAATCGCTGTTTTCATGTTCCATAATGTAGTACAGAGCTGAATAACGTGCTATCTAATGTAAAATAGACATTTTAGTTTGTTTCCTTCAATAATGACCGTATATCTTGTCTTTATTTTTCAGTTTGTCTTGTGATCAATAAGACTTTCAGTAACTTCTATTTCTTTTTAAGGTCTGTCTGGTGATACAAAGGTTCCAGGAAAAATGGATGCTTACATGCAAAGATATTGTCCAGAGCACTATACAAAGCTATTAAATGCTAAAATACTGTGACAGAACAAGAAGACTTTTGACTGACATCTTGTGATGCAGAAGAAATATATATATATATATATTTAGCCATGTTCAATGAAATGCTTAAGCAGATATAGGTAATGTTGATAGTATGGCTCATACCTTGAATAAGATGCTGTAATTGTTCAAAATGATTAAATGTATAAGGAAGCTGGAGAGAGGCAATTTTGTGTCAGTGTTAAGCCAGTCATGACACAGCAATAAATTTGTTGTGATAATTGATATCCCTAGAACAGGTTTACACTTACTGAGAGTAGCAAAAGCACTACAGGTATATACTGTAGCTATACCAGGCAGGCTGTAGCTCTGTGGGTTAGGTATCTGTGACCAAAAGGTTGCTGGTTCATATCTGTGGCACCTTGAGCAAGGTGCGTATCCCCAAAACTGCTCAAAGCACTCGGTATCTGACTCCCTGGATGTCCATGTGGCTGTGACTGAATTCATGCAGCACGCAGACAGAGTAACCAGGTTCACTTCTGACTCGGCAGCAGAATGGCTAAGATGCCAAACAGTTTAAAACATGACGCCAGCAATGGTGGTGTCACCTCAGAAACGGCTCCTAGAATTTTTCACACACTGCATTTTCTAGGGTTGGCAGAGAATGGTGTCATGAACAAAAAACATCTAGTCAATGACCTTGCTGTGGCCAAAGGCACCTTATTAATAAGAGATGTCAGAGGAGAATGGCCAGACTTAAAGCTAACAGCAAGGCCATAAATGCAAAAACAAGAGCTCAGTACAAGTGGTGTACATAAAGGATTCTCTCACTGACACATAAAGCAGTCAGGGAGCCTGAACCCCTGGCAAGTTTTTATGTTGCCTGGTTTAGCAACATAATCTTTGGAGGAGGTGGGGAGTCACTGCTTTATTTGTAAATCTGAAGAAAATATAAACCAAATACAGCAGAGTCATCCATGGTGTGTGAGCCTGTGTATTGAAACTCAGACTATCTAGTTACATGGACTACTGGACTGCTACTTTGTAAGATTGGTTTCACTGTATGTGTTTTAGTAGATCAAAGCCTTGCAGTCTCCCCTTGGCTTCTTGATTTTGTCGTAGTTCTTGTTGATGATGTCATACAACACAGCCTGGGGGTAGTAACAAAGGTGAAAAAATGAACTGTCGTATCCAGATGTTTCAGCTAGTTTACAAATCACTCTACGTACACCGCACAGAAATGCTCCAGTTGAAATTTTTTGTTAGACCCCATCTCTAACAAAGGCAACTGAGGACTCATAAACCACTGTGGAGGAGGGAAAAATGTGAGGGGGCGGGGCTGACTCACATAGGTGTTTCGGATCTCTAGGACCATGATCCTCAGCTCACAGTACTGATGCTGGTCCAGCTCATGTACTAGCTGACGGTAATCTCCCTAAAACAAAGCCACCATGAAACCCTCAAGCACAACCCAAAGCATGTACTTGTGTTAGAGCTTAAATGACTTGCACCTGGAAAATGCTATCATAAATCTATAACCTGAATGTCTTTAACAAATTAGCATTATGTTACTTTAGTGATTTATTCAATATGCTCTGCAATGCTGCAGTCAGGCACACTAACCACGTGTGGCTGTTTGGAGGCCTTGGCCACAGCATCCCCCCTTTCACTGTAGTACCTGACAATAGAAACAGAACAAGTCAGTGATATGCCACAAAGGAACTGTATGTTGCTAGAAATGGTTTCTTGAATAATGATACCACTTAAAACCAGTGTACACAGTGAGAATTGTCTAGATGTAAGGAGTCACATATATGAACTGTCTCAGTGCTAAGTTTGACGTGGTATTTTACTTCAAGCAGTATCAGATGTTCTCCCAGTCTCTTACTTTGAAACTTGCGTCTGAAATCCCTCTATTTTAGTGCGAGTGTTGGTCAGCAGTTCAAACACTTTCTCCTGTAAAACAATGACAGTTTCCACAAACACAGCACTTGTTTCTCCCTCTCCATTATAGGAAGTGGTCAACAGAGACATAGTCTTTTCGTGTTCCATACTTATTAATTTATATCTATAGTGTTACAGGCATTTAGTTTTCTAATTCACTACATTATTATTTAAATCTAAAATAGACACTCCATCGTTAAATATAGTAACAAACCAAAGGAGAGACTGACCTGCACAGCAACACCAAAATTATTCCCATCTTCAATCTTGGGAATCTGAAGTTGTATCCACATTGACACCTGACAGGGAAAATAGGTTTGACAGAGAGACAGCTAAGCCTGACTGTCTACTGCGGACAGGACATGGCACTGGAGAGAGGCAGTAAACATGGTGGACAAACTGACTGTGTTGAGCTTCTCCTTCAGCGTCTGGATGTGAGGTTTTATTTCCTTTAGCAAACTTTCCACCCTCTCATTGGTGGCAACTGGGCCGCAAGATGGAGCTATAAGGTTGGACACAGTGATTAGTTTGGGTGGGAAAGGATAAGCACGCCAACTACACCATGGCATCTTACCCAGACACCATAGGTACACACAATGGAATTCCAGCTGCCAGTTTTTGAATAGTTTTCATATTTCTCCTCCAGTAATGTATGCTCATATTCCTTCCCTGTTTACACACACAGGTTCAACTATACACTATTAAACAGCCATAAGCAGACTTCAAATGAATCCATGTTTTGATGGATTATCTATAATTAAACAGTTTGCTTTACCTTCTTCTTCCTCCTCTTTGTCCTTGTTTTTACCCTTTTCCTTCTTCCCTTCCTTGGCTTCTCTCTTAGAATCAAAAGCAAAGTGCAGAATTAAAATTACATTAATAAAAGATCTGAAAGCCACGCTCTAGAACCCTGGGACCTGTTCTGTATTAGGCATTATTTAATGGCCTTAACAGCTAACCCACTCTTTCTTTTGTAAATAATCTAAAAACCCACATATTTAATTCTCCTCTCGCTAGCTAACATCACTCAGGCATCTTCTAAGAAATGAACTCAATTTTTTAGCTACCATAGTAGCAGAATATGTCTTGAAGTGTTAAAAGGTCAATGTTTTGCAGGTTGTCTGATAGGAACCACTCCATATGGACAAATGCGATTGTGTGTTCAGTATGGACAGACTTTTATATTTACTGGTATAGAGATATCATGGATGAGTACAGTTATAACTGAATAGCGTGACTTGGACAGGTGACCCCTTAAATGTTACTTTGTGATGCAATATGGAAACATAGTTCTGTGTTCCAGCGTCACTCAAACTGAAAATCCTTTGAAAAGAACATTTTAAACCCATCACAATCATGTTATTGCATGACAAGATAGTTTACCTCCTCCTTCTTCTTCCTCTTCAGCTCCTCTTTTTCTGGATCAGGTATGGGGATGTCCAGGGGTGCCACAAGGGATGAGAGGTCATCTGCAGAAACACCAAGTGATGCCTCAAGAGGCACAGAAGATGAGTTACAAAAATGAGAGGCTTCAACATATCGTCAAGGATATGATGTGTATCACAATCATCCAATATGAGTGTGATGAGAGGGACTCACATGGCACATGGACAGCCCTCAATTTTCCTACCTGCAGCAGAGCCTCCATCGCTGAAATCTTCTCAGGGAAGAATGTAGAGACCAACGACTCTGCCTGAGAAACGAAATGATTAAAAGAAAATTATCAAGGTTACAGATAATAATCATAGGATTTCCCAGCAAAATTCAAGACAACAGGAATACTCACCTCTTTAGTGAGTTGCTTGCAGAAGTCATCAACCTGAATAATCATGAAACAGAAAAATTAGCTTGTACTGCCTACACACTGGCCTATTTCACAACTATAAACTGTTTTATTCCATTGCATTTCAATCAATCAATCAATCAATCAGTCAATCTTTATTTATATAGCACAGTTTCAACCACAGGGTTTACAAAGTGCTTTACAGGTATTTTAAAAAGTAGAGAAACAACATCAAGGTCCCCTGGGAAACAGGGTCTCAGAGACTCCTAACCCAGTCTGCAATTACACCACTCTGAGGTATCGCTTCTCACCAGGATGGATCTTACCCATCCTTGGCTGACCTGGCCACCTGTGTGATAGTGCCTGTCTTAGGTTGCTCACCCCTTTCGGAGGCAACTTGCCCCCTTTCAAGTTATTTAGCCTTTCCCGAGGTTTTGCTCAATCTCGATCCCTGTCCCCAGGCGGGACCTCATGAATTCCTAGCACCAAGTTTACCGCTGGCCCGTCACCAGTCTTAGTCACTAACCCCGGCTCGATCAGACCAAGCCCAACCATTAGCGACGCCACTACATGCATTAAATACATTTCATAATGTATTTGTGTTTAAGTGTACAAAACTATTCATATGGCGACATGTTATCGCCTCCATTCCTTAGTTGTTGTAACTCGTCCATTGTGTTTTGATATTACTGTTGCTGGAGACGATATTGGTCTAAAATACAACTCTGAATTATGTGTATTTCGTTGTAGTGCTTTGACAGACGGTGAAACACATTTCATTTTGCATTGCATGTGGTACGTAATCAACCCAGCCTGTCCTATTGAGGAACAGATCACAACATAATTACCATTACATTTAAAGGGTAATGTAAAAGCTCTCAATCCTGTTATACGTGTTGCTTTTATCACGGACTATATTTTCGACAATTAAGGTCTTGAAATAATCTGAGTTTTCCTACCGGCTAAAATTAATGAGAAATAAATTACGAGCACGCACCATATCTAGACTAAACTTGAAGAGCCTTTATTGCCTACATTTTCGGTTTGTTTTCATTTTCCTCCACAATTTTATTCAATAAAGAGTCGAACACTCAGACAGCAAAGTACAACAATTAATAATTAAACAGGAGAATTACATGAAGGGCTGCGAAACACGGCCTGGAAAAACAGAAGGTTACCTGTTTCTGTGACTCGGGCCGGATATCTAAGGAAGTCATCGTGTAAACTGAATTACGAATCCACTTAAACCCCTATAATATCCGAAATCAAATTACTATATTTTGTTAAGTTGTATAGTGAGTACGAACATTTAAAACGCTCGGTTCTAAGTTTTTAAAGTCTTATCGGTTTAACGATACTAACTCCCCCTTAGTCCGCACAAAAAGTGAAAATGAAAGTTAAATAACGAACTATATACGCTTAATTCGGGGCTTTCCGATGCTCTCCAATGAAGTCCGCTGCTCTGGGAAGTGTAGTTTAACTATAAGCGATGTCAGCGGACGAAAAGCAACTTTAGCGAACGAGTCATTTTTTTAAAATTGCCTTCAGAATAAATACACTCCTAATGTAAATTGTACAATTTTAAAGACACACGAGTGCGTCTTATTGCTCAGGCACGTGCGAGAAGGGCAACCATCTAAAGCGCGCCCCTAAATCCCATCCCTCCAACTTAAAACCTTTCAAATTCAATGATAAAGCTCATCAATAGCTGCATTAGAAAACGTTTTTTTGGCTATACAGTTGTTTAGCGTATAGGGGTAGGGTTGTTTAAAATCTTTACAAACAGGTACCCGTTATCAATAGTCAAGTATTTCTAGGTCTGAATGTAGACTAACTATAACCATGAATACTTATTCTGTCATACATGATGATAGAACCTAAACATGAACAGTCGGCCCGTAGAATGAGTTTTAAATTTGAGTGTGACAGCAGTGGATTTTTCTTTTTTTTATTAAACTTCCTTTCTCTTTTCCCTAAACCTATTGCTCATGCATGTGTCTTAACAGTATGGTACAAGGGTTTCTAGAGACACGTTTTTAAACAGATACATCAGGCCCACCCAAACTGTGCTGTGCACTACTAAAACCTGGTGTATCAACCACCAGCCAAACCTACAATGCAATTACACACAGCCCCCGCCAGGGGAAAGCAGACCAAGCATTTAATCAGTTTGCTCTATACAACCACTCCACATGCCCCACAAGCATTACCAAGCCCTGGCAAAACAAAAAAAAAAAAAAATTTTTTATTACAAGAGGCCAGTTTTCTCTATGATTAAAAGCTCCGCAGTAATTCAGTCACACTGTCCTTCTGGCTGGGATGAGATCCAACACAAAGACAACAGCAAAGCACCATATGGAAGCTGGGGTCCATCTTCCACCACCTTCACACTCACACACTATTTGCCTTTCTTGAACTTCCCAGGAGCACTGCTGGTTTTTTGCTTCTTCTTGGCCGAACCCTTGACCTCTGACTCCTGAGGCAAAGAGGAAGGATATGTAACACTCATAAGTGGGTGCAGAAACACTGTCAGGTGACCCTGCCCCAAAGCCTCACTGACCTTGCGTTTAGATGACAGCGACCCAGTCACTGTGAAAAAGGTGTCGAGTCTGCCTTGTGTGTTACCTTGTCTGCTCTTCACAATCTTCTTACAGCCGTTGCGGATGCGGTCCTCACTACACACAGGCCAAAACGAGTACAACGTTACCCAAAATGGAAGAGGGCATCTTAGTGTTACACTGAGTGAAGCGACCCTCTGGCAAAACAGTTCATACTCCATATAGAGCTGACAGGTAAATGCGTGGTGGGATATCACATATGAACCCCACTCATGTCCAAAAACAGGGCACCACACCTAAACTGTTTCTCAGCACACATGAACTGGACCAGCCCATCTTCATCTGGTTCGCTCCATTTCAGCTCCACGGAACTGCAGTCGACAACCTCGGGGTCCAGGAACAGTCCACGGGCTTCCTTATACAGCCAATCCTCTGGCACAGGGTGTTTCTGAAAGGGGGCAAATTTTTGGGACTCATGCATGTTTTAATGTGCATGCACATTAAATATTGTACCACTGAAGACTTTATTATTGTAACATTCTCTCAAACACTAGGCTGTTGCATCTTATACTTACAACATTCACCAGTATAAAGAACTACTTGACCAAAAGAAAACAAGTGGTATGAACCTGAAGGTCAAAGGCAAGAGATACCACTAACTGGACCACACTGAGTGCCAGAGAAAGGTGAAAAGGGTAAAACACCATTGCACACAAATTCTGTAGAAAGCTCACAGCAAGATCGATGTTGTTCAAGATCTCCTCGATGGTGCGGTGTTGTCTGATGAGATCCATGGCCCTTTTGGGCCCAACCCCTTTAATAGTGCCACAGTAGTCACAACCAAGCAGAATGCACAGGTCAACGAACTAAGAGAGAAAACCAATAGAAAATAAGGGTCACGACTCATGAGGGGCCAAACAGACCAAAGAACTTGGGACACCACACAGATACCTGCTCGTGCGTCAGACCCATGTCCTGCAGAATGCGATTGAAGCAAAATTCTTGAATTGGGAGTTTCCTGGAAACAAAGAAATAAGGATATTACCAGTAATGTCTTAACTGATTTGGTTAGCACCCGTAAGCAGCTGGCTGCATTGGTACTGAAGAGTCAAGCACGCACTTTGCTTCGCTGGCGGTGAGATGTCTAAGTAAGACACCTGTCCCAAATGTCAGACCATCCATATCCTCCGTTGCTGTGGCAAAGACCTTGCCGGCCTTTACCAGCGCTGCACAACTGGCCTCTGCTTCGCAGGGAGCCTGAAGACAGACATTCATCAAAATGAGGCCCACCAAACATCACACAAAAAACCGAGTGTGGAAGGGACACGGCCTGTCACACAGGACATGAAGAAGGTGCAATCACACCTCGATATAGGGCACGCCCATCAGCTTCAGCAGCTTCTTACACTCATCATTGTGCTGGCTGGTGACCTTAACCAGGCGCTTGGTGAACTTCTCAACGTTCTCCTGCTGCCCTGTTGGACAGCACATCAGATCAGATCAGCCATCACGCACCAAGCAATTAAACCCAGGGACGTGTCTCCAGACTGCTGCTGCTCTACCTGCTTCTTGTGCCTGGGCCAAAAGCTTTTCAGCCTCGGCTCGTCGTTCTCCTCTCTTCGCCAGCTGAGGAACAGGTGGGAACCGTAGATGCAATTACACAGTATGGTGTTCATAGTCAGCACAACAGGATTCCACTGGAAATCCAAACAATTTTTACAAGATCATTCACAACACAGTTGCCCCAAAACACTTGACAGAAGTGTGTGGTAATTACAGTGCACGCTGACAGAAAAGCAGAAGGCCAGAAGACAACGAACCAAAAAGTACTCAGTGAGGAGAAAACATTGGACACCCAGAGATTTAACTGACCATCCACCACCTACGAAATGTTACCATTATACAGAGCAAGGAAAGGTACAACACCACTGTATATTCAAAGGGTAAACTGTGGTCAGATCCACCATCTGCAAGCCCGATGGAAAGCAAGTTAAACACCTCAACAACTTACCTGCACACTAATATATGCGGTTGGGTTGATTAAAAACAAAAGTTTAAACAAAATGAAGAACATGATGTTACAGACATGACGTTTGAAAAGTTCCACCAGACCTTGTACTGAACAAGGGGTTGGAAGCCAGGGGGATAGATTAAAAAGCTCTGCTGAGCTAGAGGACAGTACCTCGCCTGACTTCAGTTGAGGTGGCTTTCCATCAAACACATACACCGGCTTGATTCCGCTTTCCAACATGCGGATGGTCCTGTAGAACATGCCCATCAAGTGGCTGTAACGGAAGTACTATATGTTAGCACTCAAAGAACAGCCTGTCAAGGATGAACGAGCCTGCCTTTAATGGCCCTGATTTAGGGGGGCTGAGCGCATACCTGGTAGTTTCTCCATCCTCGTTCTGTAGCACATTTCCATCCTGTCTGACTGCGATCAGGAATTGATAAATACTCATGGATGCATCTATCGCAATCTTACGCCCTACGTAAAGGGGCAGGAGAAAATATTTTTAACATTAAGAAATGAAGGTATTACATGAAATGCAGATTCAAAGATGAAATAAATCGGCGTTAAAATTTGAGCTGAAGCTGGGGAAGAGACAGACAAAAATAAACATATCACCGAAGTAGCTTTTGATATCATGTTCTTTAATGGCCGAAGGTGCCTGGTCGGCGATAAGCTTCGCAAGGCCGTGTATTCCCATGATGACTTTAGGCTGTGCGTAGGAAAAGAAGAGTTTTAAAGCCCGAGAAGAAGACCCCCCCACACACACACCATTAGCGTGGTTACTAAAAGAACCCAGATGACCAGCTAACGACGTTGCATGCTCTAACATTGTATAGCGAACCTCCTGCAAACACCAGCGACAAGTAACATTTCTACCCAACACTAAACGAGCTTCGTAAATCAGCAACAATGCAGACTGCTGTGCAAATTGAAGCCGAGAAAGACAAACGGCCTAATTGGAGGCGTGCTGTTTTCAGTCAAAACAAACCAGGAACCCCAGAAAGCTCGCTACCTACCACTTAACTACTGAAGCACACTAACCAGCGAACAGTAAACAATTAAGTACCCACCAGCACAGCAAGGTCGGCTCCAACGCAGGTCGAGGTTCAGTTTTCGGGGGCTCTCGCGCCCTTTCCCGCGAAATCTCCTGGCCAGGCATGACAGATAATCTCAGCTCGCAGGCACCGCAATCGATCACAGACTCCAAGTCATATGACGATCCATTCCATGTCTCGGGAAGTTACGTAAATTAAATGACTGGTTTAAATGATTCGTTCCTAAATTGTTTATTTTAATGCTCCGGCGTGTCTTTCACAAATATTTCTCTTTTAAACTACAGTACATTTTTATACACCCTTTCTTTATCGCACAATGCTGTACCTGGAAATTGCACTACAGACGTATCTTTAGAGTAATCCTCAGACAAATAATTAGGGACATTTATTATGGGATGTTAGCTGATTACCTGCAAGCACATGTAATATAACGTACTTCATTTGAGTGTTAGTTTCGAACCAACACGTGAAATTTTGTTTACCCACCAGCCAACAGAATTCTGGCGTTTTCACAGCTGCTGAGGCAGAACGTATTGAGACCAAAAAAAAAAAAACTGAACCCGATAACTTGGACCACATGGTATTCCACTCCGCCAGCAGGTGGGACTGTGAATGTGTTTGGACTTCAGCATCGAATGTAACAGGGCCGGGGGGTACACTACGAAGGGAATTTAACCTACTTAGGGTTGGCAAACCCTGATTGCCAAATTGGTGTTAAACAGTACTACGACGGTGATTAAGAAGTTGGTTAGTTGATTCGGTGTTAACTTAATCGGAGTTCGTGCGCGTTCACATAAAAGGGGCGTGGTCGAAGGCAAGCACAGCTTTTGAATCATAGCGCGAGTTCCGTTTTTTTTTCTCGAGGGGGAATTTACAATAATAATTTCTGGATATGAGGAGTTTAAGAGTACTCTTACTGGCAAGTCCAACACCGTGACGGCCAATAAAGCTAGGGAGGCTCGTTGGCAACGCATTGCCGACAGAGTCAATTCGTAAGAAAATTGCTCTTGTATTCTCTCTATTTTGTATGACGGACTCTTATCTTAAACATGATTTAAATATAAGAACACGTAAAATAGTCTAATATGTGAAAACAACTACAAACATTTCATTGCAGACGACACATGGGCTACATTTCTGAAATTGACCCATTAGTCGTTGCTATTGAATGTAGAACTTCTCCCCAAACTATAGGTCTATATGATCTATAGGACTATAGGTCTGTATGTGTGTAATGCTATTGTGTCAAGAATAACTTCATTAAAACTATCATACCAGCTGCAACCCCAGTGGAAAGCAACAAGTCAGGATGAAGTACAAAAACATTATCTCAAGTGCATTATTAGTTCTCATCATTAATACTGACAGATGTGGTGCATAGCCTACATTTATAGCCTGCTTATATGTTCACACCAAACAGGAAGAAGGTGGAAATAAAAACAGAAGGAGGACCTCCTGCACCATTTTCACAAGCAGAGGAGTTGGCCACGGCCAACAATCAGGGCCGTTGCTTCGTGTGGCTGGGCCCGGGACAGCTTTACAACTTTGGGCCCCCCTCCATCCCACCGCAAGCAGGTGGTGGTGATGCACAGAAAAACAATTCACCCAGTCATGTCAGTTCAAATACTGCTGATACAAAATAATACTGTAAACACAAAACTACTCACACATTGTATTAAAACCATTGAAGTATCTTTTCAATTAAATTAGTTATAATGCACGGTAATCTTAATTGGCTATACCAGACAAACAAAAATAGATTTAAATGCATAGTTTTTAATTGAGGAGTGACAGTGGAACAAAACCACTATCCAGAAACAGTGGTCCATAGCCTGTCACTGCTTCCTCTGAAAGGTAAATTCTGTGAGGGATTGCATTTGTTTCTGTTGCTCATTGTCTATCCCTGTTCCTTTTAGCACTGAATACTGCATGTTTTTCCACTTCCAATAACAATGTAGATGAGCACTGTTTCTTTCATGTTCTGGAAACCTTTCATATAATTTTCTATATTTTATCATTGAGACTCTCATGCCCTCCTTGGAATTCAAAGCACTCCTTGATTTTACTTGGACTTCTGAAGAGAACAACAGGCATAGCAAACAATGTAAGGCTTGGTTAGATTTACTATATA
Organism: Gymnarchus niloticus; assembly: GCA_009936485.2. Taxonomy (NCBI): domain Eukaryota; kingdom Metazoa; phylum Chordata; class Actinopteri; order Osteoglossiformes; family Gymnarchidae; genus Gymnarchus; species Gymnarchus niloticus. The sequence continues at coordinate 12,446,896 of JAACJT020000001.1, forward strand.
TTATCCAATCCCTCTTGTTCTTTTCCCGTCGATTTGAGGATTTGGAGTATGTGAAATGTATTTGGAAAGGCTTTCCATCACCATCTTTAGGTAGGTTTTTTACTGTTTGAGAAACTGGATCTACATGCCATGGTACAAACAATATTGACCCTGTCTGAATCAGTTAGTTTTTCTGGCCACAACCCTGCATCATCATAATGCTGTTCTGATTCAACCTGCTACTGTGTCTCATCTTCCTCAGTCTGACATTGATGCTCTGCACTGTCTTCTCCTTCATCTACTGTCTCCCACTCTTTTCTTCTCCATCTCCCTCTCTCCCTGAATCACTGATTGCACCCGCATAGGAACACCGTTGCTTAAAAAATAACCAGCTACTAGTTTGTGCATGGCTATAACGTTAACTGATTTTAAATCAGTTTAAATTTAAACAAGAGAAACTAATTTACATAAAAATAACACAGCTAACGTTCTCCTCTCTGTCTCTCCGTTCGTTGCTTTTTCACAATGCTGAAGCGGTTTTGCGCTTTAGCGAAATTGCATGAAATACGGAGGAAAGATCAACCTGAAAAAAACTTGATTCGTCCCGGTACCAATTCTTCCTATGGATAGATTCTCTTCCATTAATTTTTCAGGTTTTAATTTGGGCGCTGGAATAACACGCCATGATTATGTATCAGTCTATCAGTATAGAAAACGAACTTCGGTAAATTTTTTTTTTTCGCCCGAACCATTTCTTTCTAGAATGATCTGTGTAACCTTTAGACAATTACAGTTCTCTTTTACGCGATTCCTCGCGATTAACTAGGGACGCATGAAAATATAGTCATGAAAATATTGAATATTACATTTAATCTATACTTTCTTGTAGAACTTAATATAATTAACAATTTCGGCCCCCACCCCGGGTCCAAGAACGGGAAAACATACCCGTTTACCACCCCCACCCCCTTGCGACGGGCCTGCCAACAATACCGTAATGGAGGGGACAGTCGATCGCATCGATCACACTCGGAAATCCTAAGCAAAGAAATGTGTTGCGTAGCCTATATAGATATTATTAAATATTAAAGACAAAGATATTAAAGTCCTATGGATATTAAAAAATAGACCAGTTTATTGTGAATTACCTGCGATGGCATAAAAACCCTTTTTGATCTTTGGAATTCTTAAGTGACCAGGGAACACAACAAATGCATCCAGCAGTTTAGTAAGAGCAAGTACCACCTTGCGAACTGCACAGCATACTGTATTCTTGCTCAGATTTTCAGCATCACCGATGGAATACAAGTAGTATCCAATGGCAAAATACCGCAATCACAGGAACACTGTCTGTTCAACAATGAGGGCATTACTCCGCCGAGTGGCATTAGAGACGTCTGGTCGCAAGAGTTTTTTTTTGTGATCAAATTTTTATTGACGGAACAAGGGAGAACAAACAAGTCCACAACAAAATGAGAAACAACAAAACGAGAAACAACAGTGGGTACCCCCCCAACATAAACACACCCCGCCTTACCCACCCTCGCCCTGAGACAGAAAAAAAAAAAAAAAAGGTCGCAAAAGTTGACAAAGATAGCGAATTCCGTCAGATGAGGCTCGATATTTTTCATAAAGAACATCGGGATAAGCTAACGCATTTTGACGATCTCTAAACATCCTCGCCTTGCGGATGTCAACGAGGTCTTCTAAACGTTCCGGCATTTCCCTCGAAAGGATCGTAGGTGAATGGGCGCTGCTTAGATAGGGAAACATCGAGTTAACCAAGAACAAACTGCTCGCAGGAGTTTAAAGACGCATCGTAAATTACCATGGCAGGATATCTCGGGGGAAACCTACTCACCTTTCGTAATACCGATTAATCGGGGAGTTACAGTCGACGTCACTAAGTTACTCCTGGAATTACTTAAGCCGGTAAACCCGCTTCGTAACATACCCCCCGATCTTTAAAATCTGAGTGAAAAACAAAATCTGACTCCCTGGGGCAGACTACTGATAAAGTGAATTAGATGATGCACTTGCTGGATTCCCTTACCCATGTATGGCGGACGGGGCACCAGTGGGAGCTGCCATCGTACAGACAGGAGCATGTAGATTCCACACACAAATGGGCTTGAATACAAACTGTCTTACAAATTAGTTTGCAGTGCATAATGCTGAAATGACTATGGAGTGTGGGGGGGTTCCCCATTCCTCCCTTTGTCACTGTGATGTGGTAACCCTGAATCAACATCATTCTACTAAGTGGCTTGGGGGCTACAGCATTGTGAGAAGCACTGGGTACTTAAGTTCTGGAGAATCACTGGTTATGAACACACTGTTTTGGGCATAACTGACTAAATCAATTGATCTCTAGTATTTTATTGTCATACAAGTTTCAGCCCAAAAGCAGTGTCACCTTACTCTGAAGCTCCCATTTTTACTGGGAATCTAACTGCACATTACAGCAATCATACACCACGTATCCTTACATGATTGTTTTATTTGCATATCATGCACAATCATTACCATCCATGTCATAGGGGAGACTATAGCACAATTCTGTCTACAACAGCATCCATCTATTTCCACCTCACTTCATTCCCACATTGCAGAGCAGAGGATCCCCTTTCATCCATCAATTTTCAAAACAGCACTAAAACAACATTAAAATTCTCAGCTAAAACTGTGGTATTGTTCCTTCTGGTGGTGGTGGGCACAGCAAAACTCAAAACCAGGTCATACATGATTTACATATTTACAGTAAAAATGCTGAAAGTTTATTGAAAGTCACCAATAACCCAGAAGACACACATTCACATTGATCAAACAGTAACTAACAACCCAGCAAAGCACCTGGACAGATTTTTAAAGCCACAATAGATGGAAATATTCCACATTGATAGTATAGTCCAGAACAGAGACTCTCAAACTAGGTGAGCAATTTATATCAGGAGTAGGTGGTCCCACATGTACAAGTGTGCATGCTGAGAAGAGGGGGCTTTCACAGGTTTTCATCCACCAAAAGGTGGGTCTGAGAACCACCACATTTGAGGCTGCAGCCTTAGACTACGACAAAAACTTACTGACCTACCAGCCATTAAACCCCACCACAAAACACCTTTGGCATATTGAGCTACCTAAGATGTCTAAATTCATTCTCTGAGAGCATAAAAAGTGAAATTCAAGCTTATTCTGAGAATGAGGAATCAGCTTGACTACATAAAAGTTAAAAGCATAAAATCTTGAGTTGACCAAAAGACACTTGCTATACATTTTTAGAAGCTACGTCGCCCACTGAGTGGCATTTTGCACCACCACCATACCTGTGGGACTGTCAATCATACCAGTGGCATCATCACCACCAGCACAGCTAGCAATGCCATTGTAGCCAGCAGGGCCATACTCATAAGAAGCAGGAGGTAAGCTCCAGTTAGCCGGAGCTCGAATGGGAGGCTGGGGTGAGTTGGCTGGCTGAGGGTAGCTGTTGTAGTAGCCTGGCATTGGCGAGGGGCTTTTGGCAAAGGTGGGGCCTCTGAAAGTTCCTGCTGAGCACTGATCTTGGACAAGAGCAGGCATGTCTGTTGAGAACTGGATGTAGATAAGAAAAGACCTGACACTTAGTACATCCATCTCATGATGCTGCATATGTACCATCCTGCCTTTAGGACAGCAGCCAGGCTAGAGTTGCACCTCCAGTGAGGATGGGCCTACTGTGTATCCTGGCAGATATGCTCTAAGCCATCGAGATATGGAGCATGTCAACTGGACAATAAGTGATGCTTTGGTACAGTGTTGGGGGCACAGACATACCTGAGAGTGAGGGGGGCCGGCAGCATACCCAGCATTAGGGTACCTCTCAGACACCCAGGTGCTCTCCTTCTGGTGCCTCTTCAGCTTCATTCGTCGATTCTGGAACCACGTCTTCACCTGAGAAGAGTTGGGACATTTCAGGATGTGTGAAAAGTATTGACGGTGAAACACTTCATCCTCTGTGCAGACTATGCCGAGTTACCTGTTTGTAGGTCAGGCCTGTGAAGCGTGCGAGTGTCTTCATCTCCATTGGTGTGAGGTACCTTTGTACATTGAACCGGTGGGTGAGAGCACTCATCTGGCCTTCTGAGAAGGCAGTCCGTGCCTTGGCTTTCTTGGGCTGTGCTGTGGTCGCTTGAGCAGCTGGAGATTGAAGGAAGGGTGTGGATGGAGTTGGCTGCTCTTCATTCCCCATGCCCAATCGCGGTGGTTCCTCTAAGGTCAAAGAGCTGGACACAGGCTCACTGCTATCAGGGCTCCCACTCTCCTGTTGCTCACCATTTTTCTCAGCCCAGGAGGGGACAGGGGCCTTAGGAAGACAGCCATCACTGCTGCTAGCTGAACTCCACGAGTCTATACGATTTAGAGATACCACATAAACACATTAGCGCATAAAGCTTGACCACAACAGATACAGCACATCTACCACACACACACACACAAAACACTGCAGAGGAAGCGGTATGGTTAGCAGCCCACAAACAAGAACTAACTCACGAAAACACGCACCATCTGACCCAAACCTTGTTTACCTGGTGTGTGGGCCTCAGAGTCGCCGGCGGCTTCGCTGGTGATCCCCATGCTTTCCTTTACCTGCTGCGCAGGATGATATGTTCGATTGTGAGGAAAGAAAAACCGACCCCTCTGGCCTTGAGTGTCGGCGAAACACAAGACTGAATTGGGGAAATCACCCGTGTTCGCCACACCGTCCTCTGGGCATTTCGGCGGAGACGCGGTACAGTAACCACCGCTAACCCCTGTATGGCCGAAAGTCGCCTCCGCCCAACCGAGACCGGCGGTGCCATTGTCTGATCCGGGCGGGCAGACCAGCCCGTAAGCGTATGCGTGGTAGGACGGGCTGTAGCTGTAACTCATGGGTACCTTCCAGTCTGCCATCGCGCCAGACCAGGCAGAAAACTCGTTCAAACCGTTAAATTCAACTCGTTTCCCCGGAAAAACTTGCAGAGTTCTTTAAACAGAACACCTGGACCTCTGTGGTCCGATATAAAGGGTGCGATTTAGAGGTGGGGTGGGGTGGGGTGGCGCGGCGGGCGGGGCGCCCGCACGCTGCGGCGCTCGCCAATCGGCCCTGCAC
>JAACJT020000001.1:12453275-12475838 GCA_009936485.2 Gymnarchus niloticus
TGGGAGCTAGCATATGTACACAAAATACCAAAATATGAATTGTAGTGTAAAATGAGGTAGGTAGACCACAGTCCATCATGTCTTTCATGTCCTTTTTACCTTATATTTGCATTACATGTGGCAGCAATCTGTCTTTCTTGCAGGTGGTTTTGAAGCAGAAACTGCTGGAGCCCATCCTGCAGACAGTGTTTCCCCTGTTGAGTGCAGTGCCCCCTCCTGGCCAGGAGGTCCCAGAGGACCAAGAGCGAGAGGCAGAAGATGACAGTGATATCGAGAGCCCGAAACACTTTGCAGCCCAAGTGAGTGTAATGCTGAGTGGCTGAAATGTTCAGCTTGCTATCAATACTCCCAGGGGTGGTTTTCTTGCCTGACACTTTTTTGTCTTCAGGTTCTTGACACACTGGCCTTGCACTTGCCCCCTGAGAAGCTGCTCCCCCAGCTGGTTAGTGGCCTTCAGTACAGCTGTCCTTTCAGATTGTTGAATGGGCATCTGTTTTTAAGGTTGCTGGTACTTTTGTACTGGGTCCTCATTTCTGTGGGACTTAAGACTCGGTGATTCAAGTCATCCCAGCAGAACCTGGGGTCTCTGCTTCTTTTGGTCGCTTATGTTCTTGGTGCCCTTCCTAATCCTCCTCCACATTTTTCATCTGTCAGATGCCCCTTACAGATGCCTGTCTGGCCAGTGAGAACCCATATGAACGCAAGGCTGGCCTCATGTGCCTGGCACTGCTGGCTGAGGGATGTGCCGACTACATCCGCACCAAGTGAGGCTCCGTGAGGGTTGTCAGGGTTGGAAGTGAGAGCATAGTGTGATTGTGCCGTTCTCACTGTTTCCATAGGGTCCTCGTGGTCAGAGCAGGTTGCAAATTGTGTTTTTCCTTCTTGCTGCTGCGTACTGCCCAATCCTTGGCCTTCGCTGCTCTCATGACGGCCTGTCTGTCCTGGACAGGATGTTGTCGTCAGTGCTGCAGACGGTGTGCAGGAGTCTGTCCGATAGCAGTGTGGTGGTGCGTGGGGCAGCCCTCTTTGCCATCAGCCAGTTCTCCGAACACTTGCGGGTGAGTGAGTCCCTCCCCCCATCCCCCAAGTGATCTTCTTTTTTCTTTTTTAACAAAGCCCAGATTTGTCATCCAGACACCCGGACCTGCTTCTGGGTTCTGTCTGCTTTAACCGGTTCTGACTAGGCCCAGTGCCTCTGTCACCTTGGCATGTGGCTAACCTGGTTACAATGACATTGCAGCTCCCTGAGTATTTGTGCGCAGGCTGTTTCTCTCGATTGCCCTGTCGTCCCACCCAGCCGGGGATCAGTAAATACAGTTCTGGGCTGATGCCGCTGTTGCTGGGATACCCGTCTCTGCTGGACCACACAAAGACTGGGTACATTACCAAGGCCTTCTATGCTCTGGAGAACCTTGGTTAGGAACTGCCTTATCTCCCCCTTAATATCTTATCAAAGACGGGCTGATTAGTCATAAATCAAGCCATGTAAATGTATCTTCGGTTTGCTTGCATGCTAATGATTTGGAAACATGAAATTGGCCTCCTGGCTTCTGTTCAGACCATGTATTTACTTCAGAGTGGGTTTCATTTCGATCTCGTGGAAGCTCTCTCTCTCTGTGCCTGCTTGTGGGCTGCTGGTCTCTGCTGAACCCCCCACTCCCTCGCTTTCAGGAGAGGATATCCATCTGTACCTGTTCCCTCTGATGGAGAGCATGCTCGCGGTTCTGAACACGTCCTCGAGCCTGAAGAGCTGGCTGTCAGTGCCGTCGGAGCCATCGGTAATGGAACTAGGCAAAACATCTGTCCGTATTCGGGTGCCCCATGGGCTCCTGCCCCTCTTAACTCTGCCCCTGTCTTACTGACAGCAAATGCTGGAAAGGAGCTGCTTGTGCCATACCTTCCCCCGGTGATTGACAGCCTGAAGGGTTTCCTGACAGACACAAGAGAGGAAATGAGGTTGCTGCAAATACAGGCCTTGGGTACTAGCAGAGCAGTGTGGACCGCTGGCCCTGTTCTGTTTGTGTTCAAGGTGGGCCGTTGTCCCACTGACCATGCCCTGTCCCTCCCCAGACACTGTCAGTGCTTCCTCGCACCGTGGGGTTTGCTCCTTTAGCGGCGGAGTGCGTACAGCTGGGCCTCAAGCTCAGTGATGCTGTGGACGACCCTGACCTGCGCCGGGCCCATCTGAGCGCTTCCTTGTCATGCGTAGCACACGCTCACTTTCTGTGCTCTGTCTCCCTGCTCAGGTACAGCCTCTTCTCTGCGGTGTCCACAGTGAACCCCGCCTCTCTGGTTCCTCACCTCCCAGCTATCACCACCGTCATGATTCTGGCCCTGAAGTCTACAGAGGGTGTCCGGGTCCGTGCCATCCTTGAACCTTCAGCACCATGGGTGTCACACAAACACTTCTTCAGGCATTCAGTTTGAAGCCTCTCTGAGGTGCATGGCGAATATCTATCCCCCACTATTGTCCTGATTTCTCAATCTTCAGGCTCCTCTTGAAGAAGACAAGCAGTTCAACTTACTGGATGATGAGGATGGAGAAAAGGAAGGTGATACCAGTTTGGAGGATGAAGGGGAAAACGAGGAAGAGAGCAGAGATGCTGCTGGGTGTGTTGCTGGCCTGGCTGCTTCCAATCTCGGCTCTCTTCTGCTTTGTTCCATTCCCTGATGATCAGGTGACCTGCTACCAAGGCCTTGTCACCATGGAATATTGGTTTGTATCCTCGTAGGTTCAGTGTCGAGAATGCTTACATGGAGGAGAAAGCAGCCGCCTGTGAAGCTCTGGGTGAAATTGCCTTCAACACTGGGTATGCAGACGTGCTCGTCCCTTTACAATTAGCCTCCCTCGGTCGACACGCCTCTTGATGTTAACCCCCCATCTGCCGCAGAGCTGCCTTCCTGCCCTTCCTGGAGTCCAGCTTTCAGCAGGTCTATGATCTGCGTTACGTAAGAACTGCCTGCTTCCCTCCATCTCTTCATGTGATATCCCTGTCACCAGCCATGCAGGGCTTTCACCTGCCGCCCTTCCCCCCCAGTTCCCCCACGAGGACGTGCACCGTTCTGCCTTCACTGCCTTGGGCCAATTCTGCAGAGCTCCGCACAGAGTGTGGCAGGAGAGTCCAGCAGAGGACAACCACCAGGGTACCTTGCCCCAACCCTCCCCTCCCTTGCATCTCCTCTGCTGTCACCACCCCACAGGCAGGGTCCCATCTCTCCCTCCCATCTGCAGCCTTGCAGAAGCTGCTGTCCTTGGTGCTACCTTGTTTCCTGGAGACCGTGAGGCAGGACGGTGAGAGGCATGTGGTCATGGTGGTGTTGGAAGCCATGAACTCTGTCCTTCAATCCTGCAAGGGGGAAGCATTGCAGCCTTCCAGCCAGCTTGCTGACATCTGCTGCACTATTGAGGATGTCCTGAAGAAGAAGGTGAGGCGCTGGACCTTCTGAGGTGGAGCCATGGTCAGGTGGTCAGCAGGAGACCCAGGCACTGAAGACATCATGGGTGTGCTCATTCCCCATTCTGTGACTCTTCCCACAGATGGCGTGTCAGGATTCATGTGAGGACAAAGCTGACGACGATGATGATGATGATGATGATGATGACGATCAACAGGTAAATTGTCTTTCCATGTTAATGAGCAGGTTCGTCTGAGGTACCCCGAGCTAATCCCTGGCCCGGGGACCCTTCCTGTGCAGATGGCCACAGGGTGTGCACACATATTCCTGTTTTCTCATCTGCCGCAGGCGGAGTACGATGCCATGCTGCAGGAGTTTGTGGGTGAAGGGCTTCCTCTCCTTGCAGCTGCTGCCCCTGTGGATGCGTTCTACCCCTACCTCCAAGAAATGCTGCCCCTGATCATGAACAAGGCTGAGAGTCAGACTGCAGGAGCACCTGCATGTGTTAGAGTTGCTTAGCTACCGGGGGGGCCGTGGCGTGGCTAATGGGTGCTGGGTTAGTGTGGCAGAATGCCAAGGAACAGACACAGCAGCCAGTACCGATGTATGCCCCCCCCCCATCCTCAGAGCCTCCTGTGGTGTGGCGGACTGCTCCTTCTTGGTGGGAACGCTGGCTGAGATTCTCCAGGCCCTGGGGAGCGTGTCGGGTGGCAGAGAGGTCGCCGGGGAGTTGGCCTCTCAGCTACTGCCCGTGCTGGTGGATGGAGCCAGAGACAGCGACGCAGAGGTGGGCAGCAATGGCGTGTTCGGGCTGGGAACACTGGCTGAGGCTGCGGAGCCCGTGGTCCTGCAGTATCCTATTACCATTCTGCACAACTCTGCCTTTGGGGCCTCCCTGGGCCTCTGTGGTTATGGAGGATGGGCCCTGCAGACCGCAGCTCTTCCTTGACGCTTAACCAGAGACTACCCCATGATGCTGGCCCTATTTTCCCCCCTCCTGTCCAAGGAGGATGATGGGAGAGTGATTGACAACCTGTGTGCTGCCCTCTGCAGAATGATCATGAGCACCCCAGAGGCAGTGCCTCTCGAGCAGGTACTCACACGCAGCATAATTCCTGTATCTGTGTAGTTCACAGGGATTTAATATGGCGTATGTAGGCTTCAACCCGGCCTTCCCACACTCCCACAGGTGTTACCCACTCTTGTCTCTTGTCTTCCTCTCAAAGTGGACCTGGAGGAAAACAAGACTGTGTTTGGCTGCCTGGCGTTCCTTTACACCCAATGTTCTTCCCTGGTAGGCTGATCCGCCTTTAGAAAGCTTAATGGTATCCCTGAAGTCACATGCTGGTTGTCATGGATATGCACTCAGCTTCACCATTCCTTCTGCTGTCATCTCTCTAGATTCTGAGTCACCTGACAGCCATAGTGTCTGCATCCAGCCACGTCTTGGGAGACAAAGATGTTGACAGGGGTGAAATATAAAAAAATGCTGAGGTCCCTGTTCTATGGAAGACAGGCGTGTCCCTTATCTTATCTGATCTGTTCTGTTTTTCAGAAACCCTGGACACCTTGCTGATATTCCTACGTGAACTGGCAGGACAGCATCCCGCTGAGTTTCAAGGTGCTGTGATGTCACTTCCCCCTGAGCAGAGGGGCAAGGTCACCATGGCTGTCACTTAGACATAGGCCACCATCCCTGTTCGGCACGGGGTGGGAATCAAACCAACTCATCGTTTTAACACTCCTGGTCTAGTTTGTACAATTATAAGTACAAACTAGTTATAAGATGGAGTTTTGGTGTTCTCTTCAAGTACTAACCACAGTTTAAATCACCCCTGCCTCTTTTGTTACTAACAAACCTTTGGGAAGCAATGTCCATGTTGCTTGCTGGATAGAAATAACTGAAATAAATGCCTGTGAAGGTTATTTATGTGGCTCTGGGTTTCTGGTACCTACACTGTTTTAACCTGGTTGTGTTTGAAGCTGTCTGGGTCTTTTGCTTGCCGCACACGGTGGAAACATTACCGAGTGTTCTGCTGCCGTACACAGTGGTGCCCATTATGGTTCAACGCAACAAGCTCCTCTCCATTGGGTCTAAATGGTGACCTCAGTTCCTGGTCATAAGGACATGCTTCATGTGCGTGTGATGACCTCACTCCTCACTATCTCAGAACAGACTGAGATGAGGGTGCCCAGGTGTTTTTCTGGAATTATGCACCAGCACAGCATTCTCCAGCCATATGTCTGCACTGGAAGAGGACCTATCAGTTTGTTACAGCTCAGTATGAAGACCATTGGATTTCTGCACATTATGTTTAATATTACTTGCATGTCCCAAAGCTCAGAGTGCAGAGGATTACAGCTTTCATGGAGACCTTAAATGAAAATATAAAAAATATTACCTCTGTACAATACAAAGACCTTTGTTTTAATCAGAGTTTACATGATTGTCAGAGTGGAGTCACTTTTGTTGGTGTTGTTTTGATCTGCATCTCCAGTTCAGCCTTCTCGTCTCTGTGTTTAGGTGATGGTCATCTCTATAGGCTGCAGGTCGTTCTCTGAGGAACGGAGAAGGCAAGGTTAGGTCAGAGAATGTTACCTGCCTGCGATGCTACACAAAACATGGTAGACGCATATTTATTCATACTAAATCCAGCAATTTATTGGAGCTGCAGCCACAAAGGTCCAACAGCCATGTCTGAGCCTTGGCTCTTGCTTCTTGTAGAAAATACATATTGTCAAAAAGGTGTACAAGTGGGGAAAAAATGTAACATTACTTTTGTCAGGGTTTCTTTTTATAAGTATATCAATGAGACTTTTCTTCTAGCAAGTGCAGCTTGTACATGAAGGGATTCTGCAGCATTTACAAGTAGACAAAAGCAAACTTGTAGGTCCCATCGTATTAAAGGCATCCCTAAAATGGACCCTGTGGAACTTGACAGACCAGCACTCCCTATTGCTGATTTTGAACAGAGATATGTGCTGTCGGTCCAATCGAACCTAAATCAACATGTTCATCCTGGATTAATGGTGGCCCATGAGGACGGGCTTCAGTGGTACGATGAAGTGTTGAAGTATGTGATTGGGACCCAAGGGAGGGAGATGCATGACCTCATCTTTCCCCCTGAGGAATTGCACACAGCACTAAGAGTAAACACTTCATGATTATTTGGTCGTCGACCAGTGGGTAAATAGAAGACTACGTTTGCCTACCAGCCTGATGGTGCCTCCAAGGGCGGATGTCCACAGAGCTGCGGCAGTAGGGGCTGTCACTGTGGATCTCGGAGCCGTACGTCACCTCCTGTGTTACAGATTTGCCGGGCTGCTGGGCTTTTACCCGTACCTCCAGAACCATGACCTCTTTCTCCTTCAGCTTCCCTGACTTGTTCTGTACCCTGGTGCGCTTGGAGTCCACCCACAACACCTTCTCCTTCACCGCTGACCTGCACAAAGCATGCCGTTGCCATCAGTGTTTCCTTCAGCCATACACATGTTGTGCCTGCCAGGCTTGGCCGTACGGGATGAATGAACTGTGGGGTGCTATAAAGTTTCACTTCCGTGACAGAGCTCAGGTGCTCAAGACAGAATGTTGTGATATGGGCATGTCCAAAATCATGTTCGGGATGTGGAAATAGTGCAGAACCTCAATATGTGGACCAAGGGCTGCCAAATGGAGACCGCCATGGTGTTCAGTACTCACAAACACAGTCTGATGCTGAAGCTCATGTGTGGTTACCATAGGCTGTGTGAGACTCACTGTGGGATGCCCAGGTTCTCCAGTGTGCTGTCCAGCAGGGGGAATTCCTGTTCCAGGTTCAGGACCTCAATGGGTAGTGGCACACATAGGGCCACCTCCCATAGCAGCTCTGCATGTCCCGTGGAGTCCGTCTGCCTGCCTGCTGTTTCCATGGGTACAAGAGTCGACTGAACTGTGTCCTTGTCTCCACGCAACTAGACCTTAACCCGGTCTTCTGTCTTTATGCTACTTGCGGTTCCCCTGGGTTTCTGAAAGAGTGCAGCCTGACCACCACACCAGCTCTTCCTGGGGTATCTGGGTCACTCCTCTCTGGCCCATTTAAACACTTGGTGTGAACTTGTGCAATGTGTCACCCACTTGCTAATTTATGACAGCACTATGACTTGCTGACCAATGTTTGCTGTGTTTACTGTGTGTTCAGTCCAGCTGTGCCTGTGCTATTGAATTTTTCTCCTGTAAAATGTTTGTCTGTTAATGTGTTGTCAGTGATAACTGACTTTTATGGGATAAAAACACTAATTTCCATGAAAAGAACTAAGCACATTAGAAACCATTTTGTAAAAGTTGTTTGGACAATTAAAATGTGTATATATAATGGTTATACTGAACACAATATACCTGGTTTATTTCCTTACCCGGCTTTTGTGGATCAGTGTGCCACATTAGGCTGATTTGAATGCCGTGGGCTCATTTTGGCAGTGCCTCATGTTAACTGTTGATTCATGTTGCAAATGCTTTATTGACATTGGCTTGGTCCTGGGTCTGCCAGGCAAATGTCATATTTGACTGATGTATTAAATTGTGACAGGAAGATGCCGCATTTTAGGCATTTAAAGCCTCAGTGGAGAGTACAGACTGCTCGTCTCATCAGCGGGGTGTGATGTTGATGCCCTCACACTTACTGTTATTGCTGCGTCCTGATGCTGTTCATGTTTTGCCTTCACTTGCTCTGCATTTAGTGCTGTTCTGCTCATGGCTTTTAGGTTAGTTCTCAACAGTTTCATTCTGAACATTAAGCAAACCAAATTGAATGACCTTTGGGCAGGCATGTCTGTGGGCTAAAGGTGCCCTCATACTTTTTGCTGCCACCTACTTCAGCACCAAGTGAAAGGGCCCCTACTGCACAATGACCCCCCCCCCCCCCATTCTCCACTTTTCTTTGTTTCTATGTATTGTCCATCGCAGACTGGTGCCACATTTTCTGGTGCCTGACTCACTCACTCCATAGCTCTGATTGTATTTTGTGTTTTGGCTGTGAGATCAGCTCGGGGGAGGAAGGAGGGGGTGGTGGTAGTGGTGAGGTCACAGTCAAGCTCTGTGTCAACACCGCGCTCTGGCCCTTTGTGCCTCCTCTCTGCATCCCCCCACCCCCTCTGGAGGTGACCCAGCCATCTTTCAGTGAAGTCATCAGTTTGTTATTTAGACAGGCCATCTGATTGCCCAGTGTAGCCCGCAGGTCCCAGAGCACCACTTCTGAGACAGTAATTAGAGACGGGGAGAAGATGCAGGTCACATACACACAGAGTGGAGGTACAATTTGAACCCACAACCCGGGAAGTGCAAGGCTACATTGTGCATTGCATTGTGCCACTGCACCCCTTTTGGCTATATCAGGGGTGGGCAACTCTGGTCCTGGGGGGCTGCTGGGGGTGCAGGGTTTCATTTCAGCCAGTACCTGCTTTTAAGTGAACCCCTATTTCATTTAAACATGCTTATTTCCATTATTTTACAGTTACTCTTCAATCAATGACAGACCTGAAAGGGAGCTTGCCAAAGGACATTAAGTTAGTTCAGTAAAAAAGGTATTACCTGCAGTTTTTTTGTGGTCTGTGTCAATTGATAATTATCACTGATGTGGACACACCTTAGGTCATTGCTGCTCATTAGGCCCTAAAGAACACCAATGACCTAATGTGTTTGCACTGCTGTGATAATTAGCAACAAATGGAGAAATGAGTGATATTAAGAAGCAACATCTTAACCTTTAAAAATCTTTAAAAGAAAACTAAACCCTGCTGAGAATATGCTGATTGACACAGTAAATATGGAATGATGGAGGGCATGATTAAATCAGATAGGGGTTCACATAAAACCAGGAATAGGCTGGAACGAAAACCTGCGGCCACAGCAACCCCCCAGGCCCGGATTTGCCCAACTCTGGCTATATATACAATCCTTTACCTTAATTATCTGTAATGTGTGGTCACAGGGGACTGCATATACAAGCAATACAATGAAAGATGAACAATTACTAAGGAGCAAACTTTTATTCATGTTAATATACAGATAAAAAACACTTTAGAACAATGAATAAAATGTATGTATATAATTCCAGTATGTGAAATTATATAAAAGACTTAACTGTATGAGATGCTTCTCACCTTAAAAAGGCCTACTCTGTAAGAGAAACATTTTAAGAATGAACAATTCATAACAATTAAATTACAAAATATAAAAACATTAAAAAAAAAAAACTCCAAATAACTAAAAAATCACCTTACTCTAGAACAATTGAGTTTCCACCAATTTAAGGTCCTTTATAAAAACTTTAACAAAATGTATCATAAGAGGATAAAATTTATGTTTGTTGGCTTTAATTTGCTTCTGCAACAAAGTGGAACAGTCTATACAGATCAGTATTCATCACCAAGGTTTGAGGGTCTGTCTGTATCATTGTACTGGTCTTTGAGGGTACGTCTGTTTCACTGTACAGATCTGTGAGGGTCAGTCTGTATCATTGTACTGGTTTGTCAGGGTACGTCTGTCTCATTGTACTGGTTTGTCAGGGTACGTCTGTCTCATTGTACTGGTCTGTCAGGGTACGTCTGTCTCATTGTACTGGTCTGTCAGGGTACGTCTGTCTCATTGTTTAAGTCTGTCAGGATGCGTCTGTATCACTGTATAGGCCTATGAGGGTCGGTCTCTATCACTGTACTAGATGGTAATGCTCGGTATGTTTCACTGTATTGGTCTGAAAGGATCCCCATGCACACACCAGCCTTTTCTCACGAGTAGCAGGGTCCGGGTGAGACAGTGATTGCACCATAAGGTACAGCTTGATCTACGGTGATCTTCCTAACCGACACCAACTCTGTAAGAGTGCAGAGTGTCAGAAGATGGCCAGAAGGACTACTGCACACAAACTGCTTTGCTTGACAAGCCATGTGTACCTTGGTCACAAAACTGGAACCTAAGCTATAACATCATCATCTTCATCAACAGCAGCAGCAGCAGGAGAACTTTTACTGTTACTAATGGATGTGTTCCAGTACAGCTCCCTTTAGGCATTGCAAAATAACCCATAATCACCACAATCTTACCAAGCAGTCTACTGAAGATGTGAGCTGCAGTACTTCGTGTAGCCTCAGGGGGCAGCAGAGAGTGGAAAACCACGAGTCCATAATGCTTAAAGTGCTTGGCTGTCAACCTGTAGATGAAGGGGTATAATGCTAATAATCACCAGATGCCACGTGCAGAACAGGATGGTGAACATGAACTAAATTCAAGAGGTTTACTTTAGCATACTCTCTTCGCTTTCCAGTCCCCAGTTGGCCTCCGCCTCAGGTAGCATCACTGTCTCCTCAGGAATGCCCTCCATACCAAGAGGAGCCTCTATGATGAGAGACCTACAAAAATGCGGATGGAAAGTCGTCTGTATGGGAAGTGCGGAGAAAGGCCAGAGTGGCTAATTGAGTCACTTCTCGCTCACCATCTGTTTGTGGGACTCAGGAACTCACTGGACCGATCCTCCCTGGACCGGTCTTCCCTGGACTCCTCCAACTGCACCTCAGAAGTGGCTAGAACCACACAGAGACTTTGGTTCAGCATATATTCATTTTCCACCACAGCAAAATTAAAGACAACCATGAACAACGGAAGAGTGGTCTTGCGGTACTCAGTGAAGTAGTATATCCAGTAATAGGAAGTGTGAGATTGTATGTCATTTTGGAGAAAAGTGTCTTAAGAGCTAAATCTACATGTGCAACGGTAAACAAACTGGACAGAAATGCCTTGAAAAATATTTCACTGATCAGGAGTGACATCTCTTGGCCAAGGAGATGTACTGCAGATGGAGAAATGGCTAACCCTGGATTGGGTGTCTCTGTGACATCACTAATTGTCCCTAAGTAATACACAGCTTCCGATTAGCGTCACTAACGGTCCCAAAACAGCACACTGCTTCCAATTAGCATCACTGTCTCTAACTGGCACGTCTTCTGATCTCACTCGGGGCTTCCAACCTGATGCTTCGGAGGGAACCAGCCCTGACTCCCGTAGCTCTCTGGGCACCTGGCAGGTGGGTAAACGGTTTAGACTGAATGTAGCATGTCAGCATGCAGGAGGTGTTATTCCTCTTCAGTTATCTGTGTTTCTTCTGGCCATAATCAACTCATATTCAGGCTCACGTTACACAAAAACCAGTCACACACTCTCACGCCCGGCAGTCAGGTATGTATACCTTGCTCTAAAAAATCCAGATATCCATGTACATATTTTGAAACAGAGTATACACAAAAGGTAAAATCTGTTCATAGCAACTGAGGAATGTGCCTGCTTAACTTTTTGTTTAAATGGAATGAAATTAAGTTTCTTAGCTTTAAATTATGCTTTAACATTTCACTTATTGATGAACAATTTGCCTATAGTTAGACACTGTTCCATGTGAGCAATAATTTACTGTTGCTTACATGGTCTAGATTTAATGGCTGTTACATGTGACCCTCACTGAGTTGCGTTTATCATAAATGTTCGGCCCTCTTCCTCCTAAACTTGTCATGCAGATTGACTCTTGTTGATGTGGTCTGAAACACTAACTGCTGTGTCAGTCTCCCGAGTTCTGGCCAACTCCACCTACTCCAGTGTATGATGACACCCACCTCCCTAGCACCAGAATCCTCCCTTGATATCTCCTCCTCAGGCTCCAGCGTCAGTACCGGTGTATCTGCCACCATCTTTTCTGCTCGCTCCGCCCACCTTGAGGACATGAGATGGGCTGTACACTTACTCCAAAGGGTTTTAGCATAATGGTGAAGCTGAACTGGAAAGAGAATTCGGGAAACCAATGACCCATAATTTGCATGTTCAGGTAAATCTTCATCGTATACGGCAAAGCCTATACAACTTAGAAATGGATCAAAGATGAGATGGACCGCAGCAGGGCAGGGACATACTGGTACAGGGGGCAGCAAAAAGCTCCGAGGGGGTGACCCAGCGATGGGAGGGATTTCCAGCCAGAACCTGGGACTGAGACACAGGGTCCTAAGTGATTCTTGATGTCATAGATTTGTCTGTCAGCAGTTACTTTATATGATTAAAATACTTCAAATCCCAGACCTAAAGTCTTTCTTATCGTTCCATTCATACTGTGAAAAAAATGTTTGAAAAGGGTTGACTCCCCCAAAATTAAAATAAAAGAATCCTGTTTTCCAGTGCATGCTCTGCTTCATGACATGGGTCAGTACCTAAGTAATACATCTGAGACTCCTCAACGGGACAGTTACTGGCACCATACCATGCAAAGTGTCTCCACCCGTGGGTCCACTATCTGTGCCCGCATTGCATCCTGGGATATCTGCACCTCCGGGTCAATAAAGAGCAGCTGGCGTCGGCGGCCTTGCTTTTCTCCAACGGCATCTGCAGGCTGAGGAAGAGGTGGAAGGAGAGAAGCAGAGAGACTGAGAGTAAGGGGTGTGACCAAAGGACTACACAGTGGGGAAACACCAGGCTGAACTCTGGGGGGAGGGGGGCGGTCTTCTTCCACGATTACATGATGCCCCTCAAACTCACATACCTGGTGGGGGGGTTCATGTGCCCCCCTCCGCAGCTTCTCCACCGGCTCACTGTGCCCATGGGGGGCAATGGGAAGACATTCCATGGGGGGAGGGGTCACTTCGGTGGGAACTCCTCCCAAGTGGACCTCAATGGGGAGGCCAGTCTTCTCGTTCAGCAGGCACACACTGTCTTCCGTCACGCTGTCCTTTACTCTGTGTGACATGGAGATGGAGATCAGTGTGAAAGAACGTCACTATGGCTGCAGACACGAGCGTGTTGGGATGTAGTCTAAACACAGATGGGGACGCCAACAGGCTTGTCGGAGAAAACCCGGGGACCCTTTACATTTCAGACTCATGCTGTCTGCCTCCCAGAAGCCCTTGTGAACTCACTGTTCTGTGGAGATCCACCCAGCCGACCGCTCCTGGCTGCCATCTCTCATCGTCTTCTTCTCCATTGTTCCCTCCTCTGAAACACAACCACCATGGTCTCCTTATGGACACAATCACGTAACCCGGTATGGTACCAGGCCTAATCCTGGGAGGAACCCGACCTGCAGCAGTCATAAGCAAAGTGGTGGTCGGGGGGAAAAGTGACAGGATAGTAACCATGACAAAAGGTCTCCTTCTGCACCATGAGCAGCTCGATCTCTTTGGCTGTGACCTCAGGAAGCTCCTCTCCTTCAAACTAGGAAACAGGGGAGAGATGAAATGTATGAGAGGCCAGCTCCCAGGCAATGGGTGTCAGTGTGTGCTTGGTGAATGGGCTGTACCTCGGCAGGAAGAATGGGCAAGCACCCCTCCTTCAAGGTGATGAAATCAGGTAATGCAGTGAGGACTGCTGAGGAGACACAGCAGGAAGCAGGATGGGGTTAACGGGCACATGCTCATTATTGCCTTTGCTTCTTCTTAGACATTTACTCCACATTACCTTTCTCAGGGGTAGTTTTACAACTGGCTGCTGGAGGGCGCTGTAGAGTATTAGATTTCTTGTACGGCAAGAGCTGTAGATCAGAAGCACAGAGGAATAGCACGCACATCTTAGAGTCCGGTTCAAACGCATCTCTGGTAATGGTTTATATTCATCACTGCACACCATCTCTGTATAGCTGTGCTGTTCTCCATGTTATGTGTAAGGAGGCCCAGGACCTAACCTGAGGTTCCAAAGCTGAATAAAGGAGCATAGTTAAAAAACAGCTTGAGCCTGGTGTGAACCACCAACCGTGGCAGAGCTGGGCAAGTGGGTAGCCGGCAGTAGGCGGTCTGGGCTGGGCAGAACATGCTCTGTGCCCATCACTCCAAAGAAGGGGTCCAGTGCTCCTTCAGCCTCCTCCAGCAGAAACAGAGAGTCAGGGAGGGTCAGATCCAGCCTGCAGACCATGAGATGGGGATACGGCGTGAGCAGCTGTTTCTGCGAGGGCATGCCTCTCAGTGAGAAATGAAGATAGCATTACTGTTACTGCTATGCCTCCACGGTAACAGGCTGAGCAAACCTGTCGGTCTCGGCCATGTCGATGCGTGCATGCCTCTCATAGCGGAGCAGCCGCCTCACAATCTGGTGGACCTCCTCTGAAACAGTGAGATGTGTTTACATGTTTCACCCATTTCACAAGAGCCAAACAGAAATCATGTAGGACCCTCACCCAGGAAGAGGACACACTGCTGGTGGTAGACGATGACAATGCCATACTGCAGTTGGCAGGAGAGGTACAGTGAGAACCTGGGGCGGGACAGGCCTGGTTGTAGTGGGGGGGCCTGCACCAGGATGTAGTCCATCATGTCCTCACTGTACATATAAAGAGGTGTCAGGAAAGCTGACACATAAGCTGTAAACAGCTGGGCTGTCAGCTCAAGGTCAACACACTGTATGAAAGCAACATTGGTCAGAGAAAATGTTGGCAGAAACCACCTTTCAAGCATGGATCAATCACACACACACACACACACACACACACACACACACACACACACACACACACAAAAACACACCAAGGGAAGCCATTACCATGTGCGTCCCACATTGACATTGAGAAACTCCCGTCGACTGATCCGGATCCCCTTCGTGGCAGCCAGCCTGTAGAGGCCCATACACGGTATGAATAGCATATTTCCACAGGAACACAGGAAAACCGCACTAGAACCAGTCAGGGTGTGAACAGTTTATTCACAGAGCAAGATCACAGGAGGACCGCGATCAAGGTGTTCTCAGAATAGTCACCCAGCAAGACCGCAAGAGAACCGATCAGACTGTAAAAGGAGTAGGCAGGGTGTGACTCATGTATTCCAACGTGAAGACCGTTGGAGTATTGGATCCGAGACCCGAACACGATTGTATATTCCAATATAAAGCACAGGACTATGTGGTCCTTATATTTTTTAAAATAACCGACGAAATGATATTATGAATATCTCACCATATTGTGGCGAACCTGCCAGTGTGACGTTGTAAAACGGCAGGATAGTAAAACATACTTTTTGTTATATCAGCCCGTCTTCACTTATCTGCGCCGACGCGTTAAAAATACTTTACTTTGCAATCCTCATCAATGACCCGTTGCATTAAGCACCGACAACCATTGACCGAACTGTCAAAGCAGCCAATTACCTCTGGGATCCAGGGTTCTGCGGACCCCCTGGCCAATCACGTAGGATCAATCTTAAAGGCGGCTAAGCGGCAGACAAATAGCGACAAAGCTGTAACTAAGCAGAAGGGGGTGGTAATATATTGTAGACGATTTATTTCATAATATTTCATGTTTTAATAGTAAAATGTTTGTCTCTATTGATTGCTGTGACTTTCAATATTTTATGTACGCTATGCTGGGTATACGATATGAAAATATTAGGGTACATATCAGATGTTCGATAACTAGGTCGGCTATGCATCATAATGTAAATTTCAGTATCTTTATCAGCGTTTAAACATAGTTATATTATTGGTAGTGAGTTGGGTCGGTACCTGGGTTCAGACTCGTTACCCGATTGGATTTAAATATAGCTATATTACGAGTAAATTCTGTAGGTGCTGGACGCTGTGATATTCTTTTTGGCTGGTGTATAGTCTGACGATCTCGACCCTGACACCCCATTCTCTCGGTAGCACAGCACCACCAAGCGGGCACTGATCGCTCCGTTTCCGGTTCTCCAGTAGCACCGCCCCTGACGTCTCTGGCGGGGGCGCGTTATTTATTTCGCACCAGCATTCCCCCAGAGACCCCCCCCCCGTCGGAGCTGATTGGTTTATGGACATATGACGCTTCCAACGCGGCTTTTTCGTACAACCGCAGCTTCTCGTTTTGAAGTCGTGACTCCTGACAAAAAATGAGCAAGTATTCGCTTGTCTGTTCATGATTTGGCTATTATGACCGTACACCGTTTTGCCCTTAAACGTTAATGAAAACTGTTTAGTGTATGTAACTTTAGCTAACTAAGACTGTGATCGGTTTGTGTTAGAGGATTTTTACGGGCTGTTTATGGGTATCACGTCACCAGTTACAAAACAAAGCAGGCCATATACCACACTAAATATATTTTTATATTTTCAAAATATATTAATAAATACTTGGGAGCTATGTTAGTTGTCTATCCCCACCATTTTAAAGCCTCAACGTTTTTCTGAGGATCACAGGTGAACACTAAGGAGGTCTCTCAAATGTGAGTATCCATTTCCTTTTATTCTGCAGAAAATATGCAACGGTTTGTCGTACCTAGGATCCCCGTTGAACATTTTCTTCAAAATGGATCTTTTCAGAAACTTAATGCCATTCAAATACGTAAAATCAACAGGTGACGAGGGTTCTGAGAAATACAGCATATGTGCCTGATGTTCAATGGCGAGGCCATCCTGAGTAAAACCCCGAGTTAACATAAACCAATCAGCTTCGACTGGGGCGTTCGAGATTCACAGGGGGCGTGTCTCCGCTGCAGCTCTGGGGGAAAGCCGGTACGGAAAAAGGCCAGCCGACCGCCCTTCCTATACACACGTTCATCGAGCAGCGGCTAACAGTGGTACACTAAAGTACGGACGGCACCGCAGAATGGCGTATCACGGCCAGTACCGACCGCCCCAGTATGGCGGTCCTCCGCCGGACCAAGGCTTCCTGTGGAATATATTTCAGAGGTGAGGGAGCGTCTGTTCCGCATTAAAAGCGGCGTCCACGGAATAGTCGCTGTTGTGTAGGGCGTGTAGGCGGCTTTCCACTGCCGCATGAGGCTGTGGGTGTCAGTAATCCTCGGGTGAGCCCGATTATTTTTATGAGAAAATCGGCGGCCGCCACCGTGTTTGTGACTACCGGGAGACTGTCGGAATAGTGTAAATCAAAGCGGAGATACGGCCTTCATTTGGGCCATTCGGACTTTGAGGCGGTTCGGCTTACGGCTTTGCTTTACACATGATTCCAATAAGAAAATGAGGCGATACACATCGGCTGGTCAAGGGTGTGAAGGAGCATGCAGATCAGCGGGGAGAGGGTCCCGATCCACCTCCTGATATACGCCGGGCCAGCTGTAAAAGACGCTGAAGTATGTCGGGGGCAGGTTTACTGATACTTTTCTAACATCTGAGAATCGTTAGTTACTGGGGGAGAATGTGACGTTGTTGCCATAGAAACAATGGAAACGTAAATTCAACAGCTTTAGTGTGAAGTTAACTACACAGCATTTCCAGGCACTTTTCTGAGCCATTCCATGTTTTTGAGTGTTTGTGAGTCAAGGTCACATCACTAAGGGAATATGTTAGTCATCGCAACCCTGTGGCATAGTTGACGTTCAGGTTCAATCACTGGTGCTTTGTCCCACAGTTCACTTTGAAAGGCGAGTTTCCTTAAGTCACTTGCATACCAGTCCCAAACCGTGGAACAGTGCTGCAGTTCACTGTCATACACGTCTGGGTGGTGGTGGGGTTCCGCTTGGGCCCAGGGGCCACGATAAATACTGAACATGTTTATCCATGGTTAGTGTGAAGATGTCCCTGCATATGAGGTTAATATGCCTCCCTGGCCTGGTACCCATGTCTCAGGCCATAATTCCCTTTCCTGCTGAAGATGTGGGAGTCACGGGGTGTCATGTAGCTGTAATCTGAAAACAGCGAGGCGTGTAACACTTACTCTGAAGTGGTGCTGCTCAGAGAGCCAAAGGGCAGTCCTCCAGTGGTGTGTGTGGGTGTAATGTGTGTGTAACTCGCACATAACTGCATATCTGGACAGGTATGTGTCTGTCAGTACTGGGTAGTAGTGGCCATATAAGGAAAGTGCTCATCCGCGTGCTTGCTTCCTTCCTAGAGTGGACAAGGACAGGAGTGGTTCCATCTCCGACTCAGAGCTTCAACAGGCCTTGTCCAACGGTGAGTTTATAGGTGTTGTCCTACCAAACCTCCTCCTCCTTGCTCTGGCTATGTTAGCACCTGTTGAAAGTTATTTTGCACCTGGACTTATGGAAAACTAGCCTGCTTGGTGGGCTGAAATGGAAGCAGATATTGCAGGTTTTTCTGCATCACTGATATCCTGGTGCAGAGAGAATACCCTTTTGTGAGGGAGGTGTGCTGCAGATGGCACTTCCTGTGCAGCTTGTTGGACACACCCTTGATGTCTGTGTTCTCTCTCTCACACACACACACACACACACACACACACACACACACTAACCTGACAAGACCGGTCTGCTCGTCTCCTTAGATTTTTTTAAAATTGTGCTGTGGGTGTCTCACTGTAATTCCTTCCGCCAGCAGAAGGCGCTCTCCTGTTTCACCAACAGGGCATCAGAATGATTACACCCTACTGTTGATACTTCCAGGATGAGACAGCATTACAACGTGACCTGCAGGCTCCAGCTGTAATCCTGTGTGTTGATCAGGGTCAGAGTGTGGCTGCCTGCTGCACTCAGCCACTTTACTGTATGGCTCCCTGCTCTTGGGGATGTGTGTATCTGCCACTTCTGGCTGGGGTGCTCTGTTGATTAACTGACTGGTTTGTACGACGCATGCCCAGTCCTAATGACACTAAAGGAGGTGTGTGTGTGGAGGGGCCCCCGGCCCTTGCACTCTGGAACCACTCCCCCAGTGAGTGCAGTGGAATGAGAGCCGCTGTGTTCCTGCCGCACACAGGGGCTTTTGTCTCTGCGGGCTGTGGTGGGAGCGGCCCTCACCATGTAGAGGAAGAGCCCCGCATGTGGCTCTCCGTTTGTCGTGTGGCTGGCAGACACCAGCCTTACTGCCCCTGACCTTTCAGTGAGCATGGGGAGGCTTCTCTCTGCTTGCTTGGTGCTCCACCCCTAGACACACTGCAGCAATGTTTCTACATTTCTTCCAATCCCACCCAGCTGTAAAATTAGGCTGGTCTGGAAAAAAAACCTGCTGAACTGGGGGGGGCTATTGAACTAGGCCTGGAGGAAAAACTACTCCAGCTTGCAAGCAGAAGTCAGCCAATCCACCTTTGTGTTGCTTTTGCCATGGTGATTGCTCTCTCCCTTTCAACATTGTGAAAACTACTCATTTCATCATCTGTTGTCCATGTTTCTGGTTTAGAATTTAGCCTTTCTGTAACTGATATTATATTTGCCATGCGTACCTAATACTTATATTGAAATATTTAGGGACATGGACACCTTTTAACCCAGTGACTGTCAGATCCATCATATGTGAGTATTGATGTTTCTTTTCCTTTTTTTATTGTGTGATTGTCCCTCTAAACTGTATTTATGCTGATGTGATCTTACTGTAGTAATATCTGTCCTCCTCTGCTCACAAACACTGTAAATCTGCTCAGAAACACAAACCAGCTGAGACGTGTCCACTGACATGGCCCTGACTTGCTCCTGACACGCCCCTGTCTCCAGGGTTCAGAGTCTGCTTTCCCAGACCATCACTTCTCTCCCTGAATTGACGCCCCTTGACTCTCTTAAGAGGGGCAGCTGTCTGTGATTTATCAGTGATCTGTTAAGACTGTAGCCCTGTACTAGGTGTTGCTAATGACCTGTTCCCTAAAAGCCCAGAAGCCATGGCAGTGTGCATTCTGAATGGGCTGCATTGAGTGATGTCTGTCCCTGGTCACTGATTGCAGAGCTTTATTGCAGCATTCTGGTCTCAGTCTGGGATTTGAAGAGCTTCCTGTAAGATGGCTCATTTAGTTCTCCTGACTTTGCCTCTTGTGAAGCATAAACATGCCGAGTAGAGGTAGTTTGCTTTTGTGCACCAAGTTAACAGCACACTTTGCACTTAGGGAAGTGTTCCACATGAAACCAATCCACATAAGATCAAGAATGAGCTCACTGGATGAAGTTAAAAACCGGGTTCTGTGCATGTGATTCACTTTCCTCCACATGTAGCCATGTTTGACCGGGACAACAAGGGCGGTGTGAACTTCAATGAGTTTGCGGGAGTGTGGAAGTACATCACTGACTGGCAGAACATCTTCCGCACGTTTGACCGGGACAACTCAGGCTTCATTGATAGAAACGAGCTAAAGCAGGCCCTGACTGGCTTCGGTGAGTGCAAGGCTTCAACCTTCAGAGGGACTGCTCTTGGTCTCCACAGGCTTTACACAGATGATACATCTCATATAGGTTTTATTGTTTCCTACTGACTTGTTATTCTCAATGACTTCTTGATTAGGTTATCGGCTTTCGGATCAGTTCTACACCACTCTGATTGAAAAGTTTGACCGGCAAAGAAAGGGCCAGGTGGCTTTTGATGACTTCATCCAGTGTTGTATAGCGCTACAGGTGAGCACCTGGCCCACACTTCCTGCGTCATATCAGAGGGATGTGCAATGTATTGATGTGAAACAGGTGGGTGTGATGAAAGCACATTGTCAGTCACCTTGCTTAACCAATAAGAATCAACACAGCAGCCTGTGGATGGAGAGTTTGGCCAGTGATTTTTCACATGTGGTACTCTACTGTGGTTTTATGAAGCTTCATATCCTGCAACACCATTTTACATACATACATACGAGGTGATGCACGATAAAGGTGAGGAAACAGACTGAGTGTCTGGCCCTTTGATGGAAGAAGGGATGATTGAAACAGACACCACCAACCTGAAGCCACAGAAGTACACAAGGGGGTTTAAGTGGTTTCTACCCCAGTAACTGCTTTGCACCCCTGAGGCATTGTACTGCCCTCCTCTTGTAAAACATTAGCCAGCTCCACTCTTCCTGGTATTGAACCCTTTGTTCCCCATTCATCCGAGAGACTGTCAGAATGTCGTAGTATACTTGTAGTGAGATCTGGTTTACTATGGTCAGCAGTTAAAGAGTGGCTTGCGATTTATAAAAGTATGATATGCATATTATTTAGTTGTTCACTATTTTACAGTAATGCTAATTGTTTTTCATGTATTGCGACCTGTGTACTCGGTTCTTTGCTGAACATATCAGATTCCCCAGGGTAAAAATTCCCCTGTGAACAAGGTGTGTGAGTGTGGTTGGTATGGTAAAGAGTGGTCATGCTTCATGGCACCAAGAAGATGTGCTGATTGCAGATGCCTTTGTTCACACGCACAGAGGCTGACGGACGTCTTCCGGCGGTACGACACAGACCAGGATGGGTGGATTCAGGTGTCTTATGAACAGTATCTCTCCATGGTATTCGGTATCTTGTAGTGCAGGGAAGACACAAGTGGACACAGCTGTGCCAAAGTGGAGACCAGCGTACGGATCATCCATTTTTAAAGTTGTTGACCAAAATGTGCGGTGGGGTGGGAATTGAGGGAGAGCCGTACCTATGGTTTCCCAATGGAATTGCTGCCGTGATTCACTCATATCCATGTTGACATGTAAATATGTTTATGGCAAGGTATGCATGCTAATGGGGGACTTCCTAAAAGTTAACATTTATGTTTAAGCATGAAATGCTATTTTAAAGTCTGTTTTGCTAATGTAATGTTTACAAAGAAGCACTGTGAAAACAGGAAAGGAGTAGCTAGCAAGACCACGTTTGTGTCCGTGGTCAGGAATTTGTGCCATATTTGGATCGGCACGTTTCGACATCCAGCTAATGCTAAAAAAATTAGTAGGTGGAGGGAAAACATGCCTTTGTCCAGCTTCAGTTTTTTTTTTTTTTTGTGCATGGTGCCTTAAACTACAACTGCTAAAATATTTTTCATTAAATGTGTATTTCAACACGTGGAATATTGTATATTTCTTTATGGAAGCGTGTGATCAGGATAGTGGACATGGCATCTGTCAGTGTTTCCAGAAATATGCAATGGGTGCTGAGAAGGTGGTCTCAAAATTGCATGTCCTTTTGAGGGCTGCTGCACTACTTAGTTTGGCTCAGCCTTTATCACCTACAAACTCTTCGTATGGCACCTTGAGTTGCCCTCCTGATACACGCAACAATTTGAAATTTTTAAGAGACCTTGCGCATTAACTGTCTAATGCTGGCAAGCCAGTGATCCCATCAGCCAGTCGGAGTGCCTCGTACTGAATGGATGGTCAGGCCCTTCCCAGGCCTGTCATAAGACACATCCACAACTGCCTTATGGATCACAAAGATTACAGGAATTTCGGTGGAGTTAAATTTAATTTTATGTAGCTGCTTTCCCCGCAGTTCATCCAAAGTGCATAACAATTCAATTCAATTTTATTTATATAGCGCTTTTAACACGGAGCACGGTCACAAAGCGCTTTACATAGTCCCGGG
>JAACJT020000001.1:12481706-12500375 GCA_009936485.2 Gymnarchus niloticus
AGTGCAGTTTCAGTACTGTGATATTGTCTGAACCCAGATTGAAACACTTCATTTATGCCACTTCTCTGTAGGAATGAGTACAATTGTTTTGCTACTATTTTCTCTAAAATTTTAGAGAAGAAGGGAAGGTTTGAGATAGGCCTATAATTTGCTAGGTCAACGTTATCGCAGTAGTGTTACGGTTGGTAGGGGACATTTAATGCTATTAGCATTGGGGAATAAATCCAGTAAATCGGTGAGAAAACACTGCAGCCGTCCATTTTGTGGTGTCTTGTGTTTTACTCTTGCTTGATTATATTAAGTACTTTAAGGAGTTTAAACACGTCTGCTTAAGAAGCTCTGTAGTAAAACAATTTTATCTACAGAACGGCTTTTGCATTTTCTCTGGTTAGCGAGTGAACGTTGTGCACTAATAACGCTGGGGCGGATTTAATTCCGGTTAACTCCCGTAGACTTTCGGTTTCATTTTGCCGTGCTTTACTGGAGTCTGACTGAGTAGTCTACCGCCTCCCTCCCCATTACAGTTAACATGTCTCTAGTCGCCACGGCTCTTCTGCCAAGTAAGCGGACATTGTCCCTACGGACACTCCATGCCGTGCTTGGAGGGCGAAAAGGCCGTAGACACACTTTGCCTGGCTGCTTTTCCTGCGCATTCGGGCTGCTACGGCCTCTGTCAGCAGTTTGCTCTGGTAAATATATTTTTATATAAGCGTTATTCGATGATATCACAAGAGCTACGCAGGTACTGGAGCGGAAACTAAATGCATTTAAACTGAACGATCGGTAATTTCTTGCTAGAAGTTTTTCCTGGTTAGAATAATGATAATTTTGTTACTCCTGGTGTAAAAGTGGCGTATTTCCCTTGCATCATTCGCAGTGTCGTTATAATGTATATTACCTCTAATAAGCGTGATATTGTGAACCTGATTTACATAGAAAGAGGCTTTTATAAATTCTACAACCAAATGCTAAACTGCCGATATTCTGTTCAGTGGAGGTTAATCCATCTGGATTATGTTAATGTATAGTTATGGCGTAGCATGTGACTGTAATACGAAATTATTGTATTATGCCTCCTGAGTTGTCCCAGATTTGAGGAGTCACATTGTGGACGTAACGCACTTTATATGTCGCTAGATGGAAGCAAAATCAATGAAATCTTAAATCTGGGTCAGATTGCATAATTTTTGTGGCAATTCAACATTAAATTAATTATCCAACCGTATTACA
Organism: Gymnarchus niloticus; assembly: GCA_009936485.2. Lineage (NCBI taxonomy): Eukaryota > Metazoa > Chordata > Actinopteri > Osteoglossiformes > Gymnarchidae > Gymnarchus > Gymnarchus niloticus. Next base: position 12,482,937 of record JAACJT020000001.1, read on the forward strand.
TTTGGTTATCCTGGTCAGAGTCGAGGTGGGGAGGTGGTAGACCCTATACCAGCTACCATAACGCAGGCACACGGGCAATTTACAAATACCAGTTAAGTTAACCACATTTCTTTGGACTGGGGGAGGAAACCCTCACAATATGGGGAGAACATGCAAACTCCACACACAGAATGGAGGTGGAGTTTAAACCCCCAGCTCTGGAAGTGCCATGCCAATAACTTAAGATCTCATATTAAAATTACACATATTTTAATAGAATAATTTGGCTATCTGTAGATTATATTATGTTGGATATAATAACGAAAATGTGGCAAAAATAGCTTTTATCTGACAGCTTCCCAGAAAGAGTGTTATTGAGGGTGTAATTTGTATGTTGGCAATACAAGCTTATTTCATATGTGCTCCTCCAACAGAACAACTGGCCCCAGCCACTTGAAATCAACTAGACCTTCCTCTGTCTGTGGTTGAAATATGTTTACATATCAAGCTCTAAAGTGTTTATATGGTCAGAATCTTTAGACTTTTCACATATTCGCAACCAGGTTTTGATCTGTTTTTCTTAGAGGCAAATCAAATATAGCGGCTTTATTTGGGAATAAAAAGGAAACTTGGATCTGTGGTGATGGTGTGTCTTTTAGCTTTAGGTCTCATTTACTTCCTGAGTTTACAGCTCATGGGGCACCTCAGCCATTTCTCTCTCCATGCTTGTCCTCCTGCAGGCTCACATGTGTAGAGTACATCTGTGACGCTTTACATCAATTGAGATTTGGGCCTAGCTGCCATACTTAAAATACTGAACACAAACCATAAAATAAATAACTGTTGGCCATAAAAGATGTGGATGAAGTTGGCTCAGCTGAGTTTATTTTTCCATACTTGGTTTCTCATGCATTTGTAAATTCGTTGATGCCATTTCAACCGTTAGTTTTCCGCTGTGCTTGTTAAAATTTACCCTAAATAAAATAATTTCCAAATATACCCTATTTTTACTGTCTTGTGTGCAATTTTGTTTTGAACATATCTGACCATACTGCAGAGCAGATGATGGGGTCTCTGTGTGGAGCCATGTCTTCTGAACTTTACCATTGCTGTATTTTCATTGACTAGACACTAAAAAATAGATAGGCATTACCCTTGCAGGTAAGCGGAATCTCAGTATGTCATATCATCACACTACCAAGGCTTCTGTTGTATAACATCCATATTGGGTTGGTTCCTGTGCCTACGCAGTGAGACTCACTGTGTTTTGCAGCAGAACCTGAGGCTGGTTACTCCCCACTCTATGATTTAGCGTAGTGTCTGCATTTCTGTTACTGCGCCGGTTGCTCCCCACTGTGCGAGTTAGCGTCGTGTCAGCATTTCTGTTTCTCTGCTCTGCCTTTTCTTCATATGGTTGTTCCCCCTCTGTACCCCTGTCCTACCACAGCTTCTTCACAGACTGTGGTTTCGGAGAGCAGGGGCTCAGTGGTCAGCATTGGAATCAATCGACCGGAGGTGCGAAATGCGGTGAACCAGGAGACGGCACAGCGGCTCTTGGATGAGTTCTCCACCTTTGATGGTGACCCCACCCTCACAGTGGCGGTGCTTCATGGCATCGGTGAGCAGAACTACTCTGCTGCGTCCATTGGCCTGTGTGAAATTCTGCTGTGTAATCCCAGATGGAAAAACGATGTACAGAAAGTTGCTGGGGTGATGATAACTGGCAATGTCACTGCTGTGAAGATTCCTCAGTCTTTGGGGACGTCATCATTAAGGTAATGAGCAATGACTGCAAGATGTGTGGGCAATGCTGTGCCTTCGTAGCTAGAGAGGAGGTAGTGAGAGTCTAGGTGAGGTCTTCCGAAAGTTGCATTCAGAAATATTTTGTGCTCCTGACTTGCTACACCATAGATCACTTAACATGCATTGAACAGAGGGTCACATGAATATCAGAAATCTTCTCTTTTGTTTTGTCAACATTAAGAAACAGATTGTTGCTCTTGGAGCAATCCAGGAGCTGCTCCAGCTTTATTCACCACTCATGTGAAGAGCTGAGGATAAGGCAACCTCATCTGGGCCAGTTGTGGTTATAGACAAATTACAGGGGGTTGTGTGAGGTGGGGAGACTGGTTTTCCTTACTTCACAATGATAGATGCATCATCATTGAGGCAGGAGACCGATGAGTACTTTGGCAGGAGTATGATGATGGGCTTGAAGTACTTGGGGATGACTGCTCAAGTCAGGGAATTCTTGACGATATCTGGAGAAAGGTGTTTGTTACAGGCATGTCGCTCAGTACATCAAACTGTGCATGGAAGTCACTCAGTGAATCTGGGAGGTATGCATTGCTGTCTCATCCCTGCTGTCTTGTCTGGTAGTCCGTGACGGCCTGGGTGCCCAGCCACAGCCCCAATTTTTCCGGATTCTTTGCTTGTATGCAAGCTTTGCTGTCCTGATATCACAGGACAAGCTTTGGAGTCTGATTGCTGATTGCTGTTGGAGTTGGAGTCCACTGGTCTGGCATGAGTTTGCTGGATTGTCGGCATCGCAGATGTTTTGTGCTGCAGCCCGTGGAGGGAGCAGCTCAGCTGTCCATTATGAAGAAAACTGCTTGCGAAGAAGGGTTTTTGGAGCCTCAGCTGCAACTCAACTTTCAGTTGTTGTTCTTTTCCAAGTTATTCTTCTCCCTTTGCTCTTGCTTTCCTTTGCTACACTTTATAATTTTGTGGTCTATTTTTCCAGGAGGGAACTTCTGTGCTGGTTATGATCTGAAGGAACTGGCCCACTGCTCTGCATCCCTCAAATTGGAACAAGATGTCTCCAAAGGTCCTGGCCCTATGGTAGGGGACAAGTTGGAGAGTGTATGTAGTGCTGATTCAGTGCTATTTTGTGTTTGAGAACCACGCCCATGCATGTCTGTAATGATATGTCAGTGGTTTATTCGTAAAGCACCGGCCTGTTCCTCTCTGTCTGTGACTCTGAGGTTTGAGCGTGAGTCTGTCTGTCGCTTTGCCTTGACTCAGTTTGTCTGATTGTCAGCTTCCCTCTGCGGATTTCCTCCTTCCTGGATCAGAGGTGTGGGCCTGGCTCTTGTCTCAATGTGCAGGTTGAGTTTCTCCTGTGCTTCTGCTGCCCCCCAGGGTCCCTCTCGTTTGCAGCTCTCCAAGCCGGTGGTGGCAGCCATCAGCGGCTATGCTGTTGCCGGGGGTCTGGAGCTTGCACTGCTGGCTGACATAAGAGTGATGGAGCAGAGTGCCATCATGGGGGTCTTCTGTCGCCGTTTTGGTGCGTCTCCTCTGCCACTCTCCCCAGGTTATGCACTGAAGAGTCACACAAACTGATCCTGCCAGGAGTCTTGCAATGTAAGCACAAGAGGACCCCAGACTGCATCCAGGGCGATTCCCTCCCCAGCCATAAATAAGACCCCCTTCATTTTCATAACATTATCGTACACAAGATGGTGCAGTTTTTTCCACTCGAGGCTCACCCTTCGATTTGTGACATTACTGAACCTTTGCCGGCTGTCTGGCATGCCTTTTGTCTTGCTGTCATTCTTGTTAATACGTGCTGCAGATGGTTTAAAAGACTGCCACGACAGTCTGAGGGACCTCAGGAAAAAAGAGACACACGCACGTCCTGAGTCTCATCGGCCCTTCTCTGGGCGGTGATGTCATCAGTCTCCAGAGGAAGCAGGGGTGTGGAAGTGGAGTTTCAGGCAGTTGTGAGTTGGCCTTCTGGTGGATGTGTCAGTCGGCCTCGACCGTTTCCACGAGTCGTATGTTAGAAGGATTACTGATCTTGTCTTGCCTTTATTTCTGGACAGTTTGCATACTGAACTGAATGTCCAGGTATAAGTGATAAATGTGACCGTAGGAAGGGAAAGTTAAAATTGTCAGTGTCTGAAGGACTTGTGAGGTTTGAGGTTTCCTTTTTTAAATGTTTCTCCAAATCCTTCTGAAACTGCTACTGCTGCAGTTACTGCTATGGACCCTTCTTTTATTGAAAGATGAAGATGGAAATGGAATCGTTGCTTTAAAAACCGAGCAGTCTGGAGCAGGACGGATCGTCTCGCCATAATTTATACCCATCCAGAAAGCAGCGCCGCACAAGCTGAGCATTATGCCGAATGAGGCCGTATACAGCCTTGTTTTACTGCATACGGTGAGACGTAAATGCTATTTATCAGGGGAGGTGACGCTCTTTGGTTGGGGGTTTATTTTAAAACCCTTCCTTTAAGCATGTTAAATGTCTAATTCTGACAGATAAATTATCTGACATCTGTTGGTGAGACCCAGATGGTAGAATCTGTGGGGATTCCCTAATGACCTCAAAGACTGCAGTGTATTTGAATGTATGATGTGGGCTCGCCAAAGCCACAAATGAGTGACTACTTCCTGTCATGTGAGGCCTGTGTCTGCAGCTACTCTTCTGAGTCCCATGTTCTGCTGAAAGAAAGGAAAATCCACAACTTAGAGTGGTGAACTAAGAGGCAGAATAGGAAAGTGAGAAGGGCCCACAATCTCCACTCCCCAATGACAGGGTGAAAATACTGCTCGCTCCCATCTTCCTAAAACGCCTCTAATTACACCAACTTTCAAAATCCTGTTTTTTTTTCTTTCACTTTCTCTTCAAAAAATGTATTAAAATAAACTTGTTCATCTGCCCTTGCTAACCTTAAGCCCTTCTGAGTGACACTTTGGTACAAGACAGTCTAGCTGCATTAGCCTTAGTGTCCATTTCTGTATACACCTTGCCCACTGTGCCAGAACTGGCCTAATAGCCGCGTGCTGCAGATGACTGGGCCTATAGGTGTGCTGCTGAGCACCTCTGCCAACAGGGAGTTCCGAAAAAAGGCCTGAGTCTGTCAAGAAGCACATGTGTCATACCTAGTGAACCACTTTGTATTTATCTGTATTAGCGTATACATCCAGAATGGAGATGTACATTTAGAAAGCTTATTCCTATGATTCACTATTGTACTTTATTATTTACTTAGCACAAGCTGGTTAAAAAGTAATTAAACTTGCAGCAAATTTTATAATTCTGCGAGTGGAAGGAAAAGTACACAAGATCCAACGTGAAGTTAACATCTTTGGAGATGTAATCATGACAGAATGTCTGAAGAATCTCTCAGGGATTCAAAGATAGAGGACTCAGTTTCTCATCGACAGTCATTCATGGGCTTATTTGTGGTATGCTTACAGGGTCATATGGGTGCTGAGGTCATCTTGTGAAGTGCAGAGCTGTTTCACATGTAGCTCAAACCCAGCTATGTGGACAGCAGATGCTCTAGTGGCTTGGGATGTGAACAGAGCCCAGGACCACAGGCTGTCCCTGTAGGATCTCTTGCTGTTGTGCCTTGATGATGCCAAGTATAACTGCAGCAAAAATTCTCTGGACCGAGTTTCTGTGGATAAACATGCCAGTAGAGGAAATGACTGACATGTTATAATATGGAGGGTTTGTGGAATCTTTGCATGATAACGTAACAAATGCAGAAAACCTCACATTTCCTCCCCTTTGATTTTGTTTTCATTGTAACTTCACCCTACTAGAGCTCAGCCGATCTATAATGCAAAGGGACTAAGGTGCCTAGCCATCAAGACCTTTGTAGAGAATTGGTGAGACATCTGAAATCTGCAGCTGATGTCAGGCTCTGAAAACATTCATGGGTTACATTTTAATACTTTTTTTATATGGAGAAACACATTGTGTCAGTCCTAGCACCTCTTCCTCTCATCTAATCTGTCCATCAAGGATAGGGTTTGAGTCACTCTGGCAGCAAGAGAGAAACCCTGCCTGCCATTTGTGGAAGGGAATTTCTCAATGGGTTGCTCATGAAATTAGGATGTTTTCAATTTGCTTTCTGAACATTTTACATTGACTCTTTCATTAGGAAATCCATAAGGAGGTCTCAGGATATGCCAGGTGGTTCTGATCCAGTATTCCATTTTACGGAGGCTTTCAATGGACACTGTCCTCCTTGAACATTAGGGCAGTTGAGGCAGATGAAGAGCCCTTCAGGCTAAAGGAAGTATGTGATTATCTCTTGGGACAAGTGACAGTCTGGTCTTGCTGCCCCCCAAAGGCTCTGTTTAGCTACTGGGATTTGCTGTCTTCAAATCATAGCTGTATTTCATGTTTTTTGAAGATAAACACAGATAAAATTTTGTTACTTCCCTCAGTTGTTCCTATAGGAATTTCTGTGAAAACTAGCTTGGAGAAAAATTTGATTTAGATACATTACCATCATTATGATTTGTCATGAAGCAGCCTTCTGGATGCAGGGAAGTCAATGAAGCTATGAAATGTACAGACATTTTGCTTTGAGCAGAAAGGCCTCCAAATGGCTCAATGGTCCACATAGAAACACACAGTTCAGGCAAGAAAATACAGCCCACTTCAGAGGTTTGACAGGAAGGGCAGAGCATGATGCTAACAGATTTCTGCCAGAAAAGAGTCAAAAGGCAAAAGGTCTCCATGATGGACTATGGTCATGAAGACTAATGGGATTTTAACATGCTGGTCATCAGTATGTGTAACTACTGTTCCATGGAGACAATGTACAAAGGAAAGACATACTGGTCATCAGTATATATAAGTACTGTCCCGTGGTGACATTGTACTGTAGGCTTTATCTTCAAAACTGCAGGCAGTAAAGTGGCTATGCCCTAAATCCAACCATCTGTCAGCCAATTCCATGGACTTTTGTGTTGACAAATTGTTCTGTTTGACTGAGTTGGTTTTGGTTGACTTGACACTCTGTCCTGTCTCTGTCCAGGGGTTCCATTGATTGATGGAGGCACGGTAAGGCTGCCCCGCCTTATTGGCCTTTCCCGGGCTTTGGACCTGATCCTAACTGGCCGGCCGATTGGTGCGCAGGAAGCGCTGGCCTTTGGGTTGGCCAACCGCATTGTCCCTGATGGGCAAGGTAACACCCGCCTGTCTGACACAGGTATAATGTACAAAAGTAGGCTTATGTAGGAAACATGGTAAACACCAAGTCAACTGGCAAAGTTTTTAGAATAGTCAGTAGATAACAATGGAAAATTCATCATCTTGAAGTGATGCTCTGTTTTAATTTACATCTTTCTAATTCATACCGTGGCCTGTGGTCCAGCAAGATATTTCAAAGAGCTGTCAGTTCGAGCAATGTAAAAATCCCAAAAACTCATATGCGAGGAATCCAGCAGGATTCCTCAGTGACATTAGAAAATTAACTTAATTCTTTGAGGAAATTGTTCCCAGCACTGCAGCCAAATCCATCTGACTGTGCTGTGGTGCTGGGTGGGTCACCTTGTACCAGATAAATGGAAACTTTAGCCTCAAAAACATGCATGTCCAAAGGATTGATGTCAGAACAAGTTAAATACATTAAAAGCATTCTATACCTGATTTCCACCTTAGAAAAAACCTAGATGGGTGCCTGCAGCTAAACCCCTTCAAATGACACTTCACTACTGATGGTTAATGGTACATGTGTTGGATTGAGAGTGTGTCCCCCACACCAGTATTTGATCACCTACTCTGAAGTTGACTAGTTTGACACTTTGGTACCCTTCAGAGTTGGTCAACATGTTCACCATCGTAACTCATCACTGTTAGTTGCTGTGATTTTTGTCATATTTTGACTCTGCTCATTGCTGTGTTTTCCTCCTATGGTATCATGAATCCTAGCACTGCAGGCTGCCCTCGAGTTGGCGGAACAAATCAGCTCCTTCCCCCAGCACTGTCTCCAGGCTGACCGTGCTTCAGCCTACCACAGTGCCTTTGAGGCGCGCTCCTTCCACGAGGCCATGCAGTACGAGTTCGACCACAGTGTGGCGGTCATCCAGTTGGAAGCCATTGCAGGGGCCACCAAGTTCATGTTGGGGACTGGGAGAGGGGGCTCTTTCCCAAAAAGCAACACACAATCAAAATGACTGCTTTCCTCCTCAAACTCCAATTTCTCTAATTCTCAAGAATTCAAAAATATGTAGAGGTTTGGTGGGATACCATCATGTATGACTTCATTTTTACACACAAAGGAACATTTGCTGTACGGCACTACAAGAATGAATACACCCCCAACTACACTCGATTGAAGCTTAAAACAAGTCTTCCCCCAGACGCATAAACAAGGGTCCTAGCATCCACCTGGTGCCCATTTGTAAAGTCTAATTTATTGTGATCCTCATATCAAAGCCCTATGGAGAACAGACAGCAACTGGAAAACAAAGATGGGTAACAATAACATCAAAAGCACCAGTAGAAGGCTAAGCCATCCGGACGTCGTTGTGAATCTTATCACTCAAAGCACGGAAACGGAGCCTTCTTTGCTGTGGACGCATCAGCCTTTCTCATCTCCAGTAGTCTTCAAATGAGGATAGCTATAAAGTGATGAGGTCCTCTTTGAGCATTTGCACGCATTGCAGGTAGGCAGAACAGCTGCTTCACAGAGTTACAGAGTGCCACTCGTACTGTGTTTCCATGTGTGTGTTTCGACCTCCTAATGTGCAAGTGGCTCTCCCTGTGTCGGACACACCAAAAGGCCCTCAGCTACCCTGCACTGCACAACACCCAGGTTGTTGTTATGTGGGGGTTGGGGTAGAAAAGGTAAGCCGTGGGCCTGAGTTTGACCCACCAGAAATATAGCCTGTAACGCAACACATCAGCCTGTCTGCTGGTTAGGGTAGGGAAGGCGCTTGTCTAAAAGTCACCATATCCCTTGGTGTCACTGGTGCTGCATGCCCACATAACTCCCAAGCCTTCATTTAGCCTGGCTAGACCAAGGCTCCAGAGCAGCAAAAGGCTAAATGACAGCTATCTGCGAAATATGACCTGTAGTCCATACTTATGGTTGACCTTGGCTTTTTCTTTTTTAAACATATTTTGTCTTTTGCAGTATAAAGTTTCTCCCAGTGAGCTGAGGTGATGTATCTTTAATGTGTCATCTGAAGGCTTGTGGCCAGGAAAGGGGCTTGGCAGTCCCTAATCAGCTTTCTGTTGAAGATGAGGGCCACCTGCAGTGAACCTCAGTCTCCCCTATCAACCCGGCTACTTGCCGTCTTCCATCCGTGGCCCAGACGTCTCTTGTGGGTGCGGGAGGAGCCACACAGCAAGCTGAAGTAGCATCCCCACTTTAACTATTCAATGAGACCGAGGTTCTGGAACAGATCAGTTGACCTTCTGTAACATCTAGACCATTTGTTCTGACCTGGGGTCCATGCATACAATATAGCCACTAGAAGCTGTGTCAGTAGATCAGTGAGAGGCATTTTAGTGATTGAAAGGGTATCGTGTGAATGTTGAAGTTGGGTAAGACAAACTCAGAGCAAGTGTCTTCAACCAGGATGTGAACCTCTCATGCAGCAACTTAAGAATGTTTGGTGGAAACCTCTGGATAGAAGCTTTAAGTCCATCCAGAGGTTATATTGAGGGGTTCCTAGCTGGGTGCTGTTCTTTTTTCTAAGAAGTGACATAATTCCTGAAAACAAGGCAAGGGATTTAGTGTGGGTCATTACAAGAGGAACTTTCAGTGAATTCAGAAATTAGGTGTTTGCTTGTTTAAAGCTGTACTATATACATTTTTTACTTTGCAGTTCAGTAATAGTTTGCGCAGCTAGTTGAGTTTCGCTGTACGTGGATCACGGCCAGGCACGAGGATAACATTTGTGGCTTTGATCTTGTGGTTTACACTTCTGCAAGATAAGATTGCCGGCAGAGTGATAAGAAAACTCCCTCTATCGAGTGATCAGCGATCTGCCAGACACAACACAAGCCTCCCAGAGGAGATGGGTGGAAGGGGCGGGAGAGGGACTCTCTGTTCCTTCCCAGGGCGATAGAACTCCGAGATTTATGTCAAATGTACCAATTTTCTTTTGAATGTTTTTATTTTAATGAACACCTGATTGTCCTCTCAAGGTTTTTGTTAATTTAAGAAAGTGAAGTAGAACAATGCACTGCTATCGTCACAGTCATTGGTATGAGATTTGGCCCAATAAATTAAAATTATAATAAAATAAAATCCTTTGAATATCATTTTCTGCTTGCTACGTACCTACTAACAAACCAGAACCTCGTTTGGTTGTTTTGAAAATGATTGTGCGCACTTTCAAAACCAACATTAATATGAAAATTTCAATCTTTTCCATTGTTTTGGCTGTTATGCACTCGTTCGGCAGGCAGATATCCAGGTAGAACATTTTCTACTAAATATTCATTCACACTTATGATATTCGTTTTTTCATCGTTAGGGGTCGTTCCTAGGCAGGAAAATAATCCTTCTAATTTTGGAAATTTCAGAAGGGACGTCGACGGGATTTTTTTAACCAAACTTGAAATAACTTCGGTTTTGCATTTAAATTTCGTGTTCTTTGTATCTGTGAGAGTATTTTGTTTTTCTATTAGTCGCTGTTGCTTTGGTCAACTGAAATCGTCACTTTACCCATTTGATCGAGCTGATCACGCGAAATCCTATCAATGCAAATGACAATTAATAACGAGCAAACTTTGCGAAGGTAGGTGATAATTTGGACAGAAAGTGGTCTGCTTGTGTCGTCCACCTGACGTTATCCAGAGCCCCTCCTACGATCGTCGGGACGGGGCGGGTTTGCTGGGGATACACGCGGGTTTAGTACCTGCGCTCCGAGCGCTCTGGACAGTACGGCCAGAAGAGGAGAAGCGCTCAGCTTCACAGGTTCACAAAATGCTACCTGCGAACAACTGACCCTCGAATAATAAGATGTTTTCTTCATCTCACCGTATTTTAGCCTGTCTGACAACTTCAAAATTGGATGAAGTCTGCCTGTCAGAAAAATCCGGGATTACAAGTGCGTTATCGGCGTCTTGAAGTACGTTTTCCTCAGCAGGAGAGCAGTCCCGCTGAGCACTTCATGGAGATAAATAAGAACGTGAACGTACACAAGCCGACCTTCAGTAGGTTTCGCTTCGGATAAAATTTCATATGGCGTGAAGACTACACTACATTAGTTTAACTTAGAGGCTCAACAGTGCGTTTGACAACGATCATTCATAACTCCATTTTACATACAACGGAGAAGAATAACAGCATTGAGCCAAACCTGCCTCTTAAGCGCTATTTGGACATACCATGATAAGCTATTCTTTCGCTTTTCGGGGGTGGCTGTGGAGTTCCTACTGCGTTTTATTTATAGGATGCAGTCAATATCTGTTTGAAGGTAATAACGAAGTCCACTCGAACTTCATCCAGCGGAGACTGCGGACATACGAGAAACGAGAAATGCAGAAAGAGATCCTGTCCATCCTGGGACTGCCCCAGCGACCTAGACCGCATGTATCCCACAGCAAGTTCAACTCGGCCCCGCTCTTCATGCTGGACCTGTACAACACCATCTCAGACGAAGAGAAGGGCCAGGTGGACGGCACGCTGGCTCCCCACAAGTTCTCGCTGAATACTCAAGAACCCCCGCTGGCTACTTTCCAGGACAGCGCTTTTTTAAACGACGCCGATATGGTGATGAGCTTTGTCAACCTGGGTAAGGGACCGTCTCCCTGTCCCCTTACTCATATTTGACATTAATACGTGTACAATGTGAGAATTTACATTTGGAAACAACAGTTCATTCAATATTAAAGATAGCAAGCAAAATCCTGCCTTTAGTTCTGGGGACATTCTCAATCCAAGTGGAATGATATTCAGGTAAATGGACTTCTGGCCAGTATAGTACTTGGGTCTGAGTGGTGGGAAGAGGATTGACCTTGAGGTCATTGGAGCTCATTGTCAGTGTTCAGTGTTTCACCTTCTCGTTCATGGGTGATCGAGATCTTTTGAGCCCTCATGTCAGTGTCAAGTGTTTCACCTTCTTGTTTATGGGTGATCGAGATCTTTTGAGCCCTCATGTCAGTGTCAAGTTTCACCTTCTCATTCATGGGTGATCTAGATCTTTTGAGCATTCATGTCACTGTCAAGTGTTTCACCTTCCCGTTCTCGGGTGATCGAGATCTTTTGAGCGCTCATGTCAGTGTCAGTTGTTTCACCTTCCCGTTCTTGGGTGATCGAGATCTTTTGAGCGCTCATGTCAGTGTCAGTTGTTTCACCTTCCCATTCTTGGGTGATCGAGATCTTTTGAGCGGTCATGTCAGTGTCAGTTGTTTCACCTTCCCGTTCTTGGGTGATCTACATTTTTTGAACACACTCTTAGCATTCTGTCTTTCCATAGCACAGGTGGTGGAAATGTGTGAGTGCGAATGGACTCTAATCGGTGCTTATTCGGCCAGTAGACAGAGAAATCCTCTATATTTTCACTGTACGCCCGCTGGGGGAAAATGTCTAAATTGTACAAATTTCAGAGTATTTTGCAATCAGTTCTTTGATTTATGGCCCCACAGGGAAAGGGAAAAACAATTCCACACCAAAATGCACAAGCCTCAAGCTAGTATTAGTGCAAAGCTATTCTTGGCATTCAACTATTAATACCTGCTGTGGATTTCTGTCTAAATTGCCTATTGCTTTTTTCTGTTGGTTTACTATTTATTTGTAGTGAATGTTAGCATGAATATTAAGTGAATGCTTTAATCAGAGGTCAACTATGAAAGGGCACGGCTAATCCCTCCATTTGCAGAGCAAGTGTTTATAGAACCAATCTAAACAGACTGTACAAAGATAAACAGAGATGTTGCCAGACACGTTGGTCAAAGATACTGAGCTTTACCAGTATCATCTGCTGGACCCTGATGCAATACTCTGCTTGAGAACACATTGAACTGTCCCTGGAAAAAATAGGATTCGTTTAAGTCTGAGTGTAACCACGGAATTGTTTCGGTTACATGATGGACTGCAGCAATATTTTAATTGCTCTTCTGGTTTACATTGCAGTGATAAAGTTCTGAATAGCAGTGGTTATCATGTAAATGTGATCATTTTTCTGCCACTATGTGATGAATATGTTCATCCTTATGGAAGGTGCACATCTGAGCGTCTGGTTTATTAAGCAGTGCTGTGGTGGATTGCATAGTTCTTTGAGACTGAATGTACCTCAGATTGGGTTACTTTCTATCGCCTTAGTAGAACACAGAGTCCTGAAGCGGCCTGGATGTGCACATTTCCTTGAATGCAATAGCAATTAATGTTAGTCAGGCCAAGTATCTCCATCTGCAGAGGCACTTCTGCACTATGCAACTGTGTGTCAACAGATGAATTTTTAAGACCATAAGAACACCTTCATGAAACAGGCACATTGTGTCCACTTGGCCACACCAATGCTATTCTGAAGGCAGTATATTCATCTTTTTCAGGAATTCACCTAAAATGAATTTGGTGGTTATCATAGTGACTCGTACCAGGGTTGATAGGCAAAATCACAGCAGAATTCTATTGAGGAGGGGGCTTTTTTTTAATTGTCTCTGTTAGTCTATCTTACAACAGCCCATGCCACTTACCGTAAAATCATCGCCCTATAAATAAGCCCTATAAGAGGGCACTTAAGAAATCCTGATTCTGTACTTCAGCAGTATGTAGATGTGCATGGAATTGGGAAGAGTGGTCAAGTCTCTTTCCTGGCATGTTCGTCCGCCAGTCATGTTACGCTGAGAGCTGTACTGAAATGTGCCCTTCTTGACACCCTCTTCATTCAGTTTAGTTCACTTTATTTTTATAGTGCCTTTTGTCAGCATGGTTGCTCCAAGGCTCTTAACAGGAGTGTGTAGTAATTAGAATGAACAGCGATGCCTCAGACATTGTATTCCGTATCACTTTGATGCTTAGTGTGCCCAGACTGGTCTTGTTTTAGGTTTTAACACAGAACAATAAATTCACCATTACCTCAGCAGTCAGGGTCCGATTTTGCCAGAATCCTAGCAGCAACGGTGATTGAAAATTAGGCAATAAGGCTGCCTACTTCTAAACTTTTATTGATATCGTTGTATCTCAAGTTTGCCCGAAGACAAGCGTCTTTCTCGAGTGTTTGCTTTAAACTATGAATGCCTTTCTTTGTACATTTTAGGTAATGGAGAATTTTCTTCAAGGAATAAATCTGTCAAAAAACAAAAATTGACAAATCAGCCATAAGCCTTGATCTAGTAGTGCAGCAATGTGCCCTGCACTGAATATATAAATAGACTGAAGGGAACTTAGTTTATTTGTGTGTTTTTGTGACTGCGCCCCCTACCTCACTCCATTATGGTCATGCAGCTGTGATTCTTGACCTCTCATTCCTCACTGGTATTTCATGTATGGGGAGGCTTGTCACTGCAGCGCCCTCTGCAGAATGGCCCAAACATGCCAACTACACCACTGATCAGAGCGGGTGGCTATCGGGGGCAGGAAGGGCAGGGGTGGCATGGGGGTGTTCAGAAGTTTATCCAGGGTCCAGACAATGCTGCATTATTCAGAACCCTTGCATTTTCTTTAGCTGCATTTGCAAGTGCTAAATCTTTGCATAAAGCCATTTATATTGGCAGCAGACTGTGTCCCAAGTCTCCAGCTGGAGCAAATAATTAATGGCTTCTGATCAAAGGTTTAATTGTCTGATGGGGAACCTTGGGTGTAAAGTCCTTTATCCCATCAGAAATACTTCCTGTGGACTGCAGACAAAAGGGTGTAATATCGGCCCTGTGTTTTATATCGCTCTCTGCCGAAGTTAAGGAATTCAATACATGCTGCCCTATAACATGAAATAAAAGGCTTATTCTGGACGATTGCTGAGTGCTGAGGTGAAGAAGAAAATGCTTTAGAGGAACTGTTTCAAGACAACAGAAACTGATTATAAAAGGTACAGTCCTGTTTTATGTGTAAAATGGCTGCTGTTTTAACTGGTGGAAAGGTTTAATGCTGTGATTCGGCATGGAAAAAAATCAGTTTCTGACACCATATTGCCTGTAGATTGGGTCCACCTGCAGTGCATAAAGGACTTTTAACTGGCAATATATGGTGTAGAGGGTCAGTGTCATGGAGACTGTTGGTCCTGTCATCTGAAACGAGGGACTCGCAATGTCTGACTCTGCTATGTGGTTCTGGGTCATGCCTTTTTTTTGGTTGAGCACACAGTTAGTGTCTAAGGAGCCTTGACACAGCACAGGTCCATGGCTCTCCTGGCCCTGCTGATGAAATGTGTGATGCTGATGCAGAGTGATGCTCGGCATGGCATTGACACCACAGGACCGTGCCTGTCCGTGGACTATGTGAGCTGCCTGTGTGGCAGATTGAGCGTGAGACCAGGATCGGTCTGATGCTCAATCATCCGTGAAGAGGGCCGATAAGGACAGGAGAACATCTGATGGCGTGCCTCGTCTGTATCTGTCATGAGCATCACATCCTGCGCAGACATGTTGAGGCATTTCGCAATGGTGTGCTGAGGGCACACCAGAATGGCCTCCAGGTTTCTACATCATATGGCTTGGTTTCGTTGTTTGTGCCGCCGCTTCGTTGTGCCTCCTGAGTCTGTTCTTTTGAAAGGCCCAGCATTTTGGTACAGGACATTGCATGTGTACGCTGCAGTGGCAGTTCTGCCAGATAAGAGATGGGCTTTGTTTTGGTGCAGCCTCATTCAGTCTCGTGGCTCCCGCCAATGGATCGGGCCACAATCCCAGGACCTGTCCTTCTCCGAAAGGTGGGCTGGGTGGAGGACAGCATGAGTGGGCCTTTGGGAGGAAAGCCCAGCTCCTTCTGTCTTCCAGGCACTTCTTAGCAGCAGACTCATGTGTTTGTGTTAAGTTCCCTTCCACTTAGCTGTTGTATCATTTGTAAATTATTTAGAGAGTTTTACCTGTGCTGACAGTCTGACTCATACAGAGAAACATCATCCTTCAGGGTTTGGTCTTTCCATTTCTTAAATCCTTACATTTCTTCCTTTTAGTTTTATTAGTAATTATTTTGCAGGTATTGTGTCTGAGGTGACCAGTTATCAGTGTTACATGATATAATTTAATATAACCTGTATATCCATCCATCAATCTATCCATTCGTCCAGCCGTCCATACATCCATTGAAACCACTTATCTAGTACAGCGTCGCAGTAGAACACCCTGAATGGGATGCCAGTTGAACTGGATATGACTGAAATATTATCTTTCCAGCTATGGAACAATTTAAACTCTGGAATATGGTGCTTAAGGTACAGAGAACATCACCACCCACTGGGATGCTGGGGAAGTGTACTGTGGGATGGACTTCCTTGCTGCCTTTGCTGTGGTCTGGTTTTTTGGCCTCTCACTCCAAAAGTTAAGCAAGTGTCCTTGCCATAGATGTTGAGTAATGAATCAAAATGACAAGGATACTTCTGTCTGAACCAGCTGTTTGTGTGGTGCACCTAGAGAAGCAATCATCTGGACTCTGACAGCTGCTAGTGGTATGAGCAGGCACTGTTTTGGTTTAATAGACTTTGATTTCTTGTGATATGTCCACCATAGACACATTGTGATTAGATATCTCTTTCTGTGAGCAGTCAGTTTCATCACCTTGCTATGAGTAACAGGTTTATGCCCTTAAGGTCAGGTCACACAAACATAAAATTTCCAAGTCAAAGTGGAAACTAAGCACCTCAGATTCCTGTACTCTGACTCCACAGAGTAACCGCTGGGTGTACATCTTGTGTTTGTCACCTACCCTTTAATGGCAGATAAAAATTAGGTAGGAGGCCAGGAGCATGTCAGCCCCATTCTGGAGGCTCACTCTGTATCTGAAGAGGATGTGTCCAAAAAGCAGCCCTGTATTACAGGCTGGTGGCTAATTCAGCGATCCAGGCAGTAAGGTGGTAGAGGTGCTGGCAAATGATTTGCCCTACCGTATGAGACACTCCACGCAGCAGCTGTTCAACAGGCCAGCTCCAATTGGACTGTAATCACCTTCCATTGTTCGTATGTGGTCTGTCTTCCCTGGAATGTACAAGCAAGGGGCATCTCACTAACAAATGCATCAGAGACCCCATCTTCATCTGCAGGCACACTGTGGTTCTTGAAGTGTCTGGTTCTTGTAAAGAACACAAACTCTAGGGTTACGGATGGGTTTTCATTTAAATTAGTCACTTCCAAGATGTGGCAGTAATATCTACTCTGCTCTTTGTGCTGATGCTCCCTTTAATCTGATTTCAGCGTTGAATTTAATATTGCCCTAAAAAAATCTGTTTGACACCATGATCCACCATGAATACCGATGGAATGGAAGAGAGAGAGTCTCTCCACCTCAAAGCCCGGGAACGTGCACCACCAATATTTTGATTTCTACTCTGGAAACAGCTGTGCTTCCCTCGTCAGAGATATTTTTTCCTTATTTATCAGATCCCACAGGAGAGATACATCTCTGGTCTCTGACACAGGTTTCCTCCTTAAAATCTGAGTGTTCTTTCCCCATTTGGCTGTCCCAGCACGCACCTGCTGCAGCGGATCACTCTAGCAGGTCTGTACAAACCAGTGATCTCCGCCTTTGGACGAGATGACCAATGGCGTTCCACAAAGCTGAGCGGGGGCGGGGGGGGGGAGGAGTGGTGTTTCGCCATGTCATT
>JAACJT020000001.1:12500475-12587410 GCA_009936485.2 Gymnarchus niloticus
TCTGACACAGGGACTGCACTTAATTTCGTTGTACTCGTTACAATGACAATAAAGATATTCTGATTCTGATTCTGAGAGAGAATCAACTAACCCCGACTATAGAGAAATAAAACAAAGCTGTTTATGCACATTTAGACCACCAGATGGAGACACTGCTCATTTTATTGCTCGGATCCCGTAAAAACTTGCACCCGGTTTACACACCAGTTGATTCCTAATGACGTTAATAAACTTGCACATTACACCGGTTTTAAAACCTTTTATATGTGTCAATCATAATCCTTGAATAGAGACAAGAAGTATAATTACTCGAATACATTTTATCATTTTTGTTCCCTTTTAATTGTACTTGAACATTATTGTAATCCTATACTGCATTATACCTAAAATAAACCGTGTTTATTTGTTAATTTGTTGGTTTCAGATGTCACACAGCCTATCTTTTATAGGCTTTTAGATAATTCCTTTCTATGAAATAAACTCAGTTTTTTACTTTATTCCGTGTTTGATAAAAAGCATTCACGACATTCATATGACTGAGAAGACCAAACAACCCCCACCTGGGGTTTAATCATGCTGATGCCCCCATCTGAGTGGGAAGACCTCTTTTGCAGGGACGGGCTGGTAGCATGCCTCCACGGGCCACCCTGTCCAGGCAGCATGCCTCCAGAGACCAAGTGAATGGTGTGGAGAGCTCGGCATGGCTCACAGCCTGAGATTGAACAAGTGATCACAGGACAGTTTTCTGGGAATTAAAACCCTGATGTCAGCCCCGTGCTGTCCTCACGTGGAAAGACTATGAAGTCATTCAGGCGCGAAGGGCTGCCATTCCGTTCCTCTGAGGTCGGCTGCTGATTGCCCTCTAAAAGGGCTGCTTCATCCCAATGGCGCCATCCATGTCGACTGCCGGCAACAGGCAGGGTAGCCGAAACCTGTTGAAGCAGACCTTCGGCATGCTGCTAACAATCAGACTGACAGCCACACTGGAGGAAGTAGAGGCAGCCTTGGCTGGAGAGAAGGAGTGCCGGAGGCAGGTGAGAGAGGCCACGCTCACCACGGATGGGACTTTCCATGCCAGGCAGTGGGTGTCCAGCCCAGGGGGGGGCGGCAGCGGTGTTTGGAATGCTGCCTCGTCTGATTAGATGCACATTGGGGGTATTTGATGCCCAGCCTGGACAGACAAGCCCTGGCAGGCAAAAACTGCTCAGGCAGATGATGTCAGGAAGACAAAAATGATCCACCGCAGGAATGAGGAGACAGATGACACCCAGCAGGAAGAGAAAGCCAAATTTGTAAGCATCCACATTACAGCTGGCGAGCCCTGGGGTCCTTGTCTCTCTGAAGTGGAACTCGCGTCACCCAGGAGCTGTCAAATTAGCTCACAGGATGGGAAATGCGGAGAAGATTTGGGTTCTTCTCGTGTAGAAAATCTATTCACTCATCCATGCATCCTATCCTAAAAAAATAATGGGAACAACAAGGAGAAGAAAACAGAAACTCCTGTGCTCGCCCTGTGTGACCCTGAAATCAGATTGCATGATGCACACAGAGAGCCAGGGGCAAGTGCAACATTACTGTGTGTATAAAGCATTCACCCGAGAAAGCAAAGAAGGGTAGTGGAAAAAGCACATTTCACTCTTTATGTTTTAATGTGTTCTTATTTTAAGACCATAATTAGCTCATTTGCTAACATTCTTGGGAGAAAAAGGTAAAAACCATACATTGTCTCATATAATAGAGTATATAACATATACAATAAAATCCCTAACAGGCCCTAATGAATCGATATTATAAAATCTAGATTTCACTTAGAAATTTGAAAGTATTTACAATAAATGTTGTATATCCACGGTACTGAGCAAGGTGTGTGGAAGATGAATGTATACGTTCAGGTTAAGTGAGAAATGAGTCTGTACCTGTGAATTATAACCACCCAGTCATATTATTTTCCATGCATGAGCCTTTTTTTATGCCCTTGTCTAAAATGGGCCTCATTCCTGTCTTTTTTCGATCCTACAGTGCCTACTTTTCCCCCCTCTGGCTGCCCTTCCCCCCAAACCGCTGCTGCCAGGTAGGCATTCTCACTGGAGAATCTGACAGGAGCGTGATGCTGGCGTTGTCCTCTTATCAACCTGGCTGGTGAGGTGGGATGCTACAGGACTCCCCATGCCTGTGACACTTCCTGCCTCACATCTCATTTCTTTGCTTTCATTGCTCTTTTACAGCCCCCACAGAGGGAAGTTAGTCTCCAGAAGCCACTGCTCCTCCAGGGGCAGAGACCAAGACCGCCAGGAGTGGGTGTGGGATAGACGGACAGGGCCAGGCCCGCCTGTCCCCAAGTGCTGGCCAGTGTCCAGCTGTCTTTGGGTACATTTCATGACCAGTGCAGGTGGACAAAGGGAGCCATTTCTGCTGTTCTTTTAGCCATGGAACAGTGTTGTGTTAAACTGCAGTTATGCTGCAGACAGTGCAATTAGCTTCTCTCAGAGGAACACTTGTCTACGACAGCTGGATACGGTGACACTATATGGAGATTCCCTCCATCTGGAGCAGGGTGTGAGAACAACCGAGTGGTCTCTGTACCTTGATGGACAAATAACTTCCATAATTGGGCAGCGGACAGCATTAGCCAAGCCAGGCTGGACCCCCATGAGCCTGAAAGCTTGTGGACTGCTAGTGGTGTAAAAGCAGCTTCACAAGTGTGTCTCCATTATAGCCAATCATGAGACAAAATTCCAGTTTGTCCTGAGTTCTTAAACCTCTCACAATGCAAATGTCAATATCACACAGACCCCCGCCATCACCAATCATATGCTAGTCTTGTGCTCTTAAACATAGCCTGAAAGAGAGACTTTATTCATGTCTCCCCTTACTCAAACTTAAGCAGGGGTGGGAGTTTGGGAGCAGTCCTTACCCAACACTCTTCATCATCTACCTGGAAGGACACAGCCAACTGCCCGTAACTGGAATTGCAACGTGGCTACAGAAACAGTAGCATTTCCTTTTGGACTTACCGGGAATTGAATCAACCTGCAGATTGTAGAATGCACCATCAGCAATTTGAAATATGAGGGGGAAAATTCAATTTCACAGCACATATGCTTGTAAGTAAATGGTCGTGCTTGGTTTACTCTGCGTCATTTTTCACCTCCTGAGTGGTCGCTTATTTTTACTTATCCTGTCTGGTGCAATGTCCCCCCTCACAAAAAAAAAAAAAATTTGCCCCTTTGTCATTTCTGGCCAATTAAAATGATACATTTTGAAAGTTAACTCATATATAGGTGCTATGAACACGAAGGTGTATAGTAGCAACTTTGAGAGTGCGTCATCTTTTGAAACGTGTTTGAGAAATTCAGATTGAACTAACATTCCTAATTGGAATAATAAATATGAAAAGATGATGTTTATATGAAGCTGAAGCCAAAAGTAAGACAGGAAGTCCGCCAGACGTGTCCACACAGTGCGTGGGAGTACGGCTCACTTGCCCAGGCTGCACATGCAGACACTTGTTAGCTCCAGGCCTGTTTGCTTATGTGACGTGTGGCTGGCTGTCTCATTACAGCCTGCGGATTTTACATGTGGCTCGTTAATTTAAACTTGAAGTGAAAGCAGCACTCAGCTGAGAGTCTGACCAGAGCATCGTCATGAACTGTGTGTGACAGACAGTGCTGTTAGACTCCATTGCCTAGTGTGTTCTTTTTGTCCAAACACACGTCCCTTGCATGGGTCAGTATCTTCTTCTGCAGTTCCATCCGTGAGGTCATGGATTATATTCATGGTGCCTCTAACAGTTATTTAAAAATGTTCTTATAATTGAAGAAAATCCCTAATTGTCTGTTTTGCTGAATCTCACCTGAGTAAGACACAGTGGAGTGAATAAATCAGTGTGTCCATGTTCCAGTTGTCATCCCAGGAAAGGATTCTGACGGATGGCCAACATTTCACCATGAGGGATCTTTCATTTCTGTTACAGGCACAAGCCTTACTAGGTCATTCACTAAAATACACCCGCACCTGCTGCTCCATCACCTTCCCTGGCTGCTAGGCAGTTTTAAGAGGCTCACTCCATATCAGGATATTCACACAGGATGCCCCCACTGTTTGTTGTCCCATCAGGCTGCCAGGCAGTTTTAGTCTGGAACCACAGAGAAGGCACCTGGAGTTAGGCACAGCTGGGGCAGGTGATGCTAATCCACTATTTCTGGATCAGTGCACCACCATCCACACCTGGATGAAGACAGTAGCCCCTCAGCACATTCATCACCTTCTCTGAGCCAAGGCACCATACCAGATCGACTGGGCTCCTCCTTGGCCATACTACAAATGACCTATTCCAGAAACACCTCAGTTCTGTGTAATTCCATGATGGAAAAGTTCACAGAAAGAGACTCATTCCTTACTGAGGAAAAGGCAACTCACCCTCTACCAGCTCCACTAAGATGTATTCTGAACAGTTTTTGAACCACGTACAGGAAGCACCCAGTTCTACATGGGCATAAGTCAGTCCCACCAGCTGACTGTGACCTGTAATACCATGAGTCATGCTCCAGCTTGCCGAGTTGTAACAGAATGCCTGTTAGTAATCTTCAGCAAGATTAACCTTCCCATTGTCTGAGGGAGCCCCTAAAACACAAAGCAGGTAGCTGAAGTGACACTTTTTTTTTTAATTTACCTCTACAGATGCTCAGCTTGTATGAACGATGTCTCATATGGGTTAAGTATGGAGCAGACAGTGTGAAAAACATGACAGCTGGTGAAGGTTCTAAATTACAGCGAAAGGCAGACAGATCAGAATGAGGCTCTTCACTGAAGGACACGTCTTGGCACAACTACGAACCCTCACCAGCACAAAAGTAACAGCAGCTATGACTGAGCTTGAAGTCTGTCAGGACAGCTGAAGGTACTGTACCAGAAAGCGAGAGAACTAAAAGGAGGAACAGACTGACAGCAGTCCGCACATCAAGAGAAGAAATTTGTAAGGGTGAGACCTTGTTAAGCATGGTGATGGTAAAACTTTTAGGATAAATTATTCCTATTGGTGCCATTTCTATGCTGTCAGCCTCAATTCCTGACTGATTTACTGGCTGACACGTTAGCAGCAGACCCGTCTATCTTGTATAACATGCAGGCATCACTGTCATGAGTGAAGGGTTACATTCTGCTTTTCATTCTAGTTCAGAACATCCATTTCACTTATAAAATGTAACTGACAATCACTTACTGCATGTCTCTACTCACACAAAAAGCCTGATCACATTGAGATGAACCAAAGTCACATTAACCCAGGCAGGGCTTGATATCATGTGCACTGATGACTTCCATGGAAACCCCCAGAGCTGATCAGCAGACTTGGGTTGGGATGGAAGGAGATGCCTGGTCCCATGTACCTGGCCCTGGGGCAGTCGTGGGTGGAGGCAGATGGGCATAGGGTGCCTTCAGTGCTGCCCACTGGTGTACAGCCTGTTCCGTAGCACCACCACCAGCGGCAAATGCTGTCTAACACCTGGATAGTGCTGGACATGGTCAAACCATCGGGACACGTTTGAGTGGTTCTCCTTCTCTTGGACTGAGAGATCCACCTATGGGAAGTGAGACGGCAATCAGGGAGGAAGGATGGAGACTGACTGCAGCAAAGCCTACAGCCTTCTGGGGTTAATGACACAAAGACAGGCCCAGCTTACTGGGAAGATGGGGCGTGTATGTGGTGTCAGACCATGTGACTCCGAGTGGCAGTGCACCATGCCTCTCATAGCCTGCTCCCACTGCTGTCCTTCCTCACCAAGGCCATTAAACCTGATTCACATTCATCACCGTGACAGGAAATCCAGCTGCTTCTCACCACCAAACGATGGATCCCATAATACATGAGAGTATCAGCCAGTGTGAAGTCATCTCCAGCTAGGTAAACCTTGTCTTCCAGATACTGGTTAAGCTCCTGAAAACAAACCAACAGACAAATCGTTACATGACTGGTTCATCAAAGTGTGGTCATGAAGACACCACACTACTTATCGGCTACATAATACTGACATTACACTGAAGAAAAGGATGTTTCCCAACAAACCAACTTTCCTGAACTGGTTATAGCAGCATACAAATAACGAGGTGGTGTTTTGTTGATATGCAAAGTAAAAACAAACAACAATCTGAAACTGAATCAGAATAAAATTACTGGCATTGTATCCTTCCTGGGAGAGGCTCAAGGCTGTCTGCAAACCTAACTAGGATTAGCAGTTAAAAGGTGGATGAATGGATGAATATACATAAATTTTGAATGTGCCTGTCGAGTTTGGATAGGGAACATAGCATCTGAACGCTGATATCCTAGAGGCAGACAAGTCTGCCTATTCACAGACAACTGTCGCAGATACAGAGACGGTTGCCTGCATCTCCCTGGCAGCCATTTTGTCGAGGACCATTTAAGAAGCCACACAGGTCTCCTGGGAACAGGCTGACCCACAGCTGACACCACATGACACCCAGGGTCAAACTGGTACCGAGGGTTCAGGTGGGCAGCCAAGCACGGCATGAAGGCAAAGCAAGTTTATCTGTATAGCACATTTTCAGGCACAAAGGTCACTCAAATTCACTCAACAGTGTGGATGTGCGAGCAGCAGTGATGACTGAAGCAGCAGGAGGTGTCCTACCTTCAAGACTGTCTTTACATCCTCCTTGGCACAAACATCCACCCGGGTGACCCGGTATTCCAGCCACTGCTGCACCAAGGCCCTCTGCTCCGGGGTCAAACCCAGCAACTGTGGACGTTTTGCCTCACGGACCAGGTGGGTGGCGATAGTGACTAGACCACACAGGGGCGGGCCGCTGTTGCTCTGGAGAACTGGAGTCTGGGGAGAGGTAGTACTTTGATTCCAACTGTTGGCAATCGTTGGAGTCAATTCCGGACAGTGATTTATTTCCTTATTAAGCCAAAGGAGCTAACAACTGTCTAATTTACTGCCCATTAGCCATTAACTGGCAATGGAGACTAATTTAACGTTAGGACGTTCATTTTTTTCAGTAAAGTTTCACACCATTGAATTATGTAGGTTTAATATTAAAATATTGTGGAAAAACATGACAAAATCATGTTGGATTAACATAAATTACATAGCGAACATATAAACAATCTTAACGTAGAATTAAGGACCATATAATCATTTTCGTTCACGTATGTGCAACCGATGTACAATATTTTCATGTTAATCCAACAGACTTGTCTTTTCAGTGTACTACATAGATTATATACTGTACATGTGTAGTTTAGTAAAGCGACAAAAAAATAGTTAAAGGGATGTTCGTAACTTGGAGAACTAGCTAAATTAGCTGGTTAACAGGCGCTAAACCTCTATTCTGACTACTCTCTCTCAGCTCCTTAGGATGGACAGCCTGTAGATGTTTCAACATTGGCGACATGGCTTTATTATGTCAGGGATTTCCTGTAAACAGTTCATTTCATGTTGTTTCCCTACTTTTCTAACGAAAAGTACCACCAGACATAAGACGGGCGTTTTGACGCAACAGCCCAATCCGATTTTCACACTTTCTGCTCTCACTCTTCTCAAGCCGTCCGTATGCGGGGAGCACACTTGAGCCAAATCAATTTATTGCATGGAGTCGACGCCTTCTCGATTCCGAGTTACCTGGAATCGAATCTTTTTGGGATCGACTCCCAGCCCGCGGGACAGGACCGACAGGATTGATACGAGCTTAACAGTTTATTCGTCAAAGCAGTCATACAGTACTCACATACAGTTTCATTAATGGATTGTCGCAAAATCTCAGATACGATGTTGGCTTGCTTTCTAGGAAGTGCTCAAAAGACGAAGGCTTTAAGCTGAACAGGGTCAAGCATTCAGTAAAAAGGCTGATAATTTCTACTGAGGAAAGCTCCTTTAACGACCACCGCTTCGCCGTGTAAATAAACTACGGTCACCAGACAACCGGCTGAACTGAAAGTCAAGTTTAAACGCGAACTTCAGACGTAATGTAATCACGTTTAAGCATTCGTAGTGCTTCTACGGTTAATACATCTAATTAAGCACTGGGGGTCTTTCGGCACCTGACCGCCCTTCGTTACCGCCGCATTAAAACATCCACGTCAGTGATACTAACAAACCCACACATTTAAGACGACGCCTCCCCACATTCAGAACACACCTTACTGTTTCCCTGCGTACTGTATTTGTTCTGCTTCTTAAAGCCCAGCGCCTTTTCCAGCGACGACAGCTCCTTCAACGCCATCTTGGATGATGTCACGTCTCCTTGGCGCGATTGGACCGAACAGCCGCGTCACTCCTACTGTCGGATATTTAACCAATCAAAGCGCTAATGTCAGAATCGCTACCGGTTTCACCATGCTGTACAGTACAACATGCTGAATGGGATCCGGGCAACGTGTCGTCAGTGCCATCTGCTTTCACACGTGCTACACATATTGACAGAAGACGATATAAGCGACTTGTTTGTTTTATTATGAACGGATCTTGCAAAGCACATTATATTTATAGATGGAGCAATAAAGTATGTTTTACTGTAGTTTGTACCCACAACTAGTCATTTTGCAGTATGTGGGGCATCGCCTCCATTGCGTATGCTATAAGATAAACCTGTTAAATCTAATCGTCGTTCGGCCTAGGGGAGAGGGCTACAGCGACTGAAGCAGTCGTAAAACAAAAAACACGGACACCCGCCAAACCGCTGTTTTAAGAGGCAATTCTGTACCCCGAAACATTAACATCAACATCAGCATAGGTTACATACATCGTTGTCTTGGCCACACTGGGAAAATGAAATAGCGCAATTTTGGGGACATTTTAAGGATTTTGTGTAATGCACGTTATATGCAATTAGTTGTCTTATTATTTCAGGACAGCGTCAAGTCAAGTTTTATTGTCACGTGTTTCGGAGAGCACAATGAAAATCTTTTGCCAGAGTTGCAGGGAAGGGGTCAGGGCATGGGGGGAAAAACATTTACAGATTTACAATAAATACAAGGAATTTAGTGCAACACAGATGGCAGGGTAATGGGGGGTTACAGTGCATATATAGACATAAGGTAGTGCATAAGACAGGACAGTGCAAAATTACAAAAAACAGGCAACAGTAAAAAATAAAGTGTGTTTAACCAGTGAGTATAAAGTGCAGTAGTGGCAATTGTGCAAGTAATAGAATGTCTGACTATAACAAAGAGTTCTATGCAATATTATTTCAACAACGTAATTGATTAATAGCAATATCCAGCTTTGTTCTTTAGTTTTACATCACGGTTAATGCCACGTTTAGTACACGATTAGTCTGCGTTGGTATATTTTACTGCCAGCAGGGGGCACTGTGGGTCTTTGCGAAACATGAATCTGTAGCTACTTTGTGCATTTATTGTGAAACACTCATTCCTTTAACAAAGAAAAAGTTTGTCTTTGAAAAGACGCTTAGAAACAATGTGAATGACAATCGGGGTAGTGAAACCGTGTAGTTGCTCCAGAATTACGTACAACCAGTGCCACTTTCAAATGGGAAGTGACGCAAAGCAAGAGAATTCTGTTTTGTGGCTAGATTTAATTTTTATTCTGAAAAGGTCATTAAATTGATATTATTTTCGGATGGCAGATTCCAAAAAATGTCGTTTTAGAAAGCAGCATTGGCCTCTGGAATATTCAGCTCTGCATGTTTGAGAGAATTATAGATAGTAATAAAACACCTGAAGTCAATGTAATGTAAAACCCCAATGTACAGGTGTTCAGAAGCATATAGCAGTCTGAAATGCAGACACGGTTCTGGGTGAAGGCACAGAAATATCTGGTGTTCTATGTCAGGAAATCCTCAGCAAACTCTCATTTTTATAGTTCACCTATAAACTATATAGTTGAATGTGTGATGCTTAATTGATGGTATAAATATACCTAAAACCAAAGAACCACTGAAATATAATTACATTATCGCTTCATAACAGTCATGTTTAAGATTGTGTTTTACATTTCTTTTTTTTTCATCGATAGCTTACATTACCATTATCAACCAATGGCAACTAATATCAGCCAATAGGAGACAGAGTGACTTTGACTCTGCGTAAAAATGAAACTCTCCAAATATTGTAAATGGCCCCCTTTCAAACCCTTTCTTCTGTGTTTTTTTGTTTATGTTTGATTTTCAGGAAGAGGGCTTGTACCTGGGCTTTGAGAATGTTCTCAGTTTGATTATAGGGTTACAGCAGTTAAATTGACCTTATTTTTCTGTTTGTCATGAGAGCTGAGACCAGTCACTCTTGGGAAAGTCTATAAATAGGTGCCTATAAATTTATTGCAAAAGAGTCAATTTATCATATACTGTTATACAAACAACTAGTGAAATACATATGATTATTTTAGTGTGTCGTCCCCTGTATGTTTATAAAAGAAAGGACAATTCTGGGCAGAGATTCACTAGAACTCCTTGAGCTCTATGTTGTGGCTCCTTCTCCCCATGTTTTCCTGTATTTCTGAAGGCCTGGCTGAGTGTGTTGTGTAGAGATTGATTAGGTGGAATAATACTTGTCCTGTTAAGGTTTTTTCTGTGGTCAAACACTTGATGCTTGGATGTTCTCCAGCTTTCTGGGATGTGAACAAGTCCTTATTGCTCAGAACCACCCTGACTGAGTTTGTTGTGTTGTGAAAACCATGCTTTAAATCATTGAGTTGCAATGGAATATAAATCCGATCAGATCCAAGGGTAAATGTGATGATATGAAGCATTTAAGTAAAAATGGCTGCTGGAGTGCACATTTATTCACCTGAGTATTCTGTTGTCAACAGACTGAAATGAGAATGTGCACATTGCAAACCATGCCACACAGACACAGCTTTTTCTGTGTGCTGTTACTGAATTGCTTTACACTGGCTGCCGTGTCATCTGTTCTGACACAGAGAATGAGATGAGAAAGTAGATATTGTCTTGATCAAAACAGTGGTGGGCAGCGAGGGCCATTTGACAGGGAGTGCCTCTGTTATAGGTACACAGAGCTAGGCCGTTCACTCCTGATACAGGCTCTCGTTAGTTTAATAAAGTCCAGTCATTTTGACATTGAGGAGACTAATTCATCCAGAGGAGAAAGGGACAGGAGCGGACACCACTGATCATGTGACCTGATAAAAACCTAGAGAAATAAAATAAAACTCGACCTTCAGAGATGGAGGTATGGGTGGGGGGAGGGGGGCACTGGCTGTCTTGTTGGGCTAGTGCAGCGAGTGCCATGGTGTTCCTATCATTTAATAAAGGCCTCAGATGGCGTGCGAGTGGGCCTGTCTGTGGATAGAGATCGGACCTAGCTGCGGGGGCCTGGATCTGCTATGTCGCCTACGGTCATGTTCCTCTTCCCCGCACAGGCTTGCCAAAGCTCAGGATGGGAGCCGTGTTTGTTTTTGTGTTTTCCCTCCTTACCACTGTTTCCTAACTCATTTATTTTTGGGTAACTTTGTCAGACCATCAGCTAAGCTCTCTGTTGGGACTGTGGCCCAAGCCTATTAAATCGGAATCATCCCAGACTATGCTCATCTCAGCCAATTCAAACCGCTATTGCCGCCCCCCCCCCAGCATGCATTATGGTGGCTCTGGTTTCCACAGCTAGGGACAGTGCCCTCTAATTGCATTCCTAGGATTACTTTCTCATGCCCAGCTGCACTGCTGATGATGTGCAGCAGTAATGATGTTGGGTGGGTGCCCCCATCATACCCCTTCAGAGTGTTATCTCCCTGTGTACCCCCAATACTCCTCCAGTACCCCCTACCTATTTCCTCTGATGCCTCCTCATAGTGGCCCCTTGGAGAAACAGACATAGCTCATGTAGAATGGGGCTCCTTCACACTTGGAGCTGAACAGTTCAGGACTGATTTGCCTCGGAGAACCTTGAGTGATTGTCTTGGGATTGATGTGTTGAGGTTGTAGAAACGGCAGTCTATACATAGTCCTCTTTGCCATAGACTGTATGTCTTTGAAATACCACCACTGGTGATGTAATATTTTATATTGTAACAAGCAGGAGTCAGAGACATCTTGCCATTCAGACCAACACGCTTTAATTGGAAGCAACTAATTACCACAGGCAGTCAGACTCACATTAGCACCCACTGAACCAACCACAAGACGTTGCACAACGTGGGGGTTAGCCTTGCTAGCCCCCCAAACGCATACCATGGTGACGACACACATTACGTTACGTTACCCTCAATTCCACTGTCCAAACATGGTGTCGCTATAATATTTCTTGCTTTATGACATGTAGCATGACGGGCCATGGTGTTGTGTTAAGGTTTATTTGTATTACTTTGTGTTTACTTGAACACTGAATATTTGTGTATAGTTAACCCTATTCTGAGTGAT
This sequence comes from Gymnarchus niloticus, assembly GCA_009936485.2. NCBI lineage: Eukaryota > Metazoa > Chordata > Actinopteri > Osteoglossiformes > Gymnarchidae > Gymnarchus > Gymnarchus niloticus. The sequence continues at coordinate 12,512,827 of JAACJT020000001.1, forward strand.
TAGTTTACATTCAGGCTATATCAGCATGGTCACCTAAGGGCTTACCAGATATGATAGCACAGGAAGCAGAAAGAAATGAACACACAACAGCATAGATATACGTAAATACAGTGACACTAAAGGGCAATTTAAGATAAGTATTTAATTCTCCTTTGGGTTTCACCTAGAACCACCTGCCTCCCAAATTAGAAAACAATGTCAGTACTGGCATTGTTTTTTATATATTGACTGGTTTCTGTCAAGGTCAGAACACTGAAGCTGTTTTAACTAGTATTATGAACGAGATTAATAGCAATGGATACTGGCAACGTAACGGTGCTCTTGCTCCTTGATCTTACAGCTTCTTTTGACACAATTCTATTTTCCTACATAGGCTTGAATCGAAAGTTGGCTTCTCTGGAATGGTGCTCAAGTGGTTCACCTCCTATTTAACTAATCATCATCACTATGTTCAGATATGTAATAGTGACAGTGCTTCATCAGTGTCACCAGTCATATTTGGTGTACCACAGGAGTCAGTCCTAAGACCCATATTGTACTCTCTGTACATGCTATGACTATGTAAGAAAACATAATGTTTAACTTTCACACATATTCCGATGACACCCAAATCTACAATTCAGTGACACCTTATGACTTCAAGATCCTTCTCACCTATGAAGCATTTCAAGGTCAAGCACCTGCCTACTTGGTCAAACTGATTAATGTCTATATTCCAAATCACATACTTAGATTACAAAATTCAGGTCTCCTACTTGTCCCACATATAAGTACAGTTACTGTTGCTAAAGCCTACAGTTCCAGGGTCCCTAGACTATGGAACATATTCTTCTAGTCTATGTAGGGGATGCTGAGTTAGTGTCAGTCTTCAAATCACAACTGAAAACTTACGACTTTAGTCTACCTTTAAGATAAGATAAAATAAGATGAGATAACATAACATAACATGGCCAGTTTTTTTTCTCCTTGCTGGGGAGTTTTTGGTTCCTCCCCTCTGTTGTCTTCTGGCCTTGTTCCCTTTTCCAACTAAGTTGACTGTAATTGGCACACACTCCTGTTAAGTGCCTTGGGGGAACTGTGCTGTGAAAGGCACTATAAAAATAAACTGAATTGAATTGCTTTTTGTATATTGAATAAATGTCACCATTAATGCTCATAGAACAGAGAGTGGGATCAGCCTTGTCACTGAGGCGCCCTCTCCTAAAGAGAGACATTGCCAATGGGTTGATTGCTGGGTTTCTCTCAGTGCTTCTCTGGCACAGCCAGTGTCTTTTTTTCAGCTCATATAATTAGATGACATCAGTTGTCCTTAGGCAGCACGGTGGCTCAGTGGTTAGTGCTATGACCTCACAGCTCTGTATGTGTTCTCTGAATGCCACGCTGGCATTCTAGGTATACTATAGTCTCCAATAATCCCAAGACATGCAGTTAGGCTAATCAGCATCTCTGAATTCCCCATTGTGTATGTGTGTATGCCCTCTGATGGACTGGCATCCTGTCCAGGGTGTACCCCAGCCATGCCCTATGCTGCCTGGGATAGGCTCCAGGTGACCCTGACCAGGATAAGTGGTTTTAAGATGTATCTTATTATAACAATTGGTTTGCAGGACCTGAGAGCACACCCACTGTCCCATTATCCAGCAAGTAAGAATCGCTCATTGTCCCAGTGTCTGGTCAGTTTTTGTGGATTTGCCCCATCACATAGCACTGACTTAGTGGAGGTCCATGTGTACGGTGGTGCTGAGCACTACAGTGGAGAAATGTCTTGCGGAGGTACAGGTAGGTCCCTGAAGGTTGGTACCCAGCTGCCCAGTGTCCAGTATTACAGCAGTTACTCTAGTCTGTGACTGGAGGTGACACCTTGCCTAGTGTGGGAACACCGAGGAAGTGCCCAGGCTGCCAAAAGATCCGTGGTGTTCCCAGTGATCTGAAGCTGTATGGGATTCCCAGTGTCTCAAAAATGAATATGGCTAATGTAGCAGGAATCATATTTAACAAAATCTCTTAAAGCTCTGCTTGTCTAATATTCATCACAAACAAAACAAGGTACATTTGAAAATACGTGTACATGCTGTGTGCTGTGAGGCAGCAGGACAGACAGCACTGGCGACAGTTTATAGTGAACAAAATCATGCTTATGGCTGAAAATGGCTGAAATGAGCATTATTACTCACACAGGGTGGTACTGTATGCATCATAGAGAATGGTGGTTAGCCGGTCTTACATGATCTTGTGCTGTGTTTACTGATGGTGCCTTTAGGAATACCCTATTGTGTCACTGTGTCAAGCCATCTCATCTTTGTAAGGCTGTCTGCATTAAAATATAAAATTTTACATGAATCTAACATCTAAAGATAGAGACGCCAGCTGTTCGGAAAGCTCTTCCGGCCTAAAGCCCCTTTCAGTCTTTTACAAATCCAAAATGACAGATAAAAACATAAATGCACAAGGGGCCTGCAAAGGAATCAGCCAGAAGATAATCTCTTCTTTATATTATTATTTTCAAAGCAGAATGGAGACATATTGTTTGGGATAGTCGGAGTTCACGCTGTCACTAGCCAGGACGTCTACATCTGTGACGTTATTTGTGGGCCTGCTCTACTTGATCTCAGGGCATAATGGAAGGTCTTTCATTTTATATGTCATAATATGATAGCACAATGCTCCCTGGAGGCAGTTCTCTATTGGAAAAGCCAATAAGATATGTAGTGTTTCAGATCCCTGCCGTCAGTTTATTTCACGAGTGCAGATGTCCAGCTCACATGTGCCAAGGGCTCCAGCAGGTTTCCGGGGGCATCTGTGAGCATGCTGTTCAAGACGAAAAAGAAAAACATTGGAAAGAACAAGTTTGTGCAAAGTGTTTGGAGTGTGCCTTTGTTGTGGGATGCTGGGCACATTTACAAAACACAGAGTTAGATCACTTGTCTGCTATCCAGAATATTCCAAAACCTGCCTTTCTGTCCTTAGGCAAATCTGCTTCTTCTCTCCAACAAAAGGAGAATTGGACTTTAATGTGCTATTCTGATGTTGTGACGTTATACTGGTGTTGTGCTCATGTCCAATGATTCCTAAGCTCACTGGGCATGCATTTGGCAATTCTAAGGAACAGACTAGAGAGCCCCAGCCTGGATACCAGGTCTTTGTTTTGTTTATATATCACACATATGAGACAAACGTGTAGACCATTCTGAGTGGTCCTGGGTACAGACCATCTGTGCAATTAAAAGGCCTAGGAGAGCTGTGAGCGGGCTGGAAGCAAGACAGAACAAAGCTGACAGTCTCGCAGCTAACTGATTCCATACATTTTATGGGGAGCTCTTCTCTGTCCAGTTGAAAGCGCCCACACACATGTGGAGGAGAAACGTGTCTGTATCCACATCTCTGCCGATGGGCTTGGATATGGAAGCTGAGCAATTCTCACAACAGATTCACTGATAAAATGGCTGTGATGCTGCTTTACAACTGTAAGGTAAATGAATGATGTAGAGCAGCTGGGCTTTTGCCCCTTTGAACCTGTGTTCCATTATCTGATTATTAGCGCCCTTGGTATAACTCAGACAGTCAGCAGAGGTGAAAAATCTCTCATGTATAAACCTTTAAGAAGTCACCTCAAACCTGAACATCCCATCCGCTTCCTCATCCCATCTCCAAACTTAAATTCTCAGTAATTTCATCTGTGATTTGTGCATAGGGGGAGCCAGTAAGCATGCTGGGCCTGAAGCAGCCTACTCTGTAGTTCAACCCCTCAAACCACTGTAGATTTCAGGGTTACCTGAAGAGTTGTACTTTCATCTCCTGAGAACCAGCTTTGACTGTGGGCCATGTTTGTGGCTGGGTGAGTGCTGTGATGACCAAGACAGTCTGTTTGCGTTTCTCTGCTGTACTTTGACCTCTGAACCATAAACATAAAGCTAAAAATGGACCAGGGTAGTCTGTCTGGGATTCTTTGCTACACTTTGAGCTTTGCTCCTTATACAGAAGGCTAAAAGCAGACCCTTCCTAGCACTGTTAATGTTATACTGCCATGATAACACTTCTAACTCAACAGAGAATCATTAATGAATGATAATAAGAATTTCTACTTGGATGCATGTAAATGTTGAGTATGTTATAAAGATAAGACAGGTTGGCTTTTGAAGTTGTGTTCGTCTCACTAAGGCTCCTTAGTGTTTACCAAAATCCCATTTACAATCCATGACAGCAGCTTAACACGTGTCTGGATGGGGTGCTGACAGGATTGAATTGCACCAACAAATTCCTGTTAAAATTTGCTTATCCTGTGTTTGTGCCAAAGGGCTCACGAAGGCATTGAATGAACAGGAAAGTGAGCAGCGTGGGAGTCTGACTGAGGAGGTGCTTGATCTGTAGCTGCTATCGATGCCAAGCCATGCAGAGAAGCTCAGGAGGCTGTCAGAGCTGGAGTTTCACGCTCAGAGGAGGAAATGTTGAGTCTCGTGTACTTCTTTTCTGGAAAGTCTTCCACTTCTACTGTAGACATGCTTATCAGACAGGGAGTGAGTCAGGGTGTTTCTTGTGGTAGAACGTATGCTGCAGGATGATAATAAAGGATATTGGTGAGACGTCATCTCTTCCTCGTTAAGCATCCCAAATGCTTAACAGTGCTGATGCTTGTGCTACTCTAACTGCCTAAGATGTTGAAGATGTTACCTTAAAAGATCTTCAGGTTTTAAAATAGCATCTAATGCATAGACGTGTGAAAGTCTCAGCACAGTCCATGAAAGTCAAACAGTATTGAGAAGCTAAATGTTATGGTGATGCTAGTGGAAATCAATGGCACTCAGTGAAACTCAATCAGTTTAACATCATGTCTGCTGTTGTACCCTTAGTTACTAAGTTGAACTGCAGCCCAAAGCCCAGGCAGATATAAGGATATGCCTGTTTATTTCTGCACAAACTTCATTGTTTTCTGAGCTAAAGGGCCATTTGAGTTTCAAAGAGCAATCATACTGGCACGCTAATAAATTTGACTTACCATTTAAGGATGTTTCTTCTTAGATGTATCACACGGCTCAGAATATGTATTAAAAACACATGTATTACAACAAATTTGTGTGTTAAACATATATTTAAAAAAGTAAGTTCTTTAATTTTCTTAAAATTATCATAGGTCCTAAGCGGTCATTTTGAGAATGACATCTCTAACAGTTCATTCTCATGCATTCATTTTTATATTCATTCTGAGGTGGCTGAATTTTGTTTATATTTACATTATAAGATTTAAATGTTTATGCTAAAAACAACATGATTTAGCATCATGTCAGCTAGAGTGCTAAATGTAAATCACAGCTGTTCAATTACATAAAGGGAGGAACAAAGGGACATAATGGGACATAAAGAATAATGGGGAGGAGCAGGGTAGCCTCTCAGATTGGCTGATGAGATGACAGACAGAAGCGGAAGCCGGAAAACCATCCTGATGTAAACACAACAAAGCGTTGAAAGCAGTTTCCCGAAAAGCACTAATGCATGATAATGTTTGGTTCAGTCAGGGCCCATGAGAAGGGTTTGAATAGAATAAGTGAGCTGCTGGAAGATTTCCAAAAGCAAAAACAGAACAAAACTGTGGTTGAATCTAATGAAGGTGCTGGTTTAACACAACCAGACAGACTTCAAGGCATCTGATGTGTTGGCCACTAAGGACCCCAGGGAGACATTTACAATTTCATTCTTGACCTGTGTGAATGCTTCATTGCTCCTGTCTCCATCCTTGCAGGTCAACAAAGCACCTGGCAGACCTTGCTCTGTTCTCCAAAGTTGTCCAAAGAGCCCGAGCTGTGTAGAGTTTCCTCCCATCCCTACCTGTCCTCAGCCCTTCAGGTCAATATGTGAATCCTGGCTCTCAGGTTACAGGAGGTGAGGGCGCCGAGGTTGGCGGAGGTCTTGTTGGAGGCCTCCTTCATGTCCTGTGGGATCGGGCTTCATCCTATATTACAATCAGCTTTGTTTCTCTCCCCCCTCCTGGGGCCCTGTCTGGCATGTGTGGCATGGGGTTCTGACCGGTAGAGGCCTATGCTGTTAAGCTCAGGAATTTCAGAGTAATTTGCATGGAGAGGAAAATGCCATTTCTTTCTTTTTTTCACCAGAACCTGAAAAGGTCAGGGCTGCACTTTGCACAATGTTTACGAGAGATCTGTGAAAAAGGACACATTTTGTTGACCTCATTTTGTCTCTAGTTAAAAAGCTAAGCTTCCAAATAAGATTCATCTGAAATTGCACTAAAACTATTTCCTCTTGGGTAGACATACCATTTAATAAAGTATTTAGAACATTGCTCAGTCAAAACTAAACTGATCAGCTATTTGTAAAGTATTCCTTTTCATATTTTTTGAACAGGCAACAGTCAGGGATGCCTAAGCTATTGCAGAAGTGCCTGGTGTAATTTTTATCAACACCTGCATACAGTTCTATGACATAGGATCTTATAGTTCATGGAGCAGTGATTCCATTTGCATTAATTAAATATGAAAAGTCTGGCAGAGTGTTAAGAAGGAATAAACAGCCATCTACGGATAACCGTAAAAAACTAGAAAACCTACTGAGGAAGCTTCATCAGTTATGAGTAGCCTTTTACTTAATGCCGTGGTCTCTAACGATCTGCATCACAACACTATGGTGACCTTATCATGGCTGTGGCCCTGTGGAACACTGCATTGCTTCAGATATGTATTCAGTGGATAAAATAGATTAGGGGAAGTTTATTGAAATGGAGAAACTTAGATCTGTCATTACTGGAGAACTAGATCTGAACCTTTTTTTACACTCAGCACCAGAAAAAAAGTGAATGCATAGACTCCTACCAATACCTTTGAAGTTCATAATGCAGAATTCAGCCTGAATTTGTTGGAAACCCACTTATTTGAAGGGGGGGAGAACCAGTAATTACATGTCTGCAAATGAAACATCCATGTTTCTTTGATATTAGTATACAAATTCAGCAAGCTGTTCCTGGGACTGCATACTGGGATTTTTAACATGGTTGTTAATTACAGGCTGCCCTGTTTGGTGTATTTGCTGTAATTAATTATCTATTATTTAACAGCTCCTGGTCCACACTGAATATTGTGTATGTCCATATCCCTTTCACTGAATCCCAATGTGACTCAAAAGTGTTTCTGTCTATGAAGTTTATTTGTCTAATTGTCATCTTAGCGAAGATAATTCATGCCTCATTAGTTTAGACTGAGATGATGCAATGTTTCTGAGCGGAACCATTTTGCCCAGCACGGAAACATTAACACACACACACATACACACACAGAGCATGCTACAGACTGTGGCTTCCAGGGGTCACCATAAGCAGCATTAAGGTGTTTTATCATTCAGGTATAGAGGAGTACTAACTGGTAATCTATAAAAAAGGAGACCAAACTTTAACATCTTAAAATCAATGTCGGATGTCAAATTATTATTATATTATTATAGTAAATTAGCGTGCTATATCTGCAATGGCATATCTGTTTATCCAGCTCATTTTCTGTGCCTCATAAATGGCAGCTTGCCCAGAACCACAGAAGGAACAATGCAGCTAGACACAGTTCTCTGAAGCTCATTTGCAGGCTGTTTAGATCCTGGAATGTGCCTGCTCTCGGTCCGGAGTTGGGGGCTGTTCTGAAATGAAAGGTGCTGAAAGGCGCTGGCAGGGCTGTCACTGAGGTTGAGTGTGGCAGCAGAGCCATTCCCAGTCTCGTCAGATCACAGCCAGACCGTCCAGTCCCAGAGTGCCAACATAATGACTGGCTGCACTCCGTAAGTCATTGAGGTGCCGCCCTTGTGATTTATGATCCAGTAGAATTGGCCTCCTGTTGCCAGACGTTTTCCTCATATGGGAAGGCTCAGAGCAATGCACGTACTGTTCCAGCAGGAGCACAGAGGCCTCTGTGATCTCCTGAGAGGAAGGAATTTGTCCAGAGTCAAGCAGGCACTGTGCATACGTGGTGGACAGAAGCTGAGATTTCATTACAGTCAGACAGTCTGTGTGAGGCTGAACAGATGGGTTCTTTTTCATCACACACTTCTGCGGGCTTACATGAGGCATAAAGTCTGAATGTTGGTGGCTCAGTGGGTAGCACTTTCCCCTCACACTGCTAGGGCTGGGGGTTTGAATCCTGCCTCTGCTCTGAATGTGTGGGTTTGTATGTTCTCCCCATTATGTGCAGCTTCTGCCCACAATTCAAAGACATGCGGTTAGGCTAGTGTCTCTAAACTGGCTCTGTGATGGACTGGTCCATCCTGTACAGGGTGTTTCCCAGCCTTGTGCCCTGTGAGGGACTGGCCTCTCATCCAGGGTGTACCCCAGCCTTGTTCTGCATGCTGCCTGGGATAGGCTCCAGGTCCTCTGTGACCCTGACCCAAGATGATAGATGAATGGAAAGCCTGCATGTATTTCTCTGTAATAATTGTACAACTTGTTGTATGATTAACTTATGAAATATAACTCTCCACATGAAGAAGTACAGTTTAACAGGCACTTATTATGTTGGAGTCCCCCTTGATATTTGTTGTAATGTTCTCTGTGTAGGGGGTGGCAAACTTCATTACCTCATTTACACCTGCTTCAGGAGAACTAGCTCCAGTTTCATTTTTCAGGGCTTGATTTAATTTAGTTTGTATGAAGTAATGTGTGGCTGAACGCAGATGAGCCCACTATGACTGAGATTTCAAAGCATATAGATCTGCTTAACTTTTTAAGAACCAGTGGCACTACCATGTACTTTGTGACAGTGACTGCTAAAAGCACAGTACCAATCTCAGTCTTCTGTGGTGCTTCTAATAAAGCTTCTCATTTGTAAATAGTTAAAGTAGTTTAGGGATTGCAGACATTATTCTCTCTGTGATGTTAGTCAGCATGATCTTTAGCGCAGTTCTGTGTAGGAAAGGGAACTGGTTTACTTAACTTCAGCGTCTTTTTACTTACCTGTTATCTGCAAATGAAAGTAATAATCCAGGTACTTTCCCATGACCCTGACTATCATGAGGAGCAGGAGGATAGATGGATTGGTGAATGGATGGATTTATTCAGATATGTTATACTCCAGAAATGGAGGGAAGTTGACTTAAAACAGCAGTGATAACAGTGTTATGTGTGGAAAGTGTTTAAAAAAACCACCCCAGTAGAAATACATCTTATTTATTGTATTCCTGACAACGTTAAGTGCCACATTTTATATAAATAAACATATGTATACCTAAGTGGAATGTGTAAAGAGTTTGAAGCAGCACATATTAAGCACACAGTAGTTTGAAATTTGCCATTCTGTATGGCGGTTTTCTATGAAAAATGAAGGCGATGAAAATTTACAATTCAGATGTGTTTCCTCAGGGACTCCCGTTCAGAGTGCACTGATATGACGCCTTTGTTGTCTTTGCCACTGAGCATTCATTAGGTAATGTGCACTCACTAGTAGAGGGAAATAGTGTTTATCATCATTACTCCCATGGAGTCATTTGGGATTCCCTGCCCAGCTTGTCCCACTCTGCCATGTAGCATATCGGCGCCACTTGCGTCGGCTCCAATCCCAATGTTCTCCATCCATTAATCATTTGGCTCTTAGATACTGGTTGTCAAGGAGGAATTCCATTAGATTTTGACGAAGTAGGAGACAAAGGTGAGGCCCACATGCCTGATAGAAGCACCATGGCTATTTGGTTACCATTACTCTCTATTGCCACCTACAGTTACAAAGTAGTTTTGTGACTTTGCTGCCTGCTGTAGGCATCATGAACCAGTGGTGTGTTGTTGGGCACAATCCCATGCAAGTATCTGATCATGTGAAATGCATAAGAGAGTTCCATGTAAACATTTTGGGAAGGTATTTGGTAAAAGATTTTTTCAGGATTCAGTCCACACCTCAGTCTGTGTCCTTGGAATAAAACACAATTGCTTCAATATGAAATAAATCTGGAATAATGTAATTAGTCACCACCAGCTAATGAACAATAACACACACGGTGGTTAAAAGGCGCTGTATGTTGGGTCTCTTATACAGCCCAGCACGGGAATGCTCCGTTAATTAGATGTGGCTGATTTGCGAAGAAGTCGTCCAGAATTAAATTTCTGACAAGTGAAGCATGAAATGAGATCGATCACAAAGACAGCAAAGTCATTTTCATGAACTGTTACTAGCAAAAAGAAGCGTGAGCTTTTGATTGTAAAATGTGGGGATTGGACGGTTAATGGAACAAAATAGAACAAAAAGGCTGATCAGCACTGCTAATGGACTCAGAGCTTCAGAGATTCACAATAACATCTGGCTGAAGCCTACTTTTGTAAAATGAAGCCATTTCTCAGGTCACAGCGTCATAATTCTTTGTTCTCTTTCATGTATTTTGCACAGAGATCTTTAAATTTTTTGGTGTATTAGTTTTCACAAGCACTGCAATCCAACTGACCATGTGGATGATTTATGTATGTTGAAAATACCCTTTCTCAGGCCACTGACAGTTCATGTCAGTCTTCTTCATTGCCAAAGAAAAGTGAGGCATAAACACATGTCATATAGATAAGAAGATGGTGATGATTGTGAGAGTGGTTGCTGGGATACAGGGGACCTTCACTGTATCTCAATACTATTACTCAGGTCAGTAAACAACAGCCTCAGAGTCGCTCAGGGGCCCTGGACAGAAAAATAGGCCAGTTTTACCATTGTATCTGTCACGAAGACGACACATATGTGACTGGAAGAGGACTCACAGTGTCACACCGAGACTAACATGCTACAATTATGGGATGATATTCATAACATTTTCTCAGTGTGGTTTATTAAACTACCATCAGAGTTCCTTGATACGCTACACTAGTTTCAGCTTTATTGATTATTTGTCTTCCTCAAAAATGTTTCTTTATGAAACAGGACTGAAAACATAATGTTCAAACTACAGTAGAAAAAAGGTAAATTTAGTTTTCTAATTATATCCTTTTGCATTAATTAACACACATTTTTCCTACTCAGTTCACTGATGTTTGGGCATGTTTTTGTAATAATTATGTTTCAAATGCACAAAGCACAAACAAAGGAAAACAGTAAAAAAAACATGGTCTGCATGAAATAAGGTTTTAATGAATTTTTAACATATGTACAAAACAAAATTACAGCCAACTAGTTGTTAGATAATCATGAGTGCTTTGTGTGTGTGTGGTGGGACCCCCTTTGTGGTTGTTAGATAATCATTCCTAGCTCCCATGTTTATGCCTCTTCTTGTATGTGTGTGTGTGATGTGTGTGTGCAATGTGTGTATATGTGTGTGGCAGACTGACTGTCTTAAATCCGGAGCCTCCATTGTAGTTGTCAGATAATCACTCCTGTCACCCTGGACAGAGGTAGAGTGGAGCTTCATACAGATCCTCCCTCCCAGTTTCTGTTTGTGCTCCTGCTTGAAGGCAAAGTTGCCATGCCTTTTAGGTAATGTTGTGTGAAGGGATTGGCTGTGTCTCTAGCTTGCGACATGGACCATAGTCCCCTTCCCACTGTCACCACAGTGCCATTTTTTTAAATTCATAAGAACTTGAAACATGCCTGAAATCATTAGATTGTCCTGCCTCATCTCCACGTGCTCAGCCACAGTTTTAGACAGAGCCGCCTGCTGGACCTCAGCACTGTGAACAACACAGCTTGATGGACAGCAAAAGGCTGCTCCTTCATGATGAATTAAAGTAACCCTGTTCTGCTCTCCTCCTCTTCCTCTCCTCTCCTCACTCGTTGCTCCTGTGCCAGGCTCCCTTCTGCTTCTGTGTTCCCTCTTTTAAAAGATAAAAGCTGAATCCCATTATAACACCTCCAAATGCAGAGTTAGGAATCCAAGCTCCTCGTGAAATAGGTCAGTCTGGAGACTCTGATCGCCAGAGCATGCGCTCCGAATTTCACGGTACATTAGGCTGATTTTAAAACCTCATGCACCTCTACAAATGTCTACCAGTTCATTTAATAGCAGCTTGGTTCGAAGGCTGGGTGTGGATGTGAGTGGGGTGACCTGCAAGGTGGGTTTGAAGGCAGACTGTGGATATAAGAGGGGTAGCCTGGAAACTGAGTTTGAAGGCAGGTCATGGAAGAGAGTAGGGTGGCATGGAATCCAGGTTTGAAGGTAGGCTGTGGATGTGAGTGGGGTGGCATGGAAGCCAGGTTTGAAGGTAGGCTGTGGATGTGAGTGGGGTGGCATGGAAGCCAGGTTTGAAGGTAGGCTGTGGATGTGAGTGGGGTGGCATGGAAGCCAGGTTTGAAGGTGGGCTGTGGATGTGAGTGGGGTGGCATGGAAGCCAGGTTTGAAGGTGGGCTGTGGATGTGAGTGGTTTGTCCTGGAGGCTGGCCTCATTGCAGGTGGAAAACAATTTGTACTTCCTACTGAAATCCAGCTTCCCTCCGGAATGATCTGTTCCTGAGTCATGGCAGTAACCTGGAGGCTCAGACAGACAGCTGCTGTTCTCCAAAGGCCCATTAGTCATCTAGGAAGTGAAAACCATCTTTTGTTTTTTGTTTGTATCAGGTTTTATTTGTGTCTGACACATGGGTCAAAAAGTACAATGGCTTGTTAGGTGAACTGAGGTTCAGGTGACTCACAATCACCCTCATCTCTTGTCTGTATGGGGTGCTAAGCTGGGGTGTCTCTCCGTTTCACATTATCCACATTACGGTTATGTGCATATCCCTCTTAACGGCTTAAGCGAGTTGCTGAATGAGCAGCATTTACTCGATATCTTTGAGTGAAGCTTTCACATCACAAACCAGGCAGTAAGCGATAATTGAGGCCATCTTCCTATCTCCTGTAATTGGACAGATCCAGCTGATCTGGCAACCTTGGCCTTAACAAGAACTTACAGAGATCATTGATTTGAAAAATGATCCAGTAGCCTGTAAGTTATGATTGGGTGGGTATTTAATGGCAGCATTAGGGCGGCTGCCTTCCAGTTTTGGGCACTAATTGTGTCTAATTGACTGTGAAGTTTCTATGTATAATGTGCTTTGTTTGGGGACTTCCTTAATAGCACTTATGTGCACTGAGTAAAACTCATTGAGAACTTTATTAATAAGGTAGTCCAAGCAAACCTTGCTGGTTTACGGCTCAGAGTGGAGCACAAGGTGCAGCTGTCTGTGTCCTATGAAGACATGACATTTTCTGATCATATCACTTTGTGGGTTTCACAAATGTCCTGTAACATGTTCTCAACTCTGTGTCTTTGTACTTTAAAAGGATGGAGCAGCACAATACCAGTCTTTTCATGTTTAACCAGATTTTACTGTATCTGGCACTGACACTGCCAGGCTCTCCGTGAGAAACAGCTTACATGCACACAGTGATTGTAACATAAGGCAGTGGATGACAATGTCATTAATAAATGGTTTTGGCTGAACTGAAGTGCATCCCATGCTTTATTATTATTAGGTGCCGTTAAGTCAAAGTTGTTGCCACAATCCCTCCAGAATATTCTCTTTTCTTCCTGGTTTCTGAGCTGGTTTTTAAAATGAAATGATGTGTCTCATAAGCTCATACCTATGAACTTATTTAATCTTTTTAAGTTACAGAGATCTGCATGACACAGTGAGCTCGGAATACAGGCTGAGAAAGGCAGACATGGACATTGCCTTCAGATTGACAGGTGATTTTTATGCTTCCTCTGCTACCCTGGCCATGACAACAAGTAGGGCTGACGATGATGAGGATGCAGGAAAAGCTAACCAATTTACTAATTGCTTTCACAGATACTGAAATGAGAAACCATCAATATCAAAGCCTAACACACAAAAATTTCAAATAATCTTTTATTATTTTGAAATAAGCAAATACTCCTAGAAAAGCCTCAGTCTTTGGCAAAATCTTTATACCATCTTGATACATACAGTACCTGTGCAAATCTCACAACAATCTGAGTCAACAGTCTGAGTGACCCTCTGCTGACTACAAAGCCTTTAATAAAGGAGGTGTGCATGTTTCTGTTGACCTTTTCTGTCTCTGCTCTGTAGGCCAAAGGGCTCTGGAGATGGTAATCCTACTGCTTTAGAGCTTATTAATCTTCCTGATGCTGGTGTCATTTCAGAAAAAGGATGTCTAATGAGTCGGAACCCTGAGCCTCCCCTGATGTTGATGTGAGCAGAGCTGCCTGTTGGGTTCCAGATCACAGGAAGAGCCAGCTTGTCCCATTGCTGAAATTCCCCACAAGCCCACTGTTCAGACACTGGGCTTTGGTTAAAAAAGTTCCACTATTAAGGTCTTTAAAGTGACAGGCCATCTTCAGTGATGTTTACGTCAGTCCTCTTCCCTAGCTTCTGCCCTCTCCCTGCCCTCTGTGTCCCCAGCGTCAAATGCTCTATTCCTTCCTTCCAAAACACATTACGCCATTTAAACTTCAATCCTATTTACTGCTTCTCTCTTAGCCTGCCTGGGGCCATAAACCGATTCATCCAGCACTCCGTGGGACCCCAGTGGAACAGACATGTGGGGGTGTGGGACAGCCTGACTCAGTTTACGCAGACATGAACGGTGGGGTCGCCCCGCCCATGTCCCTAATTACTCAGGTATGCACAACGAATGCTCCTGGAAGTCTAGCGTGATTAATCTTCACCTCCGACAGACATTTGGTTTCAGGTGACAAGCTTTACCTGGGCAAAAACCATTTTTTTACTTCTGCTGTTTGGAAAAAAAAGACTTTTCATCAAATACCAAAGACATGGGGAGGATTAATGGTGAAACTGGGGATGTTTCACAGAAGAAAAATCCCAGGCCAGCACATGAATGAGCTTCAGCTATAAAACACTCAGTGTTGGACATTAGCAGCTGGTACCTGCCTCTAAAATATCTGGAGGAAATGTTAATTTAAATGGCATTGTATTTTAAAATGCAAAATCATTTGCTGCATTCAATCTCTACTTTCATGAAGATGAAGGCCTTAATGTTCATGTGACTGCTGGAAGTTTCCATACTGGAGCTCAGAGTTACAGGATTGGATCTGTGCTGTGGGAGTGGTACTCAGTCATTTTATTACATATACGATTATTATCGTCTGCAAGCAGTCTGAATGGACACTTCTGTGAGGTGCAGGTGCTTTGAAATGTCACCCTTCATTCCCCCGATGTTCCCAGCATGCAATGACAGCTATATTCTTACTAAAAGTGGCAAGCTGTCTATCAGGCAACTTGCCTTGCATTAGACTAACTGCATCACAAGGTGCGCTGAGACGGCTTTTTGGTCCCTGCCCTTTGCAGGAATGAGGGACTTCCTGATCCTGTCCCACACCTTTTATTCAGTGGAAAACCCCTAAAAGGAGAATGGCTACATCTTAGAAGAGCATGTAGCTTGTGGGACGACATCAAAGTGAGCCACGAGGAAGAAGGACGGTTCCTTTATCGCCGTTGACTGTCTCTGAAACTCTGCTTAACCCCGCGAAGGGACTCATCTCACTGTCAGGCTGAAGATGGGCCATTAAGCCTTAAGTAAGCATGACCACAATGCTGTCTTCCACCCAGGGTTGGAGGCAAGATGTCCGCCCCACTTCCCGCGCTTCCACAGGGACAGTGCATCCTGGAACGCCTGAGTACGAGTGTGTGACGTGCTTCATGGCGACTGCTGAGAAAGCAGTCAAGGAGAAAAGATCATGTGAAGCCATTTCACTGCTGGGCTGCCTGAGGCGGTTACACATTTCCATTGAGTTATTTTATGATCAGGCCAGTATGTTATTGAAATATTATCTCTTTAGCCTGGCTCATTCTTGTAAGAAATGACAGACACTCAGAGTGGTGATACGAAGCAAATACCAAGTAGAGGCCACCCAGCATTAAAGATGAGAACATTTATTCCTGATCTGAGGCAACACTTTTATTGTGAATATGTATTAACCGGACAATTTAGTAGTAGTGGTGTAAGCATTTGCTGAGAATTGACTGCATAGTTTAGTAGCAGGGGAGTACAGTAGGTGTTCACTGAGAATCCACTGGTTAGTTTAGTAGCTGTGGAGTAAGTGTTCACTGAGAATCCATGGGTTAGTTTAGTAGCTGTGGAGTAAGTGTTCACTGAGAATCCATTGGTTAGTTTAGTAGCAGTGGAGTAAGTGTTCACTGAGAATCCATTGGTTAGTTTAGTAACTGTGGAGTAAGTGTTCACTGAGAATCCATTGGTTAGTTTAGTAGCAGTGGAGTAAGTGTTCACTGAGAATCCATTGGTTAGTTTAGTAACTGTGGAGTAAGTGTTCACTGAGAATCCATTGGTAAGTTTAGTAGCAGTGGAGTAAGTGTTCACTGAGAATCCATTGGTTAGTTTAGTAACTGTGGAGTAAGTGTTCACTTAGAATCCACTGTAGAGTTTAGTAGCAGTGCACTTAGCATGTCATCAGAAAACATCCAAAACATTGAGCAGTTTCTGGAACTATCTGCATGAGTATTGCAGCTAAGGGGAAGACAGAGCATTTGAAGAGCTGACTTTGACGTGCTGTCCGCTTGGTGCCTGCAGCGCTGCCCTATCAGCCCTAGCACTAACAGTATATCATCTTCTCTCCAGAGAGCCATCTTCATAAAAAATGAATCTTAAGTAATTACAACAATTAATTGATTTGAAACAGCTTTGGGGTTGAAAGACTTTCAATAATTCATTTCCCAAAATAAAAACAAAAACAAATTCCATAAGATGTAAAGTGCAAAATAGTGCCCAGAATTTCCTTCCTAAAAATCAGTTCAGTCTGGATCTTTAAAAAGACCCTCACACTTGAAGGGATATTCTGATCAAGATCCGCCTCCACAAGGACCATTACAAACATGTCAGTGTGTCTGTACATTCAGGTAAGGTTAATTACGTGTTTCGGCTAGTTACTGAAAGATCAGAAAAAGGTATCATCTCATCTTCCATCTACTTAATGAAATGTCCACATGGGCTTATTGGGTGATGAAATCAGCCTGTGAGACCACAGTACGTTTACTTAAAGTGACAGATGCAGTTCACAGACAGGTGAGGAGAGAAGTGAACAACAGGGCCATCCTCTGAAAGCAGGACATTGGGTGTCTGCAGTCCCATGTTTAACCTAAAGGAGAGCCTCCACAGCACTGTCCAACAGCACCAGGAGACCACTTAATTTAGCGCTCCTTTCTTAGCTCACTATACTCTTCAGCCAAGTCTATGTGTTGGCTCATACACCGCATTCTTAGATGATTACTTTCTGTCTTTTGCCTTTACAACATTGCCTCCTTCTGGATGTTCTGCCCCTTGGAGAATCCATGGCCTCCTGGATGGTGACCCACACAGCTCCCCACTACCTTGACAAAGACCGTACAGGTGAGATGCTGCTGGTTGTGTTGTTTCGCTGACCAGTGAGTATTTGATGTTTGCCTCGGCATCACTGCTCCACTTTGAAGCTTCTGTGTCATCAGTTGCCTGCATTAATCGGGATTCACAGCATTTAACTGGCTTTGGTGGGCTATTCATGATGGTATTGCATCATGTGACAAGAGTCAAAGAGCAGCAGGAAGTGCCAGGACCTTGAGCTGCCGAACTCCAGGGTGGGAAGCAGATGAGTGCGACTGTCCTTCTGATGAGGTACACTGCAATTTCATCTGTGTGAAGAACCAGCATGATGCTTTTGAAAGGTAATTGCCAGTTGTGTGTTACAGTTTCTCCGACCAGCCCAAGACATCTGCACCAAATCCTGCTTTGTCTGATCATCGAGCTGCTTGAGTATGATTTGAATCATGAACAGCAGGAAGACTGGCCTGCTAAACTCAGAAAACATTGTGTCTAATTTGTTCTGTTTAGGAAGAAAATGTTTCCATCTTTGTCAGTAACCTTGAGCAAAAGGTGGAAATTAAACTTAAATGTGCTTTATGTTTCTCTTTAAAGTATAAATATTTCAGGTGTTATTGCAAATCAGTCTCAGAATAGATATTATTATACTGGCAGCAGTTTAAATAGAACAGATATTTTTGATAGATGATTCACTCAGAGCAGAATAAACACACATCAGTTCAGTTATTCTCTCTGTCTCTGTGCACATTTGTTTTCCAGAAGCCTAACTTTGACCCTAATCTCTTACCTTAATCTTAACCCTACCCAGTTCACTTTGAATGTATTGTTTCTGGGACTGGTCCGTTTTGTTCACAGGCAGTTCGATGGCACCAAATGGGCAGAAGGCTCCCTCGGATGCTTGACTTGGCCGCTGCTCATCTCACTTCCTCCTCCTCTCCAATAATACTGCAGTGTTTGCTAATGTGTCATTCATTAAGCGCGGGGCCCTTCTGGCAAAGTGGACGTTATTATGGTGTTAAATCATCTCACCCTATACCTGAGTGACTTTGCGTGGCGGCCAGCCTGACGGCAGCCCTGCCTGGAGGGCTCTCTCCCAGCCATAATGAGATATGAGCCTGGCCTCTCATGAATACCATATTACCCGTGTCACTGGCTCATGTTGCCACCTTGGCCAATATCCCTGCTTCTGGCTCTCACTTTTTCATTCTTTCATCCTTCTCCCTTATTCTCTCTCTCCTTCGGTCTGTCTGTACAGCAGAGAGCACTATTAAGCTGGTAAATGAAGCTCCAAAGATCACACAGTATGTCCATTAGCAGACAAGAACGTAACGAATCGGATTCTTCTCGGCTGCAGTGAAACAGCCCAAGCCTGGCGATAAGCCCATGCCTGCCCCACCCTCCCATAATTTCTGCCCTGCCCCTTCCCTGGCACCCCACCTTCTCCCAATGCCCATCTCGCCTCCTGTCTGACCCTGCCCTGTCCCTGACCCTACCCCCTCCCTGGCGCACCACCCTCTCCCAACACCTGCCCTGCCCACTCACCATCCCCCACCCTCTCCCGACACCTGCTCAAATCCCTCCCTGGAACCCCACCCTCTCCCAACACCTACAATTAAGCAACTGGAACAAGAAACATAGGTCTTTTTGTGAAGGCTCCAGGCTCTTTTTGCCTCATCTTCGGGCGCTGTTGATGACCCTGCTTAGCTCTGAGAGTGTCAGCCTTTCCTAAACCCCTTTCAAGGCTCACTGTGTGACCCAGTTTGATGCAAAGCTAGGTCATCATCCCGCACACCCCAATGTGCTATGCATCTCATCAGGACCGGCATGCAATGTGGTGCCTAACACCTTCAGGCACACCACTCCTAATGAGGACGGCCTTCCACAGAATTCCATTTGCTCTTAATTACATCACTTTTCACCAGGCACATTTCTGTACTGGAGCCCCTTCAAATCTGCTCTGGCACACTGGCAGGAGAACCACAAGTGACCAAAGAGTCCAAGTTTGTGCTGTGTGAGACTGTGCTGAGGGATCCAAGGAACCCGCATGAGGTTTGAGCACCTGTAGTACACTGAGAAGACTATGAGTACCTTACAGCCAATGCCTGCCTGTATCAGTACTTCCTACAGCAAACAGCTACCTTTCTCGCCTGATGAGTGTCTTTTGCTGACCATCTTGTTGAACAGAGTTTATTATACATTTTGTACCTGTAGGTCTGATATCATTGGCTCCCAAAAAGCCCGATTCAAATATGCTGGCCCAATGCACTAAACTTGTCCAGTATGTCATTGTCATACATGTCATCCAGTACCAGATAAACCACTAAAAGAGGAATGGATGTGTGTTGCCATACATAACTCTTTACCATTCATACAGTTGCACTGAGGTCAGTCTGTTTCTGAATTTGCTGCCACAGTAACTTACTGCTCTGCTTTCCACATCCTCTCTGACTGTGACCTTGCTTACACTAGCTGTGTCACTTTATCTTCACAGTGTTGTGAAGCGGCTTCCATTGCCACGGTCCCCATTTGTGCTGTAGGCGTGACACCTTTCAGACCCAAGCTTCAACCTAAACTGGGCTTCAACTGTGCTCCGTTTCAACCCAGCAGCAAGGATGGATGTGAGCATACACAGACATATGCACACACACCATGCAGCATGAAGATACAAATCAGTGCTGTCATGGACCTGTGAGCTCACGCACCTATAAGCTGCCCAACAGTGCACAGTGATTCCTCTGTCTATTTAGCTTAATGTCGATTCATTTTGTTCATGGCCACAAGCCCAGGAAGGGTCATTACAGGCTCTCCAGTATCCTTGACTCCTATGTTTTCTGCTACCAAGTGCACCCACAGCTTATAATAAAACGCAAAGGATTTTAAATTAGAAATTAATTTGGATAATTTGTCTCCTACGAGTGCTGTCCTCCTGCAGTTCTGCCAGCAATATGTTAATATATCATATTAAGTAATTGCAAGCCCCAGATGCAGATGATTATGCCGTTGAAGAGAGGCTGATCTAATTAGTGCAGGCCAGACTGCCTCAACACGTGGGCCTGCTTAGAGCACCAAGGAGCTGGAGATGACAAACTCCAAGCTGGGGGGGTCTCAGGAGAACTGGCCACAGTTGGTGGGCCACAGAGAGAGATTAGATTACTGACCAGTGTCTGCATGGATAAGTGGTGGGAGCAGCCAAAGTTGTTTCCCAGCGAGCCCCCTTCAGTTAGTGCTCGTAGCAGCACTATGTGTGTGGAACCAGCCCCCAACATCTAAGCCATCCCTCCTGGGTGTAGGAGTGCTGATGGGGGGTAATGAAAGGCAATGAGAATGTCACGTCTCACGCCGGGTGACTTAAATGATTTGCTATCACGCCTCAGCTCACAGGACAGGAGAATCGGGGCTGGAGCAAAGGTCAGCTGTGAGGCAAGGTTTATCCTGCTGACATGGAAGACTGTGTCATTTTTAACTTATTTTGGTAGATTTTTCAGGTTACCTTTGCGTTTTTAAACTACTAGATCTATATAGAGCAAATCAGGCATTATCATAACAACAGTCCTTCATTTCTTCAAGCACTGAGAAATCAGAGGCCCATTTCTACCACAGATGCTTCTGGGCATAGCTGTGAAATCTAGTAGGTCCTGCAGAACTGGAAAAACTGCTTTCTGTCTTTGTACAACATATTGTACTGTTGGGTTTGTCACTTGAAATGAAGTGCAAATCAGGATGCAATTAACTTTTAATAATAATGATAATAATAACTTTTAATAATAATGATAATAATAGTAATAATAATAACAACAGAGCTTCCCTCCCATGTTCCTCAAAAAGCTACCTGTTCACCCTGGCTGCTTTGCTTATACTCTGTTCATATGTTTTTATAATAACCCTTACATTTTCTTATTCTGACCTGAAAAATTGCCAGTGAAAAAGCTGAAAATCTGTCCGTTGTGTCTCTTTCCTTTGGGGATTGATACAGTTTCTCTTATCCGTTAGGCAGCAAAATGCATGCACCAACATCCAGTACATAAGTATAATATGAATAAACATTTTAACTTAAACAATACAGCCTTGAAAAACATTGCTATGACATTGTTTATTATGTATGTCATAGTGTGTACCGTGCAGCTGATCACAGAAAGAAAGACGGCTCGTTCCAGATGATGCATTATTTATGTGACAGACTGCTGTTTCTCTCTCACGTTATATTTTCTTAACCCTCAGTGACATTTTTTTCCACGGTGGAACATTCAAGAAGACTTTGAGAGATGATAATTAAGTTGTAACTCATGGTCACAATAACTCCAAACCAAATCCAACCAGAAACAAATTAACAATAACAATTAAGCTTTAAAAACGTCCTCTCCACAATAATTTCCAGTACTGCTAATGCATTCTTCAGAGGTTTAATTAGACCACAGTAATTAAAAGAATCTCCTTTTTTCTGTCGTCTTCTCTTCTATCGGCCCTTTTTTTTGGATAGATCAGTAGCATGACCTCCAGTTAATTAAAACCCAGGAGACGTTTCTTGCATAAAATCAGATTTATCTTTCTATAAAGGAATTGAGTTAAAAATAGTTTGAATAGAGCAGCTTGCAATGGAGAGCCTGGAGGAGGATTGTTCACACTCGTTTGCCCTTCTTGCCCCTGTGTGGGGTAAGTAATATGGCTGACAACATGGAGATCCATTTCTCTACTAAGCGACTCAACTGGTAAATTTTGCTGAGGCTACTTCCTTCAAAGTCAAAAGAGAAAAAGAAAAGGGAGTGAGCCACCACCCTGCAGTGCTCCTCTCAAATCTCCCCCAGAAAATGTCACATGTGAAAAATGAGCATGCCATCCGGTATAACAAAGTGATAAAAATGAATACTGCCACCCTCTGGGAGACACTGGTTACTGCTCTGATTAGTTACATAGCAGCTGGTGGGTAACTTGTCCAGCTCACCAGTGATATCTTCTCAATTTTGGGTTTGAGCAGCTGCTAGGAAGCTGCTAGCTTATTTTATTAAATAAGTTTATTATTATTAAATTTATTTAAGTTTCATTAACAGTCCTGTGACATCAAAGTTAAACTAAGAGCACGACTCAGAGCAGAGTGTGCAGCTAACACTGCAAGCCTGCCCACTCTTTTACGGCTGATAATGGAGAGGATATAACAATGTAACATTACATTTGTGACTGGTGTTTAGATGACTGCAGCAGCAATAGGAAAACTGTCATTTCTGTGAACTTGGATGAAATACCTGAGTCTGGATACATGGCTGCTCACAGGCTGCGTTTAGCCCAAAGAAACTGATAGCTACATCTATGATGATATTTTTGTATACGTCTGGTGTATTACTTTTCAGACTGTCTTGGGCCAAAAGAATATTAAATGGAGTGTGATTCCTGATTCACCAGTGGTGATGCACCATTCACAGGTGCTCAGAGAGAGGGTGGTCTCTACACACAGAGAGGAGGTTCAGGGTACATATCGAAGGTTGTCGGTACAGTCCAGTTGATCTCCAGGGCCTTTGGATGAAGCCCTTTTGAGAAGTGGCCAACTCGCTTCCCCCCGTTTGGGGGTCCAGCGTTGGCCGGGATAGACCCCAGCCTTGCGTCACCCACAGAGCTGCTGGAGATCACACTGTGTACCTAATTACTGAATACATGGATTTAAAATGTACAGTGTAGGAGAAGAGAGGAAAGGAGCCTGGGGCATCTCGGTATTGATGCTGCAGCCCCAGGACAGGCACATATGGGCCATTTCCCAAGTGCTTTATTAATTCGTTCCCAATTCCTCTCCCATGCCAGCATTTACATGGTGGCAAACAGCCTTATAATTAAAAAAGCCGCCGCCTCTGCCAGGTGACACATGACGCGGGCGTGTTGGCGCTCGGAACGGCCTGCCAGGCTTCGTCTTCCCACAGAAATTAATAGGCAAACAGCAGCCATGCGTTAAATTGCTTTGCTTTCGCTGCTGCATGCAACTGGATCATTTACTTTTTTTATTAAAGCGGCGGTTTGGTGGCGTCTGGAAAAAAACTGAAAAGGTGCTTTTAAATATGTAAAGTCAGGTGTAAATACCCTGTAGTGTCCTTTTGCACATGGTATATGAAGATATGAATGACTGGCCTGATTAAACTCTATTTCTTATTGTTATTTATTAATATTATTATTATGATCTCTGCATCTTAACTGGGCACCATTGTTAAAACAGCTGATGATTGCATTTTAATGTTCTGAGTACAGCTAACTTATTAACATTTCCCAAAAAGTCAAGCTTTGATATTTTCCTATTTTATTACCTAAACAGAGAAATTATGTTTTCAAGCCAAATTAATTTATTGCACAGCGTTACTGTGAAATCAGACTTAATTTTCACCCTCACGTTAAATTAATATAGACAGCAAGTGCATGAATGTGATGATGCACCAGAGGAGAAAGTGCCAGAAGTGACTTCTGAAAACAGCACTCTGTCTAAGGCAACCACAGCAACATAAACCCCACCAGCCTGTCATTCACTCCTATGCAATCGGTGGCCATATTTTCCAGGTTCCAGGGATCGCATTTCACCCATCTGTTTGCAGTCATTGTCCCGATGAATCTATGCTCACTTACGGGCCTAAGCTCACCAGGTGAGTCTGCCTGTTTTCAGTGTCTGTTGTTTATGATTTTCTCTCCCTTTTGACAAGCTGACCAGAAATTCATCTTAGGTTTCTCCAGCAGTTGTTGTCACTTCAGCTTTCTTCCGGATCCACCTGGCTGTGATGTTGCTCCTGCCTCAGACTGCTGTTAGGTCTAGGGCAGTGCTGGTGATGTGACAGGTCTCAATGGCGTCAATCTCATCGCTGCAGCTAGGCATCTGGATATTGCGCTTCCAGGGTTGAGAGGTCCTCGCCCAGCATGTAACATAGTGGCGCCGTGTTCACTGCAGTGGACTGTGTCTACACCAACCTGCATCTCCTCTCACAGAGCACAGGGTAAGCATCCAAATGCAAAGCCAGCACAGTGAGGTTCAGTGGGCTCAGATTAAAAATGCCAGATGTGTTGTTTAAATAGCACATCATTAAATGCATGGCTTTGAGAGAGATCTGGGTGCCCGCAGCTCCCCCCGAGGCTTTCTGTGGCCTCATGCATGCGTGCCGACTGTTTAACATTCGGAATTTGTCCTGTGTTTGTAATTTATTGGAACTCATCTGTAACCAGCAGTGGCACTGATTTATACGTTGATTTGAAAAATAAATAAAAGTGATAGGAACCTGAATTTGGGTTTAATGATGGACTGCTGCAGCGTGAAGAAGTAAAGATATGAAACATTGTGAGGAAATTAGATATTATGCCCTGAAGACAAGCGCAGCTACCAACCCATTAATTATTAGATATTTATTATTAAAAATTTCTTTTCATGAGTGAATATTAGCACCGCTCAAGCTGTTGAGTCCTGGCAAAAATAAAATGTGCACACGTCATTTTTTCACCTTTGTTGCTAGGCGCTGACAGGGCATATCTGTGCTGAGAGATTCATTGGGTGTCCTATTCAGACATGTGCTGGCATGTGAGCATACACCAACACGCCCTGACCACAATGTAGTGATAGAGAGTTTATGCAGTGGTAAGTCAAAGCAGACCTAATCAGTTTGTTCCTGGTTGCCATGATAATGTGTTGTGGTGATGCAAGCATTTCAGAAATCCTGCTTTCAGCTCAGACACTATAATCACCAGACAGGTCAAACTGAGATCAATTTAGTAGGGTAAAGCAGCCCTAGAATTCAAGAACTGGAGCGTCCTTATGTGCTTCCTCATATCCACGTGGAAAAATGACCAAAAGTCATTCATAGGAATAGATAATGTCATGCAACACAGTTGACCATTGGAGTGAGGCACCAACAATCACTTCAGCATTTCAGCTTGGGGGCCATGAAGCTGGGTCACCCATTTTGATGGCAGGACTGACACCTCCCCCGAGACCCTGGGTTAAACACATTAATGCACAGGGAAACACCATGAAAACAAATGGCAGCTGTGTAGACTGGCTGCATATAAGAACACACTAAGCGTCCTGTGGCCTGTGCTCTACATGCCCACATTGGTCCGCTGTTGCAATTAGAGAACATCATTCTTCTCCAGCCAGGTTTGCCTGCTAAATATCACCCCAATTATTGGTACATACTACAGTGGAAGCAATAAATGTGTCACTCGTGAGACAGATGGGTTTACTCTGAAGGTTGTGTGAGTTTGGAGGAGTCCTCTGAAGGCACGCTCTCCATCTTACTGGGCTCTAGGATTTCTCATCACTGACGCCATGTACTCCGTGGATGAGGTCACAGTCCTGAACATGACACTTCTAATATATGTATAGAAAAACTGGCTAAAAGGTACACCATCCTCATTTTTGGATATCTGCGTGTTTGAATATTGATCTAAATTGGCCTTTCACAGTATCTGACATTTTCTGCTGAAATTTGGACTCCACACTTCTCCAGGATTCATCGCTACATCCCCCTTTGAGTTTCCAGTACATTCAGCAGGCGGCACACATCCCGGGCCCAAGGACAAAAAAAAACCTTTCCTCCTGAACTAACGGCTGTAATGAATGGGCTGCCAGACCTCCCTGCTGTGGCAATTTGAAGACTACGACATGTTATATACCACCCTATTTGCGGTTGTGATGAGCTGTAGACACCCCCATTATTTATTATGGGGGGCCAGCGAAATGGTGCAGAGGTCACTGAACCTGGAAGAGAGGGTGGCATTAATAAAACCATGTGTGTAGGACTGGGACAGTGAAAAGCTCACTGTCCATATGCTACCTTGTCCCTGCAACACACCGTGACACAGGCTATGTAGTGGTGCTGGTATGGTCTCCTGGCTAAGCCACAGAGAGAAGGTTTCAGAGAAAATGCCCTAAGTAATCAGGAACAGATGCATCGACCGAAATGCATACCGTTTAGTCCTTACGATCCACCTCTGTTCAGAAGACTAAGCTCAACCCTTCGAATCAACACTTCAGGATATCAAGATCTGACCAGTGCAATCAGAATCCAGACTCCACTGATCAGTATTGTCCTAGTACTGTGCTAACGTGGTAAAGGAGCAAAGTGATCGTAATCAGCCACCTGGGTCATCCAGGGGAGCCCCAGACCCACCATCGTGTTCCTACAATTCATCTCAACAGCTGTATATGGGAAGCCAAGTTTTTGGAATGGTCAAAGTGGCCCTTAATGAACAAGGAGCCATCTTAGGGCCCAAATGTGAGGCCGTGATGAAAGGACGGCAGTAGTATGAAGGCACATGCACTTCAGTTTGCCTGGGACCTCACAGAGAAGCAGGGCTGGGATAGAAGTCTCTGTTTGTGACACACACACAAAACAAGAAGCATACCCACAAAGTTAAGGCTTTACAATTATATTAAATGATCATTATTATGTACACACACACTGTAATCTATAATAAGTATGTTGTTGAATGTTCTGTTTCATAAAGCCTGGCGATCAGACTTTATGAAATCCTCTTTCCACAACAGAAACAAACAAAAAATTAAATTTATTTTATTAAACAACATTTTCCGTTAAATTCAATGACAGCCCAACTGATTGCCTTGTGATACTAGCAAAATAAAGGCATTACTTTTCTAGTTGAGACACCAAACCACTCATGTGCTTAGCAGGACGCAATAGATGAGCTACTGAGAAAAGCACTCTAATGTACAATAACATGCCATCAAAATCCCTGGAATCCCTGAGAAATAATCCTACATCTTTCAGATTTCATCATGTCACCCTTCTTGGTTGAGACTGGCCCGATGTTTCCTCATACCCTGGTTCCGGAACATCGGGGGACACATAGCTAGAATTTACCATCTCTGTAATAGTATGCACTTTCATATCACTTTAATAATTCGGAATGTAGGGGGTTGCAAGATGTTTGCTTGTTTTTAATATGTAATGCTTGTTAGAAAATGGTCATTCAGATCAAGGAAACAACAAAAAATGATAAAGCAAAAACAATAGTAAAAAATATTCAATTTTAATTATTTGGGGATATGTACGAAGGCAGTGTGACAGTGGTGAGGTCTGCGGTAGGAGTGACGGATGTGTTCAAGGTAGAGGTGGGATTACATCAAGGATCAGCTCTCAGCCATTTCTTATTTGCAATGGTGATGGACAGGCTGACAGATGAGATCAGACAGGAGCCCCCGTGGACTATGATGTTTGCGGATGACATTGTGATCTGTAGCGAGAGTAGGGAGCAGGTTGAGAAGACCCTGGAGAGGTGGAGGTATGCTCTAGAGAGGAGAGGAATGAAGGTCAGTAGGACTAAAACAGAATACATGTGTGTGAATGAGAGGGAGGACAGTGAAATGGTGAGGATGCAGGGAGTAGAGTTGGTGAAGATGGATGAGTTTAAATACGTAGGGTCAACAGTTCAGAGTAACAGGGAGTGTGGAAAAGAGGTGAAGAAGAGAGTGCAGGCAGGGTGGAGAAGAGTGTCAGGAGTGATTTGTGACTGACAGGTACCAGTAAGAGTGAAACGGCAGGTCTACAAGATGGTAGTGAGGCCAGCTATGTTATATGGGCTGCAGATAGTGGCACTGACGAAAAGACAGGAGGCAGAGCTGGAGGTGGCAGAGTTAAAGATGTTAAGATTTGCATTGGGTGTGATGAGGATGGACAGAATTAGGAATGAGTATATTAGAGGGTCAGCTCAGATTGGACAGTTTGGAGACAAAGTCAGAGAGCCGAGATTGCATTGGTTTGGACATGTGCAGAGGAGAGATGCTGAGAAGGATGCTGAGGAAGGAAACTGCCAGGCAAGAGGAAAAGAAGGCCAAAGGGGACGTTTATGGATGTAGTGAGAGAGAACATGCAGGTGGTTGGTGTGACAGAGTGAGACGTGGAGGACAGGAGGAGATGGAGAAGGTTGATCCGCTGTGGTGACCCCTGATGGGAGCAGCCAAAAGTGAATGATGATGATATATTATTTGGGGAACTTACAGTAAGAAGATATAAGGTAACTGTGTTCAGATTTACTACTATCCCACTGTAACAACAATAAGGAAATCAATAATAAATAAAAACAGAATTTTGTTTTTTTAGCATTTTGCTATGAACCTGCTGCACACTGTCAACACCCCGTTGAGGAAGCCGATAGCATTTCTTCATTTGTTCAGCTGGATCCTGAGGTGATACATTGCAGCTGTCACCAACAGCTTCAACACAAGGTCCAGCAAGATTCAGAGATTCACCTTGTGATCAGGTTTAATGGGGGGGGGCAGCTGGATTCATTGGCCTGCCCAGCCCACACACCGCCTCACACCCCTGGAACATCCTGCTCATGAAAATCAAGCTGAAATTTAAGGCCGTCCAATGGAACTAGTATTTGTTCCTAACCATTTGTTTTGTGTGTCCTGGGAGGATGCCTGGGACCTGCAGGTGAAGCACACCAGACAGGCTGCCTGGTAGGCAGCATCGCCCAAACCCACCATGGCCAGCAAGTGAGAGAGAACTGCTAAAAGGTCATCTGTGAAAACTCAGTGGTTACCCCACAAGATAGGCCCTCCACTTTAAATTTTAAACAGAACAAACAGTTCTGAGAGATGGTAGGTTTTTCATCAAAATCTTTTTCTTAATTCAACATGATAAAATGTTCAGTAAAAAGAAATGGACAGAAATGCAGCGGTGTGAGTCTGAGCTGGCACAGGATACCGTCACAGTTCGAGGCACCTGTGAAGTGTGCCCATTTTCACCTGTACTACACATTCACCGTGGACAAGATCCACAAAGACAACAATGATCCCATAACCACACCAGCTTGGTCCTATTTCCCTAAACCTAAAGTCTGTGCTGTGCTACAACCTGCACACAACAAGGTCAACAGCTTAAGTCAGGACCTCCTCACCTCCTCCCTTCAACAGGGAAGCTTTCAGGGCGCATCTTGGCGTTGCCTCAGAGTCCCTCCCCCTCGGAGGGCCTGACTGGATCATGACACATCCATCATGGTGGCCGCCTACACTTCCTGTGACAGCAGCCTCCCACGTTTCCTCGACATCATTAGTTTTCTAATGTCTGCCAAAGACGGCAGTTTCATCTTGTCTCTGTTTTTACTATAAACGTTCAACAAGATACCAAAGACTACTAGGAGTCCACCCCATACGTACCTGTAATGAAAGAACACAGGGCCAAAAACAAATCATTACTTACATGTGAGACGGTAATGACATTCCACTGATGAAGAAAAACCACGTACTTACTGAAAAGTAAAAGGCTTTGCAAAGAACATAAATGAAAGTACAATAGTCATCGCTTTTCTGCCAGTTGTCACTAAAAAGAAACAAATGGAAAAAGGTTAAACAAATAAAAAAGTATGGATATAGTTAAACAATTGTTGTGCAAACATTCAGCTAAAATCTGGTAGAACCAGTAACACTTCTCACACAGTCAAGCCATTCATGAAAACCCCTTTATTGATTTGGACATGTGACACCCTGGGGGGAAATAAATTTTCTCTAAAGAGGGTTGGGGCAGAAGAAGAGGCTCACCTGTAACAGCAACTAGAGCTCCAAAGAGCTTGATCAAGGCCAGGACAAAGGAAATACCAAAGTATCCTGTCAGTGAGAAGACGAATGCGTAACCATAGGTCTTCACCGGGTGCTGTGGAACAAGAAGGCTACATCAGGCAGTGGTGCTGATGGGTTTACAGGAAGGGCCAGGCTGCAAAACCGCCATGTGCTGTTTGTCACCAACTGGTTTACCCGAACTCAAATCAATCATGTGATTACTGGGGTAAAGTCAATGGTTCCACTTATTCAGGACAGAGCTGGAGCCAGGAAGTCTATAACTATGTCACTTTGTTAGCTTGTATGACCTAATGAGCTTGTGTATGCAGATACCTGAGAGCAGAACGCCACGGCTGGTCCAAGACCCCCCACGCTGAACAGGCCCACGAATATATACACAAACCCTATGGAGTAGGAATACAGGACCTACAAGGCAAAGCAGCGCCATTAGCAGGGTAACATGGTGGCGCCCCCTAGTGCTAATGCTCCCAATTTACCATTTCCGAGTTGGAGCCATTGTGGAGCTTCATGGCCTTTTCTTGCACATTGCCGATGGCAGCATCAGCACACAGAGCCAGAGAGATGAGGATGACGCCTAAGAAACAGAGAAGCATGTCAGAAAGGACAGACCGTTCATGCTACCCTAAAGGAGGAACAGCTTCACATCAACACAGAAGCATTAAAATTATGTGAATAAAAATTAAATAAATAAAGCAGATTCTTTTGTGAGAGAAGTATAAAAAATAGCAAGAAAAATAAAAAGACTGGGAACAAAATAAAACATAACAAATAATTACAGCTATACTCCACCTGTTAAATTGAAGTTGGGGGCAACTTTGCTATCGGCCAGAGTGAACCAAACCAGGCCCAGACTCATACAGATGGCAGCAGAAACATCGGCCACATTGTAGCGTTTCCCTGAAAAACACCAGCGGCAAAGCCCTCGCTGTGAGTGCTAACTGACCATTTGAATGGTCCAGACCAAAATCATGTCTTCCTGTGAGCACATGCCTTTACACCCACCCCCCAAGGAACAGAGGCCTTGCAGCTAAATTTGTTACAAAGATGTGGTGGAAAATTACAGACTGGGGTGGCTCATCAGTGCCATGCAGACTAATGGGGAAGTGCAGGTCCACAGACTAGCTAGTAATAAAAGAGCAGAAGCATGGTCATTTCTGTGAGGGATAAACAGCAGGGTTCGGGAAGAGGGACACTTACACAGACTCAGCCAGGAACGCGCAGAACCCCCTTACCTTGGATAAACACCCCTCCTATCATGACTGGGATGAGTTTGCAGCACTTGAAGATAACTTGTGTGGGATAATTCAAATATCCCAGAGAAGTATTGGACAAGCCCATTGTGCCTACAGTTAAGACGGCTATAATCATGTACGTTTTACAGGGGATCCTAAAAGAGGAAGGAGAAAAAAAAAAAAAAAAATAGTACAACGACCGCCAACCATTTTTGTCTGAACTGGATGGTGTTCATATTTCATGATTTCATGTCTCCTCTGGAGTTATATGTTGTGAGCCCCACCCACAATTCACACACATTTCCCCACTGAAAATAAATGACAGCTGCTCACAACCCACAAAGCAGGAGGCAAGTGACAGTACTGGGCTCCACTGCAAAGCCACTCTTGCAAACACTAAAGCAACAGATAACATGACCCTTACCGTCGTCTTTTGTCCTGAGTAAGCTGCAGCTCTACCAATCCAAACAACGAATAGAAGCCAAACTGCACCAAGGTCAAGTACCACCCAAATGGTTTGAAACCTTCCATTGAAAAAATTAGTTCCTGTGAGAAGAGCAGGAGTTCAGAAGTTGGACAATATCTGTAAAACATCACCCTGCTGATATGGGTAACTCTGCAGCAACATACTCTGCCATCCAGAGTAAAAATCATCAAACAGTCTCTCACTTCACTACACAACATGGTTAACCTGTTTGTCACCATGACAGTTTCCCAAAGCCAGTGTCAACAAATACAATCCTGACAACACCAGCCAGCACACATGGGACATCTGGTCCCCAGTGTCCATTTTCAGCTGATGGTTTAAATTCTTCAAACCACGAGGATCTGCCAAATGTCCAGCTTACCTGCAGGTACCCATAAACCAGGTAGAAGACGAAGACACCGGTCACGCAGATGAAGAACTGCGCCAGTGTGTTGAAGCTGCTGAGGTTTATGCCCAGCACACGTAGATCCTCCACCGATCTGATATGAGGTGACATGACCTCCGTCGCCGACGGCACAGTGATGGAGATGTGCTTTCTGGAGTTGTTGCAATTATTAAGTCCGAAATTGGTACTCATCGTGTCTCTGAGGAACCGATAAGAAGAAGGCTCTCAGTATTTGCATTTCCAAATCACACAGGCCAACGTCAAACTAATAAGACAATCTACACTTTATCTGAGTAAAAGAGAAGTGTTACTTCTTGATAGTTTTGTTTTATGCGTTTCATGTGAGCAGCGAACTTTTACACAGTAGAGATACTAAATGCCCTTCAGTCAATGTAAACTTCATCTCGTGTTTAGAAACATTTACAAGACAACTATGTCACCATTAACAACGAGATTTCTTACAACTGAACATATAAAATTTATGTTGTTTTTCTTTGGTTGGAATTTAAGGTTGACAGAGAAATGGCATAAGCAGACAACCGCAGTTCTTATCCCCGAAACTCCATCCTTACCTGCACAAATCATACGATCAGAAAACTACTGAGTAAATTACTGGTTCCTTCTATGCAAAACCCCTTCCGTGAGCTCATGAAGCTTTACAGGTCCGCACTTCGCTAACACACCAAATTAGCGGCCAAACCGTAAGTATTAGACTCACAGATCATAACTGGCGACCGGTCCACGTAAGTAATATGTTTAAATTCATTTCAGACAGCCGGGAACTAAGACTGAAAACCATCACAGTCTAACCAGATGTCAGTGTAAATGCCAGGAGTGTAAAATGAGACATCGATCAGCCTTCAACACTAACGTAACAGCATCTGATATTTTCTCCAAAAGCACCGATCATAACAAGCGACCCTTTCTCAGCATAAACTGTCTGTAATGTAAATAAAGCCTGTAAAAATGAAGCGTCTCTTCCGGGTACAGCAGCTTCCGGTTAGATGAACCTTGAACCCGACGGAAGTGTTTTCCTATTGGTCAGATATCTGTCGCGTGGGAACACTGCTCACGCTCACTGGTATCTTGGCTGCTCCGGTGATAGTGGCGCTTCTAGACGCCTATGGTAAAGAAAATATTGTGCTATTTCCAAGAAAGCCTACCATGGACAAACGGTAGGCTAATTAATGGTTGTATGCAGACGATATTTTGGATCTTAAAAGTCAAGAGATGCTCCAGTTACATAAAAAACAATTAGGGTTCAAGCACTTTCCGTGCGGAACCTTATTGTTTTAGTCTTTTTTCTATTATTCTGATTCTTCCCTGAAACGCATCGCCCAGCCCAGTTTAGCCACAAAGTGCTTATACTGACCCACTAGGCACCAAAAATGGGCCTGTTGCTCCCATTTTAGTGTTTCCATAGCAATGCAATTTTGACATCATAGGTTCTACTGAGTTTTAAACCTATCAATGATAATACTTAACGTTAAAATCTTTGCTAATTTGCATAATTTCATGGCCAGCTAATTAGAATTCAGCAGTTCCAGCCATTTTTTGGCAAATTTGCTAAATGTGCCCAATTTGCCTTGTATACTAGGTCAAGGATTTTCGTTTAATCTGTAAACATTTGGTATTGTTATAATCAGCAGACCCAGCTGGTCAAATATTATCTCAAAAATCCCATGTATACCATTTGCCGTGGCTGCGAGGCTATGCTTAAAGAGCCAATTGGCACAGGGGGCATCATTGAAGCAAACAGTGCTGGTTGGGTAGAATGGGTTGAAGCATGTATTGCTGGTATAAGCAGTTGGGGACTGCCTAAGCCAACACTACCAGGTTCAACCCAAAAAAAACAAAGCTCTTAGTGCTTTTTGATGGTCAAAACTGCTTTTGCTTTCTACTTTACTCAAGGGTGCACGTTGTCCTTGTTGGTACTGCAGGCTTAAACTGGCCCATAAACTCTTGTGGTTATTTTTCTTGATATTTATTTAGGATGGAGGTATTGTGCTTATGCAGTATTGTACTGAGCATGAGGTATATTACAATATATGAGTCAGGTGGAATAGACTCAACATATAAATATAACTGCAAGCTGTTATGAGCGGGTTCAAGCACACACATACCAACAGGGACACCATGTAAAATTGACTAAGCGAAAAGCAAAAGCAGCTTTGACCTTCGAGCAACCGCCTATGCCAGCACTGCCAACATGGCCTGCAGTAGTGTTGGCATAAGCACTGAAGCATCCATTGGTAATTGAGGGCATAGGCGCTTGGGGTGTGGCCCGTGGACATGTAAGCTGTCACACAGGCCTTTTGGGATATATTTTGATAATCAACGCCTCTAATACATGTAGTGTTGATCAGGAGATTGACGTCAGCAGTGCTGGATTGATCAGAATGAGCGGAAACATGCAATACTGCCGTAGAAAGGTGGACAGGGGGGTTAGCACTTTGAGCGTGGCCTATTGCCATGCCAAATGGCATACATGGGATTTTTGGGATAGTTGTCCTGTTGGGTCTGCTGATTACAACGATACCAAAAATGTACAGATTGGATGAAAATCCTTGAGCTAGTACGCAAGACAAATTGGGCAAATTTTGCAAGTTTGTCAAAAGACTGGGCAGGAACTGCTGAGTTCTGATTGGCTGGCTGTGGAATTATGCAAATTAGTAGAGATTTTAAGCCTTTTGATTGGTTTCAACCTCCATGGAGCCAATGATGTCACAGTATGCATTACTATAGAGATACTAAAACGGGTACTGTGGAGCCCCCTTTGGGGGCCTGAGTAGTGGGTGGGAATACGCAAATTGTGGCCAAATTGGGTGTTGCTGAGACATACGGGCTGGGCTGGGTGTTGCATTTCAGGAAAGAAAAAAAAATAAAAATAATAAGAAAAACCCTAAAACAATAGGGTTCCACACGGAACGTGCTTAAACCCTAATAAAAGGTTGAGGTGGAGTATGCTGTTTATATTATGAATGAGTCACATGGAGTTTAATGGCTAGTATAAATGGGTCAAGTGGAGTGTGCTGGGTGTATTATAAATGAATATGGCAGAGTATGTTTGGTATATTATATGGTGGAGTATGCTGTGTATACAGTATGTATTATAAAGGAGTAAGGTGGATTATGCTGTATTGTAGATGAATCATGTAGAGCATGCTGGGTATGTTATAAATGAGTCGTGGAGCATGCTGGGTATATTATAAATGAGTAAGGTGGAGTATGTTGGGTCTTTTATAAATGAGTATGGTGAAGCATGCTGGGTATATTATAAACAAGTTGTGGCATATGATTGGTATATAATAAACAAGTAGTGAAGTTTGGTGAGTATATTATAATTGAGTAATCTGGAGTATGCTGGGTATATTATGAATCAGTAAAGCAGAGTACAGTGTAACAAAGCACAACAGCTCCTTTACACTCTTTGTTTCTGAAGAAAAGTATGGGGCTTGTCTTTGATATTGACACATACAGCCAAGCCGTCACCAACTCAGCGTGATTCGTTCCTTTCCCTTGTCCTCCTCCTTTCTCCTGGCATCCAGTAGATGACATTGTTCCCTCCATCCACACTAGAGGTTAATTCAGTCCAGGATCACATTACTTCCTCTCTGCTCTTTGACAGTATAAAAATTCCGAGTGGACAGCTCAATCCCTCTTCCATTTCAGATTTGATTGTAATGGTATTGCCTTTTGTTCCTAGGAGGCCTGCAGCTGCATTCTCTCTGCTTTATGACACTTAAATAGCCAGGCTACAATTTTTCCATCTATTCAAAAAATACGGTTAATAACTCATTTGGAATGAGGCTTCTCACCTTGCAGACTTCTCACTGACCGGACCCTTTTACACTTTTATAGAGGGGCTACCGAAATGCAGGAAGGAAAGGGTTAATTCATCTATCTGAATTTACAGCATTTTCTGTCACATTGCACTCAGAGGGACAGTCCCAAAGAGACACAGGCACCGTATTTACGGCCTCGTTACCATATTCTGTAATGTCTGGAAATCCGCATGTACGAGTACGTACCTTATGTTACATGTGTGCTCATATATCAACAGTCATGAGTTTGTGGAATAGATCTCCAGTTTTTATGAGTAACTGTTAAATAATAAAATAATTATTGATTAATTATCAAGTAGGCAGTTGGGTTATGACTTGGAAGCAGGTGCAGAGGCTGGCAGTAAATAGATGGGAATTCAGAGCTCTGTGAGGTAAGGCCTCTCATTGCCTCGCCCATCACGGGGCTGAGGAAGCCGCAGCTGAGGAAGATTTGTCACACAAAGCTGAGGCTGATGAAAACTTCTGCCTCAGTACAGCTGAAAGAAGCTGAGCAAATACTGTCACGTAATGAATAGTCACGTAACACATTTCATGCATCATTAACTCATCAGTAAACAAACTGAACGTCACACGTGGAATAGTAACATTTTGGTAAAATAATATTACAATAGTTTTAATGAATGAAAGAGCAACGTGTTATTATGACTGACATCATTCAATTGTAAAGGTCTCAGCATTTCAATTAAATATGAGATTGTATAACGGCTACAGGACAAAGTGTTTGTGAATGGTAATGGACAGGTGTTGACTGTTTTTTCGGAAGTTCATAGGAGCTCTGTGTTGTATGAGCTGTTGGCACATGTCAGGCTTAAGGCTGACCTGATGTGCATGTAGCTGTTAGCTAACACGGCAGCCTCCTGGGGTCATGCTCATACTAACTTTGCATCTTTCTGCAGTTCTACACATTTATGTCCTTTTAAATTTGTGTGTGTCTTTGTCTCTCTAAGGTTCATGTCCTTTTATAAGTTTTTTGAGCAAATTAGGAAAATATGCAAATATGCAAAACTTTTAATTTCAGTGAATCAGTTTAACCTTGTTCAGGCATGTTAACTAGGTCACTTTGCTAACACTCTCAAACTTTAGTTCCATGTTGATTCACCTAAACAAATCCTTTTTTATGCTTCATATGCTACCAAAAATCAAAGTAATACTGCACATGCAGACAAAACCGTTTAAGCCTTAACATCTGTATCTTAAATGGATGGATGGAATGCTCTGTCTGACAGTGGCTCTCAGTCAACCTCAGACACTGAAGTGTGGGTTAAGTAACTGTCAGCTTTTACTGAGTCTCTATACCTGACCCTGGCCTGAGAAATGAATATAGATCAGATTAACATGCAGTCCAAGGCCTGGTTTGCTTCTCAGATACAACAGACTCCCATGGAGGTTCACTAATCAAGGGAAACACCAAGGAAGACTCTGATTGCAGGGGTGGTTTCCCATTGTGTGTGCACATGATGACATACAGGCATCTTTCCAGTTAAAGGTAAGGCCAGTATCTGCACATGCTCTGATTTGTCCATCCCAGCAGGCCACACTGACAGCCCCCTCCTAATTCAGTTTACTCCTACTCCCCAAGACACTTTCAAATCCAAGGCCACATCTCAGAATATGAGAAGGAATTACACAATGCTTTTTATATAAAATCATCTTAAATTTATTTGTCATAAAACTCATATCCTTTTATGAACAATGGGAAGGCAACTGTTGGAAAAATACACTTTAATGTGACCCTATCAAATTTAAAATGGCAGGTACCCTAATAATGCATTTGGACTGCCTTTTATCAGGACTAAAGGGACATTTTACCTCCCTCTTTCTGCCCCTCTCAAAATGTTCTTTGATGATGACGAAAAATGATGATATCACTTATATCACAGTCTTTTTTCTCAGATCGAAGACTTTGTGTTGCAGCACTGCTTGGATTTTTGATGGAGCTTATACTAGAAGGAACATCAGAAAAACGCAAAGAATTTCATCCTGTAAGTATTTACTTTTAAAAACACATTAAGACAGATTATATTGGTGAGTTGGAAAGAAATTTGTAAAGTCTATCTGCATATTAACACTGAAAGAAAAGGTGTCTAAGAACTAATGTGACAACCTCCATTTTATGATTACAATTTCTTCCACTAATTTCAGAAATTTCATAAGCATCATAAATAAGGTCACGCCCAGTAAGACACAAACTAACCTGACCTACCTCTCATCTGTTAATCTTCGCACTTTAAGGGTGACGTGATATTAAACTAATATAAGAATATTAAACATGGCTGAGAAGAGCCTGCATTGCAAATGATAAGGAAAACACAGATCCTTAATCATTAGAAATGACACATCTGTGATCCTTAATCATTGCTGTACCTGAGGTTGGAATATTAATTAAGCTGATACTGCAGAATTAGACATTACTAGTTCATTGCCGACATAATCAGTCCAGATCTGCATGACATAGGGTGGTAACGTGGTACCTAAAATACAGGAATCAGATTTTTTACAAATATTTTATGCATCTCACAACAGCTGCTAAAATTGTTGTTTAGATATTCCCGCAACAGAAAATGGACTTTAAGAAGCTAATTTGCTGTAACTAAAGTCAAAACAACAAATGTTACTACAGGAAAAGTAACTTTGCAGCCAGAAGGGGGAAGCATATCCCTTTGCAACTGCCATGAAGAGCACAGAACAAAAAAGTGATTAAATGTGCAGTTGGTAATGTGGGACCTTTACTGATTTGTAATCCAAAACTCCCTTACTTGACTTCACAATTAAATGAAGTCATCATGAAATACAGATATTCACAAGAAGACTTTTCAAATAAAGTACGTTTAATACCACTTTTTGACAAAAACACATTATACTGGATTGTTTACCATGAACTTTGCAAAACTCAGCTGAAACATTAACAATCTTTATTGATGTTTCATTAATATAATTTAATATTGCAGTTCATCCAAAGATATAGGTTCAGTGTCTTCTTGAATTTTAGATAATGTTTGTTTTTGCTGACTACTGCACTCGATCATAGGTTTTTGAAAACTTATAAACCCCAATGTACCTTCTTACGAGACACATTGTATTTGAGGCAAATGTCCCTTATATTGTCAGAAGCTGTGCTTTTTGCACAGGTAGGTAAAATGAACAGTATTACAGAAATTAACATGAAGAATTGGGTCTGAAGCTATTTTAGTTCAAATGGGCCCTCTGTGTCCTGATCTAGAAACACATGGAATGGGCAACGCTGAACTGCAGAATCAATAGTGTTCACCTGAGAGCGGTCCTCTGCATTGCCTAACGTTGCTGGTGGTGCCACAATGAAGACTGCTTTCCAGTAGGGTCATGGTCAATATGCATTATATATAAAACATGTATGCAGATGTCTATTCATCTTCTAACCACTTATCCTGGTTAGGGTCATGGAATGTAGACATACAAATTTACTCTTATGGTGACATTATTCAACCATAAATGTATGATTTGTGTAATTATGAAAAAGATAATCAAAAATGAACTGCAATTTTTCAGTGGAGGTATGAATCGATAATATAACAGATGCTCCTCACTGCCATGGAGATGGCTCTCTCAGGATAACCCTGCTATGGCCAGCAGCAGGATTACCTGTGGATAATCAGTTCTGTCACTAAATCTTAGGAATGCGGCTAATTGGCAGTTTGCTCCAGGGCGTCCGTGCATTCCACCCAGTGGTCACAGCCAGTGCCCTGTGAGGTCGCTCTGTTGAACGGGGTGTGGGATGCTAACAGTAACTGACAAACACAGGATACGTGTGACTACACTATGTTACCTAAAGCTTTCAACGGTCTGGCTGTCTTATTTCCAATAAAACAGTGAACAGGGCTAGGTGGTTGTAAGGAAAAAATAAAGGAAACTGAAAATGGAATTGTAGGCGGTGCTGGCTGCACAGATCATATGCACGATGTCTGCAGCTTTTCAGGAGAACCCAGCACCTGTGGCTAACCATTAGCATGTTTTACATGGCATTGAAATAGACTGTTCAGTAGTACACGAAAAAAATGCAAAACAGAAAAAAAGAGCAAACAATAAAGTACGTTTTTCATGGCATTTTGTAACAGAAGTTTTAATTTTATACTGAAGTTATGTTTATTTTATCTTTGTTGAGGCCCTTTGCCATAGGGTTTAATGTTACTTCAGGAGGACTTAAAATTCAGTGAGTCAGTTTTTGAATCATGACCCATTCCACATTTACATGGTACCTTTTATTTCAGACACAACAGAAGAAGCTAGGCAGCTGGTTTATAGTCTTGGTTATGTAAATGCTGTCATAGTTTGGACTGATGTGCCTTTCCCTGTGCTAGCTCTCCTGAAAGAATTATATTTCCACATATCAGTAAATGTCAAAGTAATTGTACATGATGAGGAAAAAAAAAAGAGACAACACTACCGCCTATATACAAAATGTCAGATTTTTGGTGGTACCAAATGTGGCATCAGTAGTAGTGTGAATACGCCTCTGTTAATGAAGGAGGTCATGGATATTAGTTGATGGCATGCCTGCTGCCGAATGCCAGTCTTTCACAGGCCTACAGCACAGAGTTGGTGTACAGAGACATCTGCTTTCATATATCTGTCGAGCACCTTAAACAAGCATCACAAGTCCAGGAGGTAATTTGTCATCTGCAGCCATTACGTCCTTGTACATCTTGATAGCTAAAGATTGCTCCTAGCCATGTTTAAGCATTAAATAGTGTTTTATTATTTCTCATAAATCAAGCTGAGATGTGGGGATTCATACATTTTGCATTTCTTACAGACGTTATTTTAAACACCCGAGCATGGTAGGATTTCACACCCAATTTTACACCCTGTTACGGAGTCACATTAAAGCTGAGATGAAGATTGTATGGATTAACCAGTAACTTCAATGACTGCTCCTTCTGCAGTCCCTGCTCTGTCTCTGTGACTCCAGCTAAGTTATGTGGGCATTACTATTATCTGTACTGCTGTATGTTGATATATATAAAGCATTCCAATATTGCTCCTATTGTTAAGGATGACAAATAACTAATGCCAGCATCATTAATAATAGTGGTATGCACCTGTCAGACATTCTGTTCTTTCTCACATGGTCTTGTTCTTGTTGCATTTCAGATCTTTTCTCTGAGGGTAATGGCATCATTCAGGACACCAGCGGTCGTCTTTCTTACAGAACATGCATTTATGAAAATTTGTCTAGCGCCCCTTTTCATATTACCTGAGCTTAAAGGGAAGATTGCAATGATGACATAAAATACAAGCTTAACTCCTTCCTTACGCAGAACTGCGTTGAGTGTCCTGTTTGGGCAAATGCTTCGGGAAATGGACCAACACTGCACACCATCAGATCACCCTACAGATCTCTGTACAAAATGACTCAACTGAGGAATGCAATGTACTCCATGAGCATAAAAGGACAAAGAGTAGGACATGTTTCTATGTACAGATTTAAGTGGTAATAGTTTACTGGACAAAGTTTAAAGCTGCTGTATGAATACATTTGTCTTGGAGAAAAATGGCTTTAATACAAACTGATATTTCTGTCATCTTTTATTATACAATAGCTGCAAACCCATTAAACCTAATTTTAGTTTAAAAAAAGAGAACTAAACATTTTATACATCTCCTATACATCATTATTTTCTCTACATGCCTTTAGGGCATTTTACTGCTACAGTGACTTTGAACCAATAAAAATTACAGTTGGTGCTTTCGGAATATACTGCTGGTCAGTAGGATCATAAAATAGTAAAAAAAAAATTAATTCTTAAGTTTCAATGTATGTTTATTCATAGAGGTATTATCTTGAGCATAAAATATTTTCTAAGCATATAAGCTATTTTCTGTTAAAATGAAAAATTGTACAATACATTGAACATAAAAAAAAAAAAACCTTTTTAATTTTTCCCCAGCTGTATTTCAGGGTATACTGGACTGAATTTTACACAAACACCTACAGACACTAAGCATTTCAGCCTGGGTCACTTAGAATACTGACAAGCCAGAGGTGAAGTTTAACTAAATTACAAAGTAAGTTGCATAGTAGCATTTGTTTTTTTAAAGGTTTTGCTGTTTATTCTTTTTTATATTTTCTTTGTTCTCTTCCCTCATCCTCCTTTCTCATTCATTCAATATGTAATATTTTGTGTTCCCTGTTCTTGAATGTTTTTTCAGACCTGAAAGAAACTTGTGTGCCTGAATATGCAGTCCTGGATATTGTGTGGGTGTGAGTCAGCTTGTGCAGGTGCAAAACAAAAATTTTTTTTTTACAAAATAAAATCCAACCCAGTTTACTGTAGATCCTTAATTAGGAAAATAAAACTGTACGCCATTTTTACAAAGTGACTACTAGCTTGGCTCAGCTTTCAAAGTGGTTGTCTAGTGAATGAGCCTTTGGAACCTAGTGTTTAAGTGGAACTCAATACGATGAGAATGCTGCAGTAAGCCTTAGTAAACTGTCATATTGTTAGCCACAACAAAGGCAAGAGTAACACTATATCTTTACTGGGAATTCAGTAATAGACCTTAGGCCAAGGTTTTTCACATAATTTTCTCCCAGATATATTTTTCAAGATGAAAATGACAGGCCAAAAACAAACAAATAAAAACTACTTACAGGAAAATTATAATGTCTTAATGTGTGCAACATGTATGTGAATAACAATACTACAAAATAAAAATGGTAACAATACAACTGAAAATGTTATACTTATTTTAGACCAAGTAAAAAGTGCTGCAGTGTCAGATGTGTAAATGTGATGTTTTCTTACTTATCAGTTTCATGCTTTTGTTATGAGAAAGAGTTCTTGGAAGACTGCCCTTATTTTGCCTGTGTTGGGAATATTCATTTCAATGGTATGTTTTGGGAAATAAATTATAGGTTGAAAAGCGCTCAGCTGAAGGCGACACGTACCCACAGACTGGTGGGCTTTCTGTGTCAGTAGTGAGGTTTTGATTCCTGAATGTTCTGTCAGTCATGTTTAAACAGAGCAGGGCAATGAAGTGGCACAAATACCAAGATGAGAAGAGAAGCAGCCATAGATGCTTACAGAACCTTCAGCTTCCTCTCAGACTAGCCCCTCTTCATGCATATCAGCAAAATGAATAAGTGAAATAAACTGGAACAGTAGTTTTGGAAAAATAAAACAAAGATGTCAAGAGCAGATGTTAGCTTCACACACAAAGGAGGCTCCACACAGCAGTTTCCTCCTGCTTCCTTTCTGCCCTTCGGTCATGCTTTCTCCTGGCACGCATGATCTCACTTGCCTTTGATTTCCTTCCTGCACGACTGTTTTAGATACTTCCAATTTCCAGACCAATCTCCAATGTTCGACTTCAATGACAGGCAACACGTGCTGAGATGGGTGTTTAGGAAGACACAAAGAATTCAGAAGTGGTGGCTTAGCATTTGCTCAAAATGAACAAAGAATGACTTGTTTTGGAGAGGGATGTTTATGTGATAAGGAATCTCATGGAAGTCATTGGAATCAGGAAATTGAATCCCAAACTGGGCAGGAAATCAAGAGCATGAATTTGAGGTAATTCTGCATCTTATTTGCCTTGCTGTTGGTTTAATGGATTCATATTTTTAAATGGTAATGATAAATGGTAATGTTACACCTCTATTGCAAATAAAGAACTAAGCTGTTCTGATCACACCTTGTATAAAAGATCTATATAAATGTTAAGAGCAGTTAACATAGCAAATAAAATAATCAGAATGACCTCAAATTGTTTCATAATATTGAAATGTTTAATACAATGTCTCCTGACTTTTTCTTCGGTTTATGTATGATAAAAACCCTAAAAAAGTATATGGCTAAACTATTGATAGAGTTAAACTGCTATTAACAAATTGTTGACCCATTTAATTTGTTGATGGGTAACCTGTGGATTTTGTATTTTCTTTACCTTGTATACTCATGCTTCCATTTATAGTTTTGACTGAATGAAACCAAAAGTTGTAAAAGGAAATAATGTCAGATGGATGGATAGTGAAAACTACACAGCAGTAGTTGGCAAAGAATTTGCATATTAAACTGTTTTTTCAAATTAAAAAAAGGAAATAATGACAGATTTGCATAATTGGAAAATCATATCCATAAACTGATCTGTCTTTACATAGAAGAGCTGGAAATTCTAAGGTTGTGCATGGGACACAGAAAACGATTAATCTCCCCTCAAATGAAAGCATTACCTTTTTTCATCAAACTATAAATGTAAAATGTGCTTCTATTACTTCCACTGCTGCAATATATTAAGTATCATTTAATGTCTACAGTTCAGAGATCGTTTGCTTACAGAAACAACATTCATTGTCTCAGTTGTAAATCCAAGTTCCAAGACATGAACTAATTTAGTTGAAGCGACTTAACTAATTGATTCAGCTACAGGATGGAAAACCAGTTAGACAGGAGCACTGTACTGTTCATGAATGTATTCTATTTAAAGATGACCTTGTAGATGATGCACCTGGGCTGCTTTGTTCAGGAACGGATAACACTGAGTTTGGGAGCTAGCGGCCATATGGTGTGTTTACAGAGGCTTATCAAACAAACACTGCACCATTCCCAAATGGCCTGTGCTACCTGGAGACAAACTCAGACTCAATGACCCTGTAATGAGTGTTGAATTAGAACCGCTGCTCACCATAGATACACCTGTGTGATTCCGCTGTAACAACTTGGGACTGGTTCTGGATGCTTTTGAATTTGCGTGGGCTGGTCATCACCATGAGTCACAGTAGAAAGATTAATTGTGCCATGGGAGAAGAGACTTGGTGGATATTTCCATAAATGGAGGGATGGATCAGTTCACAGTCCCATTCCTCTGGCTTGAAACAGGCTTTATTTACTGGAAATTTCTCAGCTATACAACAGCTTCAAAACAGGAAAACTAATAGCTGGAATGGATCTTAAACACTTAAAC
The DNA here is from genome assembly GCA_009936485.2 of Gymnarchus niloticus. NCBI lineage: Eukaryota > Metazoa > Chordata > Actinopteri > Osteoglossiformes > Gymnarchidae > Gymnarchus > Gymnarchus niloticus. The sequence continues at coordinate 12,557,504 of JAACJT020000001.1, forward strand.
ATAATTAATTTGGGACTATTAATGAAGGAGGAAGAATTATAATTAGTTGCAGATCCTTTCCTGTTTGGTTAGCATGACTGTGACCAATTACAACTGAACTTCTTGTAACGGTTTTACTTCCTGTGCTACTCAAGTGGTCAGCAGACTTTTTTTTTTTTTTGGGCAGGGATAGCAAGGGAGGGAAAAAAAGAATGAAAGAGGTGAATTAAAAAAATGACGCTTCATAGCATGGTGTCTATTAAATACAGTAAATAAAAATGGATACTTGGCAAAAATATTTTGAGCAAAAAAATTCCTGTGGAAACTCTAGTTCTCAGTTTTCTCACAATTCTCTCACTTTAAATCTTCACTGTAAAATGTTGTCATAATATTGCCTTTCCTTTGTTCCTTGAAGGACCTTTCAGCACAAAAAGTTCTAGAATAAATCCATGAAAAAGGTTGGGAAAAATGCAAGCAAAAAAATAGACTTTAGTTAGTTACTACAAGTGCCTGTAGTACAGCTCTGCTTAGAAAGCTACCCGTTCCCTGCAAGGACGACTGAATGTTGGTCTGCTGCATTACTGCACAGAAGGGCCTGTGAAAAAGACAGGGAAAGTGACCGCTTTTTTAACAAGCTTCTTAGTGGGTGATGCTGCCTTTGCATTGTTCAGACTCCAGCCTGAATGAATGATCTTTGGTCTGCTGCATGCCAGCATGGAAGGGCCTGACTCACCCAGGTCCTAATGTCCATCCAGTGAGATATGACCATTCCCTGAATCTACAAAACTCACCCAGGTCCTAATGTCCATCCAGTCCAACATCATCGTACACTGAACCCACCAAAATCATTTTCAAAATAAATAGTATTCCTGGGCAAATTGATTCTGTTAGATAGCACATTGATCACAAACAGCCTGGAGGAATACGGAATATGACTTTACAAGCAATAATACGAGAGACATTTTTATCATTTTGGCAAAATAAGACAGAGTGCATGCATGGAATAGGAATTCCAGGCCTGCCGTTTTATCCTCAAGTGACATGGTAATCCAGTAAAGTTCCCAGCTCTGTTTCGTCTATGCAATCAGGGGACTCAGACTTGCCAGTGATTGTGTTCATTTGTAAAGGCATCCAAGCCAAAATTGAAACCCCAAGGCTGATAAACTATAAAGATGCTGATCAGATCTGAACTAAGCAGACTGCGCTGTAGGGCAGCTGTGTCAAGGATGGTGCAGAAAGAGCGATGAGTGTGTACTGCTTATTCCAAACACTAACACACCCTCCCAAACGCTAGAGACCTGCCAGACTGCTGCTGAGGTTGAGATGTCTGCAGTCGACATTCACTGACTGCAAGTAGTTGTCATCCCAGGCTATTCAGAACATCCTCATTAGTTCAAAGTGGCTTGCTGTTTCAAGAACAAGTGCAGTATTTTTCAGCATATTAGTAATTTGGTAAAAGGTAAAGTGCTCAGTTTGAAACAGCAATTTACGGAATGTGCTCCACATGTAAAATGTATTTTTATAGAACATAAACACTGAATTAAGTACATATCTGACACATGGTTCATTCCAAAAACAAATAGCATGCTATATTTGTCAAAAGAAAATAATACATGCTTAGTTAAATAAAAGTTTAGATTTGATTAGCACAAATCAAATATTAATTCAACCAGGCAGAACTTTCCTCATTATTTATGAGATATTTGGCTCATGTCTTAACCTATAGAATTATGTCACTAAAATGGTTTGAAAACGCTGGCGATTCTGGTAGTGTATGGGGCTTAATTAAAATGGATCTTATCTGTGAGTATCCACAGGACATGTGGTCCTCATCTCAGCTGCCATCTGCCTTTGGACTGGTCACTCTGTCATCCGCATTGGGCAACAGCTGTACATTTCACAATGAAGCCTTCTCAGGGCAACTTTACACCTGGGACCAGTGGATCATGCTTTACAATGAAAGCCACCAGCTCAGGAAGAAGATGTGAAGATAGACGCATATGTTTCCCCTTTGTTTACATGTTGATACAGTATGGCCTTGGAGCTGAACTTAACAATGCCTCAAGTGCTAAAAGCCTAGTTTTTGAGATGATGTGACTGTGATGATTGAGGGTTTGGACTGACAATCTTTCTCCTTGTGATGGGACAAACAAAGCTTCATAATCTGTGGTAGATGGGAGTATCCTCAACTAACCAATCAATGCTGGTACTAAGTGAGGCTTCAAAACCCGTGATGGGTGGAAGTATGCCGAACTAACCAATCAAAGCTGCTCTCACCCATCACGAGTTTTGAAGTCTCATTTGTCCCATCGCAACTTTCTGCATTCCTTCAGGCCTGCAGCTGCTGGCTGACAATGAGCTTCATCTCTCACTTTGTGACTAAACTAATTTGGCCAATTTGAATCGAATGCTGTGCATCTCCACAGAGGAAGATTTTTCTCCAGGTGGCATTTTATCTGTCACGATAAATGCAAGCTCCTCCATCTGTGCTACTAAAACAAACAATTAAGTATAATTATATAATAAAAGCAGGTGTGGAAAGTACTTATTTTGAAAATATCATTCTTTGGTATAATTACATAGGGGAATAACACTTGCGTTGTGGTAAAAATTCATATTTCAGTGCCTCATGCCTCAGTAAGGTGCCTGTTGAAACAAGATGCCTAAACCACACTGACTTATCTCCAGCCATGTTCAAAGATACATGGCTTTGTGGGCCATGCCATCAAGTTCTCCTGCAGCATCCTTTGGTGCAAAGATCTCATCATGTACTGCCCATTCTGTTCAGTGTTTTTTATGTGGGTCTGCTGAGGAAGCTCGGCACCTGGAGTTAACATCCAGGAGTCCAGTGGACCTTGCCCAACCTCAGCCTCTGCAGCAGATGAGAACAATTCATTAAAATTGGCAGAAGCAACAGACCTGTACTGACTTTGAGAGATGAGCCTCATGTTCAGTTGGCTAAAAAGGATAATAAAGGTATGAACGACATTGTGGGATTGGAAAGCTGTGTGTGTGGGGATGCCTGGTGGTGCCAGGTGTCTGTGGGCCCACGGACTGGATGCCCACAGACCAATCCATCAAGTCTTGACTTATCCATCCCAGTCTGGAGTCATCCTGCCCAGTCCGGAGAGGTTCATCCAAGAATAAGAGGCAGATTGTCCTCTCATGTGCGCATAGGAAGCTTCTTTTTAGAGCTCAGGCAAAGCTCTGGGCTGTAAGACCTGAATGCTGCTAGGAGCGTATTGGCTTTGGAGCTGGGAAAGCAGCGCGGGGTTAATCACACGCCATCAAGCCCGACACTGTGTCATTTATACGCAATAAATGGAGGCACACTAAGCTAAGATTGTGCACTGTATGCAGATAACAGCTCCATCCATTTTATTACGTGCATACTAAAGCTGCCTGATGTATCGCATGCCCAGCAGCAATGCTGCCCGTATTTTATCCTGCTCATGGTTGCTTTCCGCCTCTCGCTCACTGCTGCCAAGCCCCCCCTGCCTTCAGCCTCGGTGCTCTTACACTGGTCTGTTTGGGCTGTGTGGAAAAATTAAGGCCAAGTGGAAATGCTTCAAAAGATCAAGTGTTTATGCTGTGTGAGAAAGTGAAGGATGTTTAAAAAAGAAAGTTATTAAGTTACAGTTAGAGACAAACTCGATGTGCTTTGGAGAGCTGCACACACACACACACACACACACACACACACACACACACACACACATTCCCACCCCAGTCACACAGTGTCTGCTCTGAACGACCTGCCAGTGAGACTGACAGCAGCAGAATGACCCCCAAGAGAAAGCATGGATGCTATGCCTTCTTCACTTCGAAGAGAGTAAGGTCTCCCCATGTCTTCTGTTAAAGCTATCACTGACTTCCATGGCCTGACCTCTGACCATCACCTTGAATCATCAGGGATGAGTTAGAGACCAGGGTCTGCTTTCCATTAGCTCCTCCTTCCATACTCTTGAAAGGCACTGGAATAAGGTTCCTTTCTGCTGCCTTCACTCCTAAAAGCTTTTCCTTGTTTCAGAGATGATCAGGTTTAGGCCTATGATTGTAAAACCAAAGATTCTGCCTTATGGAACTGTGTAATTTAGGAGTGTGCAACGACATGAGGAGTCTTTATGATCACTGAAGAGGTCATATCTGCAGCCAGGACAAAGGAAAAAGGTCAGGCAGCCTCTCCTCGTGCTTCCATTCTCTGTGCTCCTTTCCATGGTCATTCCTCTTGCCGAGACGTCATTTTGACCACCTGACACTGACCTGCCTCTCTCTCAGGGTGATACCTCTGCCACATTTGGAAAATGACATGCAAAATGATAATTTTTGAACCTGAAACCATCCTGGACAGGTATAGAATAAGAGAGAAGCGGACACAAAGGATTCAGGAGTGTAAATCAGGTGGTGGGTGATTGTCAGTGCTTTTCCTGCCATGAAGTCATGCTATTTTCAGATCATGTCATGAGGTACTTCTGGTAGTGGAGAACACTCTAATACCTCATGTCATGCCCTAACATCTTGTATTGTTTCTACAACAACCAGCTGTTTGGGAAATTCTACGACATATGTGCGTGCATGGTGATCTTTTTGTTACATGGTTTAGTGTCATTTGAGTAATATTGCGAGCCAGCCCCAAACTCAAATTGATTAGGTGATTTTAATTCATGGTCCATGTAAAACATATTGAAAAAACAAATCAAATGAGGGCTGTCTTAAATAAAATGATAAATACTTGGTCAACTAAGAAGCACTACATTTTCATGACGAAATTCTAGGGATTGTGCACCTGTACAGAGATGTGGTACATTTTGATCACGGCTAATGGGCAGCTGTGGCACGGCTGGCTTCTGGTCACATGGTTCAAGGCAGGTCTGCCTGTCAGGTCTGCCTCTGTTATCATGTCCTTTTCAGAGAATTAACAGGCAAAGTACATTAGGGACTGGGGTCTGAGAGCAGGAAGCTGTCAACAACCAGGGGAGGCACCCCTCAGCACCACGGTTATATTATGTGTACAAGCTGGTTCCAATAAGCTGTTAAATTTGATAAAGTCAGCAGCATTACGTTACACAGCCCAGGAGGCGCATGAATGCATTCCGCCTGATAATAATGGCGCAACTTTAGTCAAAAAGACCTGCAGAGAGGCATCCGAGGGTCTTAACCCGTGTATGGCAGCGGCCTGAGGAGATCATAATGTCTTTATGCTTGGTGTGTCAGCGTTAAAAGACTCCACAAGTGAAGGAGCACACAGCAAGGAGCTGGAACCACAATTGGCAGACAGCAGGGGGCGCCATGTTCCTCCTGAGCTGACTGCTGCTTCTATTGAATGAATAAAACCATCACGGGCTGTACTCCTATCAGCTATGGGAGCTTGAGTAAGACATAAATGACATCAAGTGCAGCATCAAAAAACACACAGATTATGGGTGTGGAACACAGTCAACACCACGCTTTCAGAGCCTGAACATGGACATACCTAAGGTGAGGTTTTCGTGGCAACCCCAGCCGTCTGTGGCCATCAACATTTAAAACAAACGGGTGGAGGCTGTGCCCCTCCATCAACTCGCTAGCAAATATGAAGAAAATCAGTGGACAAAAATGTGATGATGCACGGTGGAGACATCCTTTATCAGTGGTGACATTGCTGATATTCAGCGGCATTTCCAACAGTGAAGCCGCACTGAGGTAAGTGGTATATGTTCAGTAATTGGAAAGCTTCAGAGCTACAAAGATTTAAATCCATGACACTGAGGAATGGCAGCTGCCCCAGGGGAAATCTCAGCTGTGAGAAAGTGCAGCCGACCTGTCCAAATAACGGATAACACCTGAAGCTGGTCACACTCACTGGAGAAGAGCACTTCGCTCCTCTCATCTTCAGACCCCATCTCCCTTATAATCCAGACCCTCATATTAATTCGGATTGATTGCGCCATTTTCACTGAACACAAAAATATGATATTCAGTGGTAATCTGCTACAGGAATTTGAAAACAGTGCTAAATGTATTATTTTCATACTGATTCATATATTTTTATTTTCTTGCAAACCATTCACACACAGAGCAGTGGTGGGATTTAAACCACCAACCATGGAGGCGCTTTTCCTTTGCCACTGCGTTCTTCTTTGTTTTATCACAATACTAATATATTAGTAATAATAATATATTACTAAAATATTATCCTTTACAGGCCAAATGCACATTTACACACTATGGTCATCTGAGAGCTGCTGATTAGCCTAATAGCATATCTTTTTAAATTATAGGTTGTGTGATGAGGATCTTGAAGTATCCATCTGCTTTCATGTTTATTCTCACAGGCTGGAGAGATGACCATCTTTAAGCTGTTTGGCCCACTGCCACATCAGCTGGGTCAGACCACTGGCACTCACAGCTATCAAACAGCAATGTCTTCCCAGCAATCACAAAGTTGCAGTTAAATTCAACGCAACGCATTAATCTTGTTTTTGGCATCAGCCATGAAACGTCAACAACATCCATTACGGACAAAACACAAGTAAACGCTCTGAATGGAGCGGCTTCTGCATTCAAAGTTTCATTGTCACACCATAGTCTTGTAAGCAGAGAAAATATACTGCTGGCCTAAGACTAGGTGACTTCCCAGGTCCTCTTGCTCATCTCTGGCAAAAGCACAGAAGATGATCTGTATTAGGAGAATGACAGGATCTCTACACAGACCAAGAGCCAACTGTGTTTGTCTGTGTGCAATGGATGCCCTGTCCTCTTAGCTAGCCCGCCCACCACTGTCCTGCATGAAGGCTCAATCCCCCAAGGCATTGTGGGTATAACTGTATCCTCTATATTAAGACCATTTACTGTTGTGGCTAAAAGGAAAAACCAAAAGATGGCATTTTTTATCAACATGTGAGGAGAAAAAGTGGAGTGCGTTTCCTGCCACAGCCTGGGGGAGATCCCCTTCCCGCCAATAATGAATGCCTCCATTAAAGTCTCTCTCTGACCCACGACAGTGGTCTCCATTTTGTCTCCCTTCTGTATTTTCTCATCAGTGGAAAAGAATTGAGCCATGCTCCAAAAAAGGAAACAAAAACCAGTGGAAGGCTGAGCAATTTTAAAAAGGGTTAGCTTATGGTCAGTTTTGGGGTTAGGGTTACACTTAGAGTGCACAGCTTTCTGGCTTTAACACACCTGTCAGGGGGTCTCCGGCTTGTCGTCCCGAGGTTGCCGTCTGGCCCAAGTGCACCCATCAGGTAGACTCTAACTCGCCCATCCCGAGGCTTCAATCTAGTCCCAGTGTACCCATCAGGCTTACTCTGACTCACCTGTCCCGAGGCCTCCACCTGGCCCCAGCGCACAGGTCAGATGGTCTCTGATTCACTCCTCTTGAGGTCTCCGAACCTTCCTGTATATGGTATGGCAATAAAGCCCACTTAACTTGACAAACTTTTTCATTTAATGATTCTATAATAATGAAATACATCTGTTGACCTTCTAAACCATATGTTTTTAAAAACGGGTACCTGTTTTGCATTTAGTATTGGGCTGTACTTATTTTGGACTAAATGTAATAGGATAATGATCATGAAAATTATATGAAATAGTCTAAAGAATTACCATCTCTCCAACACAGAGATAAGTAAAGGAAGCTCTCACATGAAGAATTAGGAGACCCTTCCATAAAAATCATGCTGATTTCCTACAAACGTTTCTCTAGGTCCAGACCAATAACCTTTGTAATCTCATGTTGAAAAGATAATCTTATGAGCACACTCTCACCCTAGGTCCTAAACAGATTCCCCCGGCCTGTGTCTCAGGACAATCCCTGAAAGGAGTCGTAATGGTTTGGTTATGCTAACAGTGCGGTGCTGGCCCACTTTCACTGACTGATGTCTGTAAAATTCTGCTGAAATTGGTTCTGATGATCCCTTGTGGTTCTTTTCTTACATCTAGCAAATGTCAGAAAATAAATCTTAGTGATTTCAATAAAAAGACAATAGCGACATACTATGAATCACAAAACTTTGTTGTTTACAGCATTTCTCATTACATCCCCACCACTATATGAAGTGCGCTCTGTAAAACATATTACATTTGAGCATCGCTCTATCGCATATCTCATACATGGGAACTATTCATTTCAGACAAGAGAAAAACAATTTATCATGATTTGCAAGAGCTGCAGTGTGACTTTTTAATCACAGATTGAATCAGAATCTGGGCCGAAGTGCTGACAGTGTGATATGAAAGCAGTGACATCAGAACCGTAGTGCTGGGCTGCAGCTGCCCTTTGCCCTGGAGATGCGACCCTACATCCCTCAACTCCTCACAGGTCTCTGCACCATGCATGTCTGGATGTGCCAGGTGGGCCTCAGATTAGGAACTCAGAACTATTTGCGGTTCTCCATTTCAAATGAGCTATCTTGCGTTTCGAAGAGGCCGATCAAAGATGATTAAAAAGGAGCTGAAGTGTCAGGGCATGTCAGCACAACAGCAGCTTCCTAAGGTGTTACTGTGTCAACTTCTGATGCACCATGGAGCCCTGATCAACCATCCTAATGCTAAACAAGCCCAGTCACTTGGCAGCCTGCAGTTTAAGTTCAACTCTGTTTGATGGATGGCTGAGGGCTCCAGGTGGACTGACGTGGGGGCCGTTAAGAATGTGATTGATTGCATTTTTCTGTCAGCTTTTCCTTTCCGTGTTCCCAGTCTGAGGCTTTGACACTGTGATATTAAAACATGAAATGCTAGGTCGCCCATAAAGGCCTGCCGTCTTACAAAACACTTTACAGTCATCACATACAAGCCTCTTAAAGCTACAGAGCACCAATCAGCTAAACTGTTAACTCTTAAAGTGAACAGAGAAAATGTGCTCACATTATTCCACCGAATCAGAATTGACTTTGTGACAGTTTCCATACTTATGGCATGGTACAGGGTACATGTGTGCTGCAGCGATTCACAAACCCCAGGTCTCACTCAGCATGTGTGTTTTGTTTTCCTTGCTAAGCTACATGCTTGCTATCTAGAGCTTTACCTCCAGGACTGTCTATGAATGCACTCTGGGTTTTGTCATGACCCTTTGCTGTGACCTGATTTTATAATCTGATTAGTACATGTAAATTGTCTGTAGAAGGGTATTTATTCAAGTGAATCCCCTTCCTGTATGTAAAGCAGTGTAAACATGATGACCTGCATATGCAAATTTTGGTGCTGCGCTGAGCTCTTTGTGCTGAGAGGCAGCCATCAGCATTTCCTCATGGGAAGTTGCAGGCCACTTCAGCCCTTGAGTGAGGGTTAGGGTGCAAGGCTCGGGTGAGAGGTAGACAGAGAGAGCCATGAGGGTTATGGTTAAGTTAGACTTAGAGTTAGACTAAGACTTAGGGTAAGGGCTAGGTTAGGGTTAGAGGGTAAGATTAAAGTCAGAGGTTTGTCCCGGATGCGTTCATGATACACCGTGATCAGCTTGATCCAGTTCAGAGAGCTGCTAAGGCTTCTAGTGATCACTTGAAAGACAAAATAAAGCTGATTTGGCTGTGCAGCCACCCTGGTCTGCTCGCCAGCATCTCCACCTGAGCCAATCCGGGCTGCACGCAGGTGTTGCTGCCCGGGGGGTGGGGGGCGTGGTCCGTATGGCAGCCCGCCACAGATTTTATCACCTCTAATGGGTTATTACAAGTGTGCTCATGGTTGCTAATGAGTTACAGTAAATAAATATGTGACACCTGGCCACTTAAATTCGATGGGATGTTCCCAGAATGCGACAGGTTCGCAGCTGTTGGCAGTGCTATGGTAGAGAAATGACTTTAAAGGTTTTAATGGTTTTAAAGGCTGAGGTCTAAGGTGTTCTAATTACATTTGTCATATAATATTAACTATTGAGCAAAACTTTTGATCTTGTTGCTTAGATCTAAAATCATTTCCAGGTTTAGCCACTTATACATGTCACGACTGCACCTGCGCTCCAGACACATACAATCAGACTTCTTTTTCTGTCTAATTCCATGGGTCATGCCCTATCAAAATGCAATTCACACTACTTAGCTCCACTTCTTAGATTTCTTCCAAATTTGCACAATTTATTAAACCTTCTATTGCATGGTCTTACTAGGGTTTTTAACTATTCTGGACATATGTGGTACTTCTGGAATCCGGAGACTGTGGAGATCAATAATTGCCAAAAAACCCTTTACTCTTCAATACTTTGTGGCTGCATGCCACACCCATACCATACCTATTTCATAATCATATCAGTTAAACAGCTATAACTCAACGCTTTATCCAAATTTCATCAAATTTGACAGACATGAGTAGATTCATAACCCATCCTAGTTCTTTGAAGGGCACCTCACTCCACCTATTGGGGGTGCAACAGTTAAGGCGTACATGTTTTGGTACATTATGGTAAATATCTCAGGACTCGTGAGACATACAATCAAAATTCTTTTACTTTCTGATTCCTTGGACCATGCCCTATCAAATGCAATTCACGCCATTTAGCTCCACTTCTTAGATTTTTCATAGATTAACAATTTATAAAGCCTGTTATTGGTTAAAAATGTTAGAATACTATAATAGTACTAATGACCAGGAGGTGGCACTGTTCAGTAGCAAATCCAATAAACAATTTTTAACTTTCTGCCTGGAATACATCTTGCAGCGGTAGGTCGCACTGTTTTGGTTCGTCAGCTCCTTTGATTGTAGAAAAGAAGTCTTAAAACTGTGCAGGCCTTGGCTTCATGAAATAACTTTGCACATGCAATACCTTATTAAATTACTTCGAAGATGTTTTATTAAGTCTGAACCATAATTTTTAAAGGTCACTGAAGTAGTGTGTAGTAATATTACTTTGTAAATCATGTTGATACAGGTGCTGTTCCAAGAGCCCAGGAATTTCCTTTGCTCATGTCAGATAATCATATGTAATGTTAATATAGTAAACACTAAACAGTCGTTTATACGGGATTAGTTTGCTGCTTATATTAACGTAAAGTTAAACTGGCTCATGATCGAGTTTTAACTGGGTCTGTAAAGCTCGCAGCTTCGAGGTTCATCCCGCTGATCCTAAAGAGTTTCACATGGGATGAGGTAGTATCGCTTCAACAAGCTGGACATTAAAGAACAGGCACATCTAATTACAAGTACTGTGTTTTCTTTTATCCATGAGTTTTGGCAATATGTTTTGAACTGATGGTAACTCAAATTGTTAATAAAATTATCACCAAACGAATTGTCTTAAAGTTAAACTAGATACAGAAGGTACAATTTTATATTAAGTATGAAGACATAATACTACTATGGCTGAGACAGACTCAGGGACTTCACTCAGTACTACTGGAAAACCTAACGTGATAAATATGTTTTAATCAAATGGCGATTGTACATTTCATAAGCTATACAACGAAGTATTACTTATGAAAGTCCGTTAGGTTAGGAATGTTTGGAATGTATGACCAGCAAGCGACTGTGACAGTCAGGTTGAACTTTCTGCGATGTTCCTGTCTGTGCTGTATATCTGCAGTTAAATTGTCTCAATCTGCGATGTGGTTTGATGTCAGTCATTTGTCGGCTCATTCAGTCTGTTTCTTTCTGAGATGTGAAGCTGTATGTCCTTTGTGGCAGTGCTTGTACCCCTAGATCACCGCTGGCGGTTGTATTGCTGTTTCTTTTTTCTCTCGCAGCTGCATCTTTGCATCTCTTGTCCCTTGGCTCTGCAAACTCGCATCCGGTAACAAACTTGACAATATGGCTAAATGTTATATGTTATATATAATATGTTATGTTGTGGTGATTATGCTGATCAAGAGTACAACAGATGGTCTACTGGGATCTGAACTCTTTTACTTATATTTACATTTAACTGCACACTTAATGACTAATAAATACTGACATGTCCGTTAAAATTTTTGAATGGATGGAGAAATAGTCAGTAAAAATAGGCTGAATTTTCACTGGACCACAACAACACAGTTTAATGTAAAACAGAATGTCACAAACCAGCATTTAAGCGTTTAATTCTTTCTGCACAGTTTCGTGTTTTATGCAACTGAAATATTATTTTGGAAAAAGCCAAGTTCCCTCCAATAATAGGTGTTTAAGGGTTAAAGCGTTAACACAGTTAAAAGGGAAAATAGCCTTGGTGACCACCCCATCCCCAGGAAATACGGCAGCAGCAGTGCTGCAGCACTTAATCGGTCACTCTGAATTTTTATATGAATTGTTTCACATGGCTTTATTGAGGGCCCATCACGCTCTTCTTCATCTCGACAGTAAAGAATGGGCTGCTGCACTCTCTGCTATGCCCTGGCCGGGCGTGTGAGTAATTGGGGGCCCTACAGCAATTTGTGAGGTATCACTAAGGAGAAAAACTACATCCTTTTATCATTTTATCACTGGAGCGTTGGCTGTAACACACTGCCGTATGTTGTGTTGGAGGGCTATAAACACATATGGAATACCGACGATGGCTACGCTGGCTGTACTTTAAACTTCTCTACTCAGAAGAGCCAGGCATCTTTGGCAGGACGCCATGCCGTTTCTGACGATGACTTCAATCCCAGCAAGCCTCAGTGAGAGCGTGCCACTCCTGTGTGTTCTGTCTTTGCCGTCACACCTATGGTGGAACTCTCCACTCACCAGGGAAAGAAACCTGGTTATACATGGGGGTTCATGGTAGACCACTACTGTTTTCCTTTACATTTAAAAGCATGTCTCGGAGTGAGGAAATATCTGACAGATATACTTTTGTAGAAAACATGGTCATGTGATGTAAGAACACGAAACACTTTGCCATGAGAGCATCTGAGTGAATATGCCTGTCAGCAGTCCTTGTGTTCTGATAGTGCCGTGTGCTCACATTAGGGTCAGGCTAAGCTGGAAGTCTCTTTCTTCGTTCTGAGTTCCATCAGGGAGGCGCAATGTGAATGATGTCCATGTCATTACTGTGAAACAGTATCACACACCATTAAATTAACTATAAAGTTTTGTCAGGCTTCAGGATCTAGCTTGCTGGAGATGCCTAACAATACCATAACCTGCTCCGTGTACCCCATGCACGGCAGTGGACGCCCACTGGCTCCTTGTGAAATAACGGTGTCGATGAGGGTGAAGCACTGTACGTATCCACCCAAGCTAGAGGTTATCTGAGGCATGAATGAATTTGCTGGGACTGATGGAAGTGGCATAATGTCTGGGAAAGTGTGACTTTGAACCACCTAGACCAGGATCCTTACAGCAGCTTTGCGGGCTAGGAAAGATACAGTGTCTGTTCAGGGACATAATTAGGACTGCAGGAAAATTAGCTATTTGTCACGCGATCGTACTCTTCACAGGCACTGAATGCTGAAAAAGAATTTGTCACACATTGTATAAAGGGTCTGAAACACATCACTTTGTAATTACAGAGGTAATGGCTGAAAATTAAATGTATTCATGTTTTTGAAATATTATCAAATATGTATACGGGTATACATAATAACTTCCTTATAATAAGGTGCACATATTATGAATGGACAAAGTTAGTTTGATATTGGAGCTTGCTATGTTTACCTGCACCATTTATCTACACTATCTACATAGGTCAAGAATTCTGAGTGGTTTTTTATACTTACATGGCACCAAAGCCACACGTGCAAAGTCATACATGGGCTTATCTTACACCAGCATGCAGGGCTGACTGGACAGAAATGTGAAGGAGGACTGCGAGGCAGCTTGGAGAAATCTAGCCAGAAGCTCCCTCCTAATCCTCTTTGTGTGGCCCGAGATGACAGGATTGCCATGATGCATCGTGTTTATGCAGTATTAATAGCAGAAATCTTGATGCAATTTGGGACCCCTATACGGGCGCTGCGAGATTGGAGTTTAACAGATGCAGTTCTGAGCGGAGACTGTGGTATTTCTTTTTTATATAATGTATAGTATGTGTCTTTTCAGGGAATTCTGCAATAAAATGACTGTTATTTATCATTACAAACCTCTTTATCATTTAGTCAATAAAGGGGCCCACTTTTTTCTTTCTTTCCACAGCAAGCTGGAAGTCAGATATCTGTATTAGTCTGCGCTTGCCTCGGGGGGAACGGTGTCAAAAGCTAAATCATGATCAGGCCCGGCTTTCTGGCTAAATTGTGTATGAAGGCCCGGGGCACAATGGGGCCACATATGCTCATTATTCGAAAGAGAAAAGGAGTTTAGCACTCATCACCTCCCATCTTACATTCACGTGGACATATGCAAACATGCCAGCCACAGCTCCTGGTACGTATATGGGTTGGAAAGGCATGTTTATCATGTACACATATCCACCCACGTGAGTTTTGAGGGTTCAGCAGGTGTATGAAGCAACTGTGCCTGTTTTTGTGGAAACACAGATAAAACCATAAAAGCATATCTTAGGAACTGTGACTTTAGAACTTTGGATTTATCTTTTCATTTTTCTCAGAGACCAAATGCTTTTATCCATTCCAACTGAAAGAGCTCAGAAGTGATCTCAGTTGTTATACAGCTACAAAACTGATGGATATTAAATGTGTGCTTTCATTAGCTGATAATCACTAAAATCTGTTTTACCTCCCAATCCCAAGATTAACAGTTCCACCTCAATATTATTATGAAGTCATTTCCTTTAAAATTGCAAGAATGATTGATCGTCACAAGATGGTGGGATATGACATTTTTGACAATCTTAAAATAATTACCATTCCACGTGAACAGGAAAAGGAATAGGGAAAAACTGCGCACAGTTGATTCAGACCAAGTATCCCTGAATTGCCTGGTAAAATAAAGGATTTGATTTAAGTTTCATCCATGATATATCCGGTGTAAAATATGACCGCTGACATCCGGTAAGTTCTGTCAGCGTTTTTACTATGAGCAGTAAGAACATTTTCATGGACTATCTGAGGTGGTCAGTTTTTTTTCACGTAAAGTTAGGACGTCGTCACCTTGGCAAGCCTAGATTTCCCTATGGGCAATAATTTCCTACTGGTCCTAATTAATTAAAAGGGCATGTTGCCACAGTGGAGACTTTTCATTTAGCGCAGAAAAGATGCCATGAGATTTATCATCTCTCCCAGTGCCGTCCCACAATTCACAGCATGCCAGTTACTGGAGTTATCTTATACACAGTGTTTCCTGTTATGGGATTTGCTGGGGAATTTAATACCCTGGAGATTTGCTAAAAGATGTGTTTCACATTTTAAATATTAGCACCTTAGGGTAAACGAATTAAGTATGCATGTTATTATGTTATGCATTTATTTTCATACTGGAGTATTCAGTCATTTATCGATATTTTGCAAAATAAAGCATCGCTGGACAGTAATTATAGAGGAAAGGTGAGTCTGCTATAAATTTCAGAAAGGCTAACCCACATAGATTCCTGTTCTCACTTTAATATCACTATGTTTAACATAACAAGGCTAATGCCGTCAGGACTCTGTAAATAAGCGGTTATGTAGTTTTGTGTTGAACTTATAAACTGAATGGTCATAGGGGAAGCCTTTATACCAAATAGCAATCTTCATAATTCATAAAACATGTACATTAACATTGGGATATGTAACATAATGCATTAAGGCTTGAGAGAATGTCATGAATATCACTTCTGGAAGAACACGAGAAATGCTGAACTTTGGTGGAAGTGGAGGCAGTTTATTTTGCGGGCATGATGTTCACTCTCCTAAAGGCTAGTATGTGTGGGGCATTTATCAAGCCTGTGATGGATGGGAGCAGGTCGGCAGAGACTCTGTGGTGGAGACAAGGGCATCGGCTGCAGGGGACAGCTGGGCACACGGTGAGAATGCAGATGACACAAAACACCAGGCTCACTGTGGAGTGGGGAAAAAGTTGAAAGTTGAAAGAAATGAAAGTTGAGGCCCGTTTGGCTGTTCTTAAGCCTGGGAGCAAAGGATGACAGAGACTTTCTTCAGGAGGTCACCCATGGTCGTCGTGGAAGCGGAGTGGAAGGAAGCAAGCGTGCATTTTCACTACAATTACGACGAGCATTTCTTAGCAAGCTCTGACTGATGGAATTTAGCTGAAGTGTAATTTTGTGATAGAATAAGTTTGCCTTTTTGTTAGGGATCCAAAATGTCAAGCTGTGGCTTAGTGTCAAGCATTTTCTCAGGGAGGTGCCTATTAATTTTGGGTAACTGGTAATTATGGGTGTGACATGCAAGTCTGTACTTCTTTTCTGATGAAACTTGAAACGCTTCACTGAGAGCGTGTTAGAATCTTTACAGATTGCGTTCAGCTTTATTTTGATAAATAAAAGAGCCTTTCTGTAAGTGGCTGTCACCCTCAGCTGTCACTGCTGTCTCTTCTGCCTTTCCCTCTAATGTGTGGCCTCGTTTCCATGCCATCGATCCGTTATTTCCACTCAACCATCGATCCTGATCCCCTTCCATTCACATGTGCGCTAAGCGCGCCTCCACAAAATGGCAGTCGTCACTTAACCTGATAGAAAACCAGAGCCCTCCTTTTTACCTCAACACCTGGAAGATGTCTGAAAATCAAAGCAGTCAATAGTGAAAAATAAATAATTTGTTTAGTTCTAGGCATATATTTCATGGCAGGTTTCTTTTGTGTTTTTCATAAACATTTGAAACACCCAGTTCTGGCAAAGGAGATATTTTCACGTTTGCTTTTTGAGTGATGTGCTTCTCATGCTATTGGATTCTTGTCATTTTACTGCTGTTTCTGTATTTGGACCTACAATACTGTTCCTTGGCTTAGTTGTCCAAAGTCTTAAATAGGGGTGCCAGTGATGGTAAAGAACTCTGCCCAAGCTAGAGGTTATCAGAAGCAGGAATGAATTTGCTATGACTGACGAAACAACGCTATGTCTGGGATGTTGTGGCTTCTGACCTCCTGGACAAGAATCCTTTCAGCAGTGTCACTGGGCTAGGAAAGATACAGTGTATGTGCAGGGACATAATTAGAACTGCAAAAAATGGCATTCGACATGCAATTCATCCATCCACCTATTTTCCAAACCGCTTAATCCTATTCAGGGTTGACATGCGATCCTCCTCTTTGAATGCTGAAAGAAGAATGTGTCACACATTGTAAAAATGATCTCGAACACATCAGCTGCTCTGTATTACAGTGCTGGGAAAACTGTCCCATCTTTCTGTGACATCTCGTTAGCTTTTTCACGGCTTCCGGTCTGCCTGCTCGGGTTGACAGTGAGCTGCTGGTGTCTCTGGGGTGCACAGTGTACTGTCACCCCTTGCGGGTCCCTGTTGTTTGGTGTCCTGAGCCCCACTGGCTAATCTGTGGACCCCGGCCTGCTGTTATGGTGACGATGGGGGCTGCACCATTTAACTAAGAGGGGTGTTCGCCTTAGCGTAGAGTTCCTCAGTACAGTGGCCATGATACACATACCAGAGCAGAGCCTATGTGTTACTGGAGCTTTGACCTTGTTGTGTGCATAAGCTGGAGTAGATCAACTGTTGAGCTGAAGAATTTACAAACTATACAACATTATATAGTCATCAAGCCACAGGGCTCTGAAGCCGAGGCTCTGTGGGCCAAAACACACGTTTCCTATGCACCGTGGAACATGAGGCAGCACCGCCGCCATACATCACAGGAGTCACTTGTCGCTTTCTTTATTGAAAGGGAAAACATTGGGTCGAGCCGGCCAAGTCGTTACTCCGTCATTATGCCATTTTTCAAAAGCAGCACACGGATTTTCTTTTGGGCGTGGTGCATTACGACATACGGAGGCTGAGAGATCTGTGATGGATGACAGAACGAGTCACTTTATCTGTGAGATACAAAAGCTGCACAATTTATGGATGCTTTAGAGGTCTTCAGAATGTAGCCTCTTCTGTTAAAATAAGCTGAAATTAAACTTTACACGTCTTTTTAAACTCGCCTCTGAGTGACCCTCTGTGCGAATACTCACAAGTGACTAAACCCATAACTGTTCTTGCAACAGAAGATACATCAAAGAGAAAAGAATGCAAAAATCTGGGTGCAGCTCACACTAAGGAGAGATATTGATTTTTAAATGATTAATGTGTAGAAAATAATAGTATTTCATTAAGACGGATGGGCGTTCATTGAGTCCATCTCCTGGTTCTCATGGCAGTGGGAGAAAGCCGTCAGATCTCACACCCTGACACTTCGCATCAGTGATCATGGAAACAAGGTCACTGATCCCACCGTGTTTCCTGAATCCTGCAGCATCATCTTTGTGCTGACCTGGTTGAAAGGAGAGAGCATCTGAAATCAATTTCACATGTTGAATATGTCTGAAGTCAGGTACGGTGTAGGGAATCAAAGACAAATGTTGTTTAGAAAATACAGAACCACAAACAAGCTGCTAGCATTCAGATATCTCAGACGTTCTCTTTTCTGCAATAAGAATCCACATCTGTTTCAGCATTTAACCAGGCAATGTTAATAACTGCTATAAATAGTATTACTGAAGATGACTTTCAACAGTGCCATATACAGCAAAATTTGTCAGAGATTGTGATGTCATTATTGGCATGTGAAAGAGCTAAGGCACTGTCTTCAGACAAATCTGTCTAAGGAGAACTCTGAACCATGTAGTAAGTGGAAAGAGGCTTAATATCTCCCTCAAAGCTTGAACAAACAGTAAGAGACTTGCAGCCAGGCCTCTGGGTGTGGCTTTACATGTGGCTGTAACAACACAGGTCCTTACAGCTCTCCAGAGTGAACAGGCAGCCCTTGCTGTTTGCAGACTCCGTGTGTCATCTTAATGTTCACCTAATGACTATGGACTTTCAAATGACATTTTTTCCGAGTTGTTGTCATGGCCCATCAACAATCATAATTGTAAATTGATTCATTGTCAACTGAGGTTGACAACATGGTACTGTCAAAGGTAATTGATAAGAGAGAATAGGTTCCTTTTAATGAATATATCAATAACAACTGACAGCTGGAAAAACTACACAAGAAATTCCATATAAGCACAAACTCTGCTAGAGGTACATCTATGTTTCATTTAGCACAGTCAAAAGGAAACCATAGTGTTTGATCATTTAATTGTTCAGGAAATGACTGAGGATCACTGGGTGTTCCGTACCAAAGGACACTGTGTTTTACCGCCCGTGTCGTATTTAAGGTGCGAGGGGCCTTCCATGTACCCGGTAGTGGGTGCACAATTTAGTGTTTTGTCTTTCTCATTATGCCCTATAGGAAACATTACTGGCCTGTGTAGATTAAACTGGATTTTATAGATGAATATACATTTGTGGGTTATTGGCCAGGTCCTGTGTGTCTGAAGGTGCTTAAGATTCTGTTGAAACTTGCCTATCCAACCAAAACTGCTAATTTGACTGTCCTGTAACCAGGACCTGAACAGGATATAGAGTGTGTACAACTAGATAATGTGGTTCAAAGAGGACGATGGCTGAATTAGAGAATCCTTGAGCTGAGTTGCTGGTGACTTGAAGATGTCATCATCTTGATGAGCTAACAAATCAGTAATTTGCAGCAATCTTCTCACCTTTCATCAGAGGACAATCTAATGGACGTTAGGCAATTAGAAGCCCCGGTCCATTGTTATCCTCACCTGCTGCTTCTGCTCAGTGAAGGCTGCCTTATTAATAGGGCTTCAATTGCTGGCGCTGCTTCCTAATGGTTGATTTATTACATTTTAATACCCTTGTCAGGAGGTAAGACTCTGAAAGGGAACTGCATAATAGGGGCTATTACTGCCATCTCCAGAGGGAGCGCTTTGCTTTAAAGGGATCGTTTAATGCGGCTTCTCCTGGCCCATGCAGACAGCAGCCCCTCTGCACACACAGCCATGCCGGCCCATCGCAGAGTGCTGTCGCCTTATATTGGATCCATTTCTCTCAGCGCGCCTTCCTGTCATTGTGATTGACTGTACCGAGAACACCTGTCACAGCTTAATGTGTTATTGCAACCTCCACGGCCTTTTATGGGGGGGGTGATATTTACATACACAAGGAGTGGCATGATGTAACCTTACTGTGCATGGAGGGCACAGATACCCAGGTGAGTGACTAAAATAACGGAAAGTCAAGAAAGTTTATGTGGCCAAACAATTCAGTTTTGTGAACTATACTTCGTTGCAGACAACAGAACATCTGAGGAACCACATTGGAACATGACAAAGCTTTCAGAGGAAGAAAAAAAAGCAATAAACTGGCATCAATATTCCCAGGAGTAAATAAGCTGACTGGAACTGTAGCTATTTAACAGACTATTAATTGACTAATGTGCATTGCAGTCCTCTATGACATAGGTAGGAACAGGGGGCTTATCAGCAAGGATTTAGGCAAATAAGCCGACAGCAATGGGGAGAGAACATAGTGTGTCAATATGATTGTTTATGTCTGAATAGATGCAGTCACTCAGATTATTTGTGTGATGATGTTTGTTCTAATTGCACAATTTCACAATTATGAAACATCTGCTCAGAGACAGTTCCCCAGAAGACACATGCCCCATATCTGTACTAATATTTTCCGTTACATACATGCAGTGATACAGATTCTCTTTCCAATTGTATATTAACTGTACTTCAGTATTAAAAAAATATGCTGCTCTGTCCTATACTAAATACATAGTATGTGTTAATGTATGAATATAGTATACAGTTTATGTCGTGAAGGACACACCCAATTCACTTTAAGAAATGGAGAAAAACTCTTCATGGAATCATCCAAAGTCTAGACCAAATAAGCCTAACCTTGGTGAGTCTCTGCAAATCCCTGTGATCAGTCCAGCTTTGTTGAAGATTGTGGGCTTTCCATGTAAGAGGAAGATAAGAGGTGGCATCCAGTTCTCAAAAGCACACTAAGACCAATGTGCTCTGCTGTAGTCCACGGAGCTTAAGAAGCATGCTCTTGGCAGAAAGCACCTGCTTTGTGTTTTAGAGGAATCCTTTTCTTCTAAAATAAGTAATTCTGGTCCTCTCGGGATTTGCTGTTTTGCTGATGTGTAAATCGATTCATCGATGAAGCATTGAGGAGACGTTGATAAAATGTTTGCTGTCCAGTGCAGAAGGTTTCCTTAGGTATATCAGATGTCATTGTCAAATGGATGCATATTTAAATTTGCAGTTCACCTGCAGATATACATGGTGTGATGATATCTAATAGATGTTTAACACATTTAAAATGTACATTTCAGACATAAGCAAGATTTTTTCCGTTTCTTACTATACAATTTTTGGCTTTCTTAGCTGCTAAGTCCCCTTTCTGTATATCTATGTCGTATTGAAACAAATTAAATTGTGTCATATCAAAATGAGGAGGCTGGAATGGCTATGACTCAGTGTCGTTTATGGTCTTGGAGTCACAGAAAAACATAATGATTTCTTTTTTCCATGTATTTTTATGTTGGAATGTAATTTTAAAAAATAACAGGTTCCCACACCTGACAAATGTGCGCGGGTAGGAGCAGCCTCTTTTATTTTATTTGTTGACTTTTGTTTGCTGATCAACACCGGTACACATAATTAGCTACATGTATTTCCAGAGAGGACTTCTATTAATCAGCATCTTCAATAAAGTTATGCCTTGAGTCTGGGAGTAATTAGCTTCACAAGTACACATTAACAGCAAGGGGCTTTTCTGGGGAACACATCAATTATCGAACAGCCCTTACATTTAATCTTGCAGTTGGACCCTCGTTAATGTTAACCATTTCCTTCCTGTGTGGTTTGTTTTGCTTTGCTGCATATGCCCATTGCACATTGCGATCCATGTCCGCTAAGAGCCTCAGTGGTGGACGGCATCAAGCATGCCTAGTCAATTGAGCCGGACCAGGCAAACGGCTTCAGTCTGTGGGAGAAACATTCTGAAGTCTGCCTCCTGGTTCAAGTGAGAGAGGTGGGTGAAGAAGAACAGTGTGCTTTGTAGCTGCTGGGACCACAGGAGACAGTTCAATATGTTCTAGGAAACGACTGACTTGTAATGGAATTTTAATGGATTTTGAGATCTTTGAAAATTTTACTTACGGAAAACAAATTTCATTTAAGTATTCCCTAATCCCAAAACTGGCTTTTTCCCACGATAATGATCCTTCAATGAATTTTATGAATGTTTTTTTTCTCTAGTTTAATCATTTAATCAATGGTCCCAAAATGTACATGCAAATCACCACAGTGGTGAACTCATGACCCATTGCTGCAACCTTTAGGGGAAAGATTTATGCCAGTCAGGAAAAGCTGACGGTTGACTTAGAGTTAAGGCCACAGAGTCAAAGTCTTAATTAGATGTGTAACCTTTTTTTGACAGATGAATTTGTTTTGTAATAGCAGTGTTTAGGCTTGCTCTGCGGGGAAAGGAGCAGGGTTGAGATGGTGCTCATTAATGAACGTGTTTAAACAAAACACAATCAAACCCAAAACAAACTTAGCCATGATTAACCCAAAGTTCCCTTCTCTTTTTGGCACAGACTAATTACTGCCTAATTTGGTGTATTTTCATGCAAGTAACTTCAGTGTAGAAGAAAATACCTAATTTGGAAAACACTGACCAAATGCAATACACAGTAGTTTGGTAGAAATTTGATTTTCTGGATAAGCCTGAAGGTCATTCAGAGAAGGGTCCCCCAGTTCTCATTTAATGGGTAGGAGTTTGTAATTAGTACCTGTCATGTGAGTAACAGAATAGCTTGTTGCTGTGGAGTGCAGTGACAGGGGTCTAGGGAAGGTGAGGAACCTGTACAGTACCCAGTAAATTGGAGTAATGTCATCCAGGAAGCCCACCTCTGACACATCCGGAACACAGAATAGGCCTGTGCTGTTCTTCAAAAGGTATGATCACAACTTTAAAAATTGTCTTCTTATACTTTAACTTTTAATGGAAATATAGAAATACATAGGAAAACGGTGAGTGAAAGGATAAATACTAAATGTAAAGCGTGTTCTCTGAAAGATCTGAGTGTAAAGCATGTAAAGCATGTTCTCTAAATCATGACTGTTTTCTGACTGATGGCCCTGTTTTCTGTGTTCTTCATTGCTGTCATACTTCTCACTTCCCATCTACGTCCATGTAGATTTTCAGGAATGCAGTCAAAGGTTTACCAGCAGTTACTGACTGATTTATATCTTGATAGATTATATTTTCATGCTTATTTTGCACATTAGACTCACTGTTCATTTCCTGATGTGCAGGATTAGACACATTTGCTTCTGGTGCTTGAAAGTCTAACAATTTGATGGCTGATCCCAGCACTGAGATGAAATTTATTTACTGTGCAGACAGGAACTCTGAATGCAGATTCAGTTGCCTTTTCTATTGTTTTTGACATCCATATTTCTTCTAGCCTGCCTCATATTAGCCAATAATACTTGGTCCACCCCCATCATGCTGTACTGCTTCTCAGCCAGATGTGCTTTTAGCAGAACTGTGGAGTTGCCTCCCTTTGTCTAGCTTCTAAAACCATTACTAAATATAACATTGAACATTTTTTAACCTGAAATGAAGTCTCCTAGCAGCCTAGCAGGCATTTGGTGATGGTGAGAGCAAACAGTGGCTGCCATTGCGAGCTAGCAGTGAGCCTGTGCCTCATGCAATGAGCTAAAGCCTGACGTCACACCTGTCCAATATCACTGTCCATCACAGGCACCACACACACATTTGGGGGTAGAGATTAGGCAGCAGTAATAACAAGGGAAACATTTCTCAGGACTCAGAAATACAAGGCTACATTTAACTGTAATGTTAGTAAACCACGTTAAAACGAGAAAATCAGTGGTCCTTTCTGTTTTTATAGTAAGTTGCTGCACATAGAATCTCAAGTTTTGCTAGTACTGAAGTTCAACTGACAGTATTTACCAACTTGATCTACCTCACCTGCTCA
Source organism: Gymnarchus niloticus (assembly GCA_009936485.2). Lineage (NCBI taxonomy): Eukaryota > Metazoa > Chordata > Actinopteri > Osteoglossiformes > Gymnarchidae > Gymnarchus > Gymnarchus niloticus. The sequence continues at coordinate 12,581,270 of JAACJT020000001.1, forward strand.
CCTGAGGTGTTTGGGCCGGCTTATGCTTTTGATTCTAAACATGCAGGACCTCAGGTGACTCTTCTGTAAAAAAGTTTTGCAGAAATCTGAGGAAAATCAGGATCTTGCTGTGGGGACAGTCCAGCTGGTGCATCATGAGAAGTGAAATAAGAGGCTGAATATGATTGAATATGAGATGCTGTTCATAAAATGTCTTTGCTTCTCAGAGCAATTTAGCATTTTAGGTCAGCCTCTCACCAGTCTTAAATCGTCGCTAATTTAATCTGTAACCTCTTCCTCTGGACAGAGAACATAAACAGGAAAAATCTGTTTAATTGCTACAAAAATGGTGGTTATGTAACTGGACCGCGGTGAAGCAGATGAATCCACAGAGGATTAGATGAATGAATGCTTAAATGCAAACAGTAGTCAGACACTTCAGGAGGCCGGTCAAAGCTTCTTAATGAAATCACAGAATCAAACCACAGAATGTGAAGTTTTCACTCAATGTGCATTCTTTATCAGAACACTGACCTAGAAGATGAGGACATGATGTGGTCTGGCAACAGAAGGGAAACACATTTTCCCTTTTTGTTATCCTCCTCTGCATGAGGCTGTGCTGAAAAGGTGAAGGATATTTCTGAAGAACATATGAACTGTGCTACTTCAGAGGTTTCCCTAAAGTTCAGGAGAACACAGCACATGTCTTTTAATGAGAGAGGCCAGAGGAGAATGGCCAAATTGTTAATGGGACTAAAAGTAAGGCTTCTCTGAAGGCACAACTCATCTGCCCTTAAAACAGTTTTTTAGAACAAAGGGAGTCCTACCAGGTACTAGGTGTACTTAATAAAGTAGGCACTGGATTCATATTCTGAATCTTTTCTTGTTTTCAGGATGTTGACTGGAAATATACAAGTTGACTCACTACAAAGAATTACAGAAGTTTCATGAAAAGGTTTACCAATTGGATCTCCAGTTGAAATATAATTGTATGTCCCAAACACATTTGACTTGGCTTTTCCTTTCAAAATACTTACAAAACTGCTTATAATGAGGAATCTACATTTTTATAGGATTTTGACTACCGGCTCTATATCACACAGGCTCCAATCATTTAAAAAGCTTTGAAATGTAACTCTTCTAATCTGCTGAACATTGAACGTAGAGATCTTTATGACAGTTTGTCTGGTTAAATAATACAAGACCAATAGATGGCAGCATTTCACTGATCATCTGAAAGCCAGACGAGCTGGTCTGTTGAAGGGGTGAGCTTGGATAGTGTGCTCTGCACAGCAGAAGCACAAAGCCTGTTCACTGAGTGCTTGTTTGTTTTTAAAATTATTCAGTAAAGATAGATTAGATTAGATTAGATTAGATTAAGATCAATAGATAGACAGACTTTATTGATTTTGCTTTTACCTATAATGTCTACAGCCGTTTACACAAAAACACCAATATTAAAATATAGTCAAGTGCTGTCTGGGTGTAAAAAGGCATTGCAGCCAGAGTAAAAATTAACTAACATAACATAAAGGAACAAAAAACAATCAAGGAAATGATTTCTTCTGATCTGATGAATGTTTTTACTATCAACTTGGTCCATGCAAAATTTGCCACCTGCTTTCATTTATTTTGTCGAAAATTATACAAAATAAACAATTTTTCCTATCAATTTATGAATAGGAATCCCCATAATTTTAAAGGCATCAGTCTTTTCTTACTGTAAAGTGACATAAAACATGCATTAATATTTATTTATGTTTGTATTTACCATTGTACACATGCATGTAAAACACTGAATATTCTAGTTCAGTAGGTCCACTCTGCTCCCCTTGAACACTGCACGAAGATGAGGTTACTCCGTTCAGCTGAGAATGAACCAGACCTCACACAGGATCCCTAACAAACCTACTTTGGTGATCAAGGCTCCTCTCTGCTCCCCTTGAACACCGCATAAAAATGAGTTCACCTCGTTCAGCTGGACGTGGAACAGGATCCCTAATGAACCCACATCCCCATGGGATGGCAGCCCTTACTGCCCCTGCTAAGCTTCTGCTCTGGTGCTAGTGAGGAGACACACCTGCCCACAGGTGAAAGGCTGTGCCCCGGGGCACTGAAGGTGTTCCTTTTAGGAAAAAGTTTAGTCAGGCTGGGCAGCCACAGCATGGCGATCTGGCTGGGGCTCATTCCGGTTCAGCTGCTCTCTCTTCATCCCACGCTGTGTTGCCCCCCCCCAAATGCTCGGCTGGCCCGGTGTGCATCCTAGCAAATGGAGGCATGGAGAAAGGCGACCATGCATGAGTGCTCTCTGCGTGCTTCCATTCATCCTGGCCAGTGGTGAGAGTGCTGATGTTTCTCAGGGACCCGTGGTACGGTTCAGCTTTAATAAGACCCCCCTTCTTGCGCTCTCCCTGTGCTCCTCTTTCAAAGACACCACTCCAAGTATTTTAGCCAGATTTTTTTTTTCCGGCTGCTATTTCTAGGTCTCCTTTCTCATCAGTTAAAGTGACTCTCAGTCTCTGAGCTTGGTCCTGCATTCCTCTGGGTTCTTCAGCAGATGTCTGGGGAAGGCACTCACCTCTCATCCATAAATGTGCCTAGAGTCCCCAGAACGTGAGGCCAGCCAGCAGCGGCGCTGTGCTGATTTATTGTGAATGTGGAATAGTGCCGAAGGGATCCCAGCTCACATCCTCTGTTCTCATTTCACGTCGGAGGAGAGACCTCCCAGGCCTCTGGGCTGGACCAGGCCACGTGCCCTTTCACATCTCAGATCTGATCTGCTTGCAGAGTTCCGTGGAGATGGTGACACTCCTCCTGCTCATGTAATGGCACAATATCCTGAGAGGACCATCTGTCCAAGCATCCTCTTAGAGGGCCTTTTAACATGTTTGTGGCTAAAAAACATTCTGCTCTTTCTTTACATGTGAGTACTGACTGCGCATATAATGTACAATGCATGTTTTTACAGTTTTTACAGAGGAAATGTCCAGAGGAGTATTTTGTTAAATCATCCATACAGAAGTGTGTGAGGTAATGTTCCCCCAGGTTCCCAGTGCAACAAACAGAATGAAAGGAGTTATAGCATATGTGTGGAGATGTACAACAAGGGGTTGAATTCAACATGTGACATACATATAGCCTATACCAAAGGAAATGCAGAGGAAGAGAAATGAATGAGTACTGAATGTGTGATATAATGAGCTGTAAAACATGAATACAACAGTGTACCAGCAAGAGAGTGGCAATTAAATAATAAAGGGCAAGTGAGCAGGGTTCAGAAAAGCTAGGAGTTCCATCTCACTTCAGCTAAACTGTCTGTAAAAAAATACCTGCAGTTCAATGGAAACGTTAAGCTCATGTTCTTATCAAGTTATTTAAAAGATAAGCTCTTTTAATATAATGAAAATGCTAGACTGAACTCACCTGTACATTGAGTTAAAAAGAACATTGCCATGGATTATCAGTCAATTTTTCAAACACATTTCTTTATTCATCAGGTAGGAGCACCATCTATTGTTCTGTTGCTTTATTGGGTAGCGTTTAAGTAAAAATGACCTACCCATCTTGTCCAAACGGGGGAGGTGGTGAGTAATAGTGACTGACCAGGAGTAACAAGGACATTTTCCTCCTGATGAAGTCAGCATTTAATGCATTAACATGCATTTTCATTGCTTCCAGATGTGAATTTCCACAAACAACCACCAGCTCTTCTCTGGTCCTCAGTAGGAATGACCTTTGGGTATTTCGAAAATACTCTGGGTACAGAGAGAAGTTAATTGTAAGAATATTCACTTTAGTCTCTGAGAAGCCATCCCATCGAATGTACTTCCTTCAGTGAAGGCTTCACCGATGTTAAAATCTTTCATGTATTCAAGGAAGAGACTCTTAGGAAAATGGATATTTTGACACAAGGGCCCTGATTGCTATAAATACCCTGTTTTCTTTAGTGTTTTAACCTCATCAGCTAACTCCTATTTATGTCACACATGCAGTTGGCAAATGAATGCAAACACCGACCCGAGACCAGCATTTGATAACATTTAGGACCTGCAGTAAGTGGTGTCCGTCTGATGAAGGGGACGCACAGGTTAGGAACAGCGCGACTGGTGGTTATGAGGTTTCACCATGGGGATGACCTTGCGAACTGTGAGGAACAAACACTTCAGGGCATGGGACTATAAAGGCAAACATCTCCTGAGGGAAACTTTCAAAATTGGTTATTGCATTGCAAATGATATTTACTTTTTGGAATTAACATATTTAATTCCCTGCATAATCATTCTTCAGTTAATTCCCTCAACCTGCCATTTTCAATTATCAAACTACCATGACTCAATATGTTAAAGACTTCTCCGTGTTTTGCTGGCAAACTGTCAGTTGTATATCTCTGCTTTGTTGTCAAAACTGTGGTCAGTTGAGTTCAGTGTGGGGGAATGTTTTTTTTAATCCAATGTCTCTATTTAAACAAAACTTAATGTACCTCTAAATTATTCACAGTATATGCTGCTAAGTATTGTGACCATTTTAACTTGTATAGAGACATCCTTCAGTATTTTAAAAATAATGCCACCTAGAAGTTTTCTTGTACTTTCCAGTCACATCTCCTTGTTTAGGTATTTGTTTTGAAGAATTCAAGATTTGGATTGAGTGCTGAGAACGACATGGTTAACACGAGCAACCCTAAAGCTCATGACGAGGATTCCATTGGGGTGACGCCTTTCTCGGGACCAGTCTGCTAGCAATGAGTTTGCAATCCACATTAGTCTGAGAGTGCAGGCCACTGTGTTTCTCAGGCTCATTCCTCTGAGTGGCTCGTGTAAAGGGGTCAGGCCCTTCGGCTTTAAACACACTCCCCATAATCGAATCATTTCACAAAGGAGCCACAGAGCCAAGTCTCTTGTGGCAAAATCTTGACAGATGCATTTTTGCTGCACCCTTCTACCCATCAGAATCCCGCAGCTCTGAGCCCCTCACTGTCCTGATGGTTAATAATATGCTGCCGCATGGAGGAAAGCAGCTTGAGAAAAAGTGTCTGCAATTAAAGTCTGTGGGATAGTTTAAAAAAAAAACCAGACATGCTCCCAGAAGGCATGCCTAAATAGGACTTGTGAAACTTCCTGTCTGAAAAACTGTCATAGGGTATAGTGAGAGTTTCCAATTCATAAAAGTGTTATTTAAAATGCAGATTCATTCAAGAGAAGCTGTGTATTTAATATTCGGTCAAAAGAGTAGAGTATTTCACCCAGTTTGTCTTCCAAGGGAATGCCTGTTTATCTTGCGTGTGTCTGTCACTTCAATGGTACCTGACTAAATAATGTGATGGAAGGGGACTTTGATGGCACAGCTGTCATCCTGGTGCTGTAGTAGAGCTGGACAATTTCTTAGGAAGTACTTCATATCTAGAGAAGCTGTACAGTAGTCAGCAGCCTTGGCTATATTTGACAGGATGGCCTGTGTTTCTTTTTGAGTGCTCTGTAGTCTGTTTTTGGATTCTGCTCCAAAATCACTGGCCTTCTAGATGCCAAGCTGGAAAGAGTCGATAGGAAGAAAGCATGTAGCAGCTAATGTCTTTAATTAATATTTGCCTTGACTTCTTCTCAAAAGCAGAGAGGCAGCTAAACATTTCCACAGTCCTGCACATTGCCTTTTTCGTCTTTGTCTATCCTCCCTAATTACAGACTTTGCTAACAGACGCCCCGTCAGTGGCTCCGAGGAGCGGTTGTTGTACGGCTCGAGCCACAGACTCATCCGTCTCTGTTCCCCAGGGACAATGCAGCCTTTGTACCACCCCCCCCTCCATTCGGAGCCCTCACCCTTCAGACACACACACTCACGTACATACACACACACGCACTCTATTTGGGCCCCTCCCCTTGCCACTACAAGCTGTATTACTTTGACCTCGGCCCATCAATCTGCTTCAATTGGATAATGATCTGTAATCACTTTCTTTCAGGGGGGCGTCTAAGGCAGCGCAAGGGCCTTTGGCCCTCTCAGGAGAGCTCCTTATGCTTGCTCCCATGTGATCTAATGCTCGTCCATTCAGCGCTCTGGGGCCATGCTGCTCCATGGGCGGCGGGCGGGGCAGTGTTCATTTGTCACGCCCCCCCGCTCTCCAAAAGAAGGGCTAAGTGGGACACGGCCGAGTCCAGCGGGTGGGTG